>OX411767.1:6262372-6616002 GCA_948252205.1 Orthosia incerta
TGAATATTTTTTAATTTTTTTTAAAACAAAAACATCGTTATTTTTTTACTTTAACTCTATGCTTCGAAAGTACTCCTTAAGGCAAGTCGTTCTGCCGCGGGAAAACAACCAATTAAATTTCACGGTGTATATTCAGCACAAATAACAGAACAACAAAAAAAAACAAAAGCAAGGCGAAGTAAAATATGATAAATAGCGCGACACGAGTGTGGGTTAGGGCGCGAGACAAAATACGGAATGTTTTTGTGTTTGTATTTTGCGGTTATTAGATATATGTTTTGCCAGGATACATTTGTTTTAGTCACATCATGTTTTTAAGTAGTTTATTAATTTCATCTTACTCAGGCAAGCAATTCACGTCTGGATGCTGGCTCCAAGCAACCACCTACTGTACCTCATTGTGACTCTTCGATACTGGAGATCGCAGTTCACACTAAAGAGGTCCGGAGAGTATTGTGCAGTTTGGACGTGAACAAGGCCAGCGGGCCTGACGGCATTCCAGCGAGAGTGTTGAGGCAGTGTGCGTCTGAACTGTCTCCTGTGATGACCTGCTTGTTCCGCCTTTCTCTTGTAAAAAGAGCGGTGCCGTAATGCTGGAAACTTGTATTGTGCTTGTAAATTTACAACCAGTGCACAAAACGGGTGAATCGCCATTACCTCCATTCTGTGCAAGGTTATGGAAAGGGTACTGAACAGTAAGTTGCTAACCTGCCTTGAAGACAAAGGTCTCCTCAGTGACTGTCAATATGTTTTTTGCTGGGACGATCAACTGGCGATCAGGTCTCTTCAGTGACCGTCAATATAGTTTTCGCTGGGGACGGTCAACTGGGGATCTTTTTGTATATGTCGCGCACTGCTGGGGCGAAGCCATCAAGATACACGGCGAAGCACTTGCTGTATCGCTTGATATCTTAAAGGTCTTTGACAGGGTCTGGCACGCAAATCTACTCAGCAAGCTTCCTGCTTATGGCATCCCAGCTGGTTTTTGTAGCTGGATATCTGACTTCCTTAGTGAACTGTCGAACTGAGTAGTCGTTGACGGCTGCTCCTCTAACCTTATGGCTGATGCAGGAGTTCGTCAAAGATCTGTTCTATCTGCAACTCTTTTCCTGCTGCACATCAATGAATTACTTCAGCCTGGTATTGTTGGGTACGCAGATAACAGTAATGTTTCAGAGAGATACTTGTCAAGCGCAAAAAGCAGCGGGGATGAAGTTCGTTCCTTGAGAGAGACTTCGGTGGAGCGTTTTGACCTTAAGCCTTGTCTCCCAATGGGGTGATTACAATCTGGTCTCTTTTAACGCGTGTCTTTTTACCACAAAAAGGAGTCGTTTCTACCAAATTCCTACTTTTCGGGGTGCATCTGTTCCTGTAACTGATCATGGATCACCAGATCTGATCATAGTCTGGGCATCCTAAACAGATTGAAGTGATACTTTACGCCTGGTCAGCTTTTAACTCTTTACAAAGCGTGAATCCAATCCTGCATAGAGTATTGCAGCCACCTTTGGGATGGCGCAGCAAAGTATCAACGTGCTACGCTTGACTTGGTGGAACGAAGAGCTAAGAGGCTAAGTAGTGACGTTAAACTGGAGGATGCCAAGCTTGATAGCTTGGCTCATCTCCGCAAGATTGCCTGCATGTCTGTTTTCTACAAATTGTTCTTCGGTGAGTGTGCTTAGGAACTCCACGACCTCATCCTTCCGGCCCCCTTCTATGATTGAACATCTAGACGCACGGCAAGTTACCATCCTTACCTGGTCGCAATTCCACAAATTCGCACCTAGCGCTGCCAAACATCCTTCATAACGCGCACAGCAAAAGAGTGGAATTCACAGCCTGCGTCTGTTTTTCCGAACGCATTCAACGTGAATCTCTTCAAAGTTAGAGTGAACAGGATTATTCTGGGTAAGCTCTTTCTGACCTAGACTAGAGTCAAGACAATCTGAAAAAAAAAAAATGTTCCCAGTTCTCATTTCCTGGGTCTGCTGGATGTTCATTTTAAGCCCTGATTTTGCCACCTCCTGACGTACATTGTTCAACTTTGCTTGCATATAGGCGTGGGTATGACTCAGCAGGCATAAGTCATCGGCGAGACGTTGGTCAAGACGTTGGTTAATCCCCACTATATGCCACGGCACCTATTATCAGAGATGCAAAGCATAATACCGTCAAGCATAACTAGGAAGAGGAGCGGCGACAGGAGGCAGCTTTGGTGGACACCCACGTTTACTGTTACGTCATCCGATAAACGACGAGGCGATTACGCTTACGAGTTTTGCGGGGTAGGCGACATGTTGAGCAATTCGTTATCTACGGTCATCGAAAATTGATCTCAATCAGCTTTTAAGTAGTTAAGGTTACACTAGTCGACGGCACGAACTATTTTGTGCGCGCGGTTAAAATGCATTTTATATCAACCGACAACACGTGCGGAAGAGATAGATGCTGTGATGAGCAGTAGGAAGCTAGTTCGCGTACGAATACACACTTTTGCAAATTTGTAGCGAAATGGATAATGATTTAGGACGAAACTGAGCGCGCGAAATTTTATAAACCGACCTTTGGGAGTCTGGATATCATGAAAAAACGACTAAACGAATCTGTTCAAAATAAAATTATTTACATTGTTGAACTACTAATCTATCCCTGTATGGTGGCCGTTTTGCAATTTTCCATCTTCTTATGGCATTTATTTTCGCCCAAAAATGCGTTAAAATTAGTGTCGAAATGTGGAACTTTCGACGCTCATAACTATCAAATATTTTCTTTTTTTACTTTTTTGCTTCCATACAGGGCTAGATAACGATGAGACATATTGATATCACTTTTTATTTTGAACGTACATCGTCAAATAGTGGAATAATCCCTAGACTACGTTTGTATGGAAGAATTTTCGACTAGTGTAACCTTAAAGCGGCGTTTGAAAGGCATAGTCACTGGGTGAACGGCGGACTGGGTATTGCTCATGATCGATCTATGTTTGGATTGGGAGTCGGTGTTGCATAATGATTAAACAAGAGGTACCAAAGACACCGAATGCCGAAACGAAAGCAAATTTTGCACTTTTTATTATTTTGCTTTGGCAGTCGGTTTATTTTTTTTGCTTTTTTATTTATTTTCTATTATTTTTTTATTTTATCTTTACAAATCGATACTGCAGTTTCATGTAGCAGATTGATCCTCCACGGAATTTAAATGACCAACATTTAACACAACATAACTAAACATTCAGTTTGGTCAACACTTTTCTGAACTCTCAACATTTAGTGAACCGATGTTTATGAAACTGGCACTGTTTTTCTAAAGCCAAGTTTATTATCCTGGCCTAAGATCCGAGTAAGAAGCGACCCTAACCAATCTGTTTAATGGATGAAAAGCATTTTCAAATTTAATATGTTTAAAAATATATCGCGAGTGGGCTTATATTTCGGCACACATTTTTTTTTTATTGTAGGTTCGAATTTGACCATTACCTCGCCTGATGATAATAAGCTATGATTTAATGGTAGCATGTTTGGCATAAATAAATAACAAATAAGGCCTTTCAGAAAACGTTCAATTCGCTGCTGGTAATGCGGTCTACCTTAAAATTCAGAATTGGCATGTAATAAAAATAGCGTAAATGACAAAAAAAAAATGCTATTCTCTAATCTTAGTCTCACTGCCGTTTCTTATTTGGTTTATCTTAACTCATCGAATTCATTTTTTTATTTTTTTTATTAATTATATTCTTGAGAGGATTCTTCATACAACCCCACTCGTGATGTATTTTTTAACATAGTAAATTTGATCTTAAATGATTTTTATCCATTAAACAGATGGGTGGAGGTCGCTCCTTACTTGGATCCTCCACCATCCGTAGTTAACTCAACTGTTTAGTGCAGGCCTGCGGATCACAGCCAAGAGGCAACGCCGGGGCCCATTAGCGACGCTGCTACTCTTGGATCCAACCAGGACCATACCCGCGACACTACGATGCGCAGCAGCGGTCTCTAGGGGTCTGTTTTCTATTGGGAAAGATACTGGTTCCTGTCTGACAGGTGGGAAGTGGGACCTAACTGCACAACTTACAAATAATACTCACGTTTGTTCCCGCGGTGAACTCCTGGTCAATCCCGTTTCCGGTCGAGGGTTATAGAGGAAGATATATATATTATAAAAGGTAAGGGACGTGTTCTGGGGCAAAGATTCCCTGCAGATACATGGACGCGCTCCCGCCAAAATTCCCTCGCTGCGCGCAAAATGTACACAAAAACAAATGCACCAGTGGAGCACAATACCACTGCGCGGATCACGGAGTACTTTCAAACAAAGATCGGTCTGCTAAATACTCATTCCAACAAAATTAAATGGGGACCAAAAACTTTTATGTCTAGCCCGGCAAACACGTTTTTTCGGAGTCATCAATCGTGATAAACTTGCCACTGCTCGCTTCAAAACCGAATCTCCGACAGTGACCTTCGCAACTCTGGAACTCCGTCAGACCCTTATGTCTAAGGTGCGTCCACGACGCCAATACAAAGGCAACAAATTAGATTCTTGAACAAGTACAAGGTCTCCGACTTTAGGAGGGTCAGTTTTGTCAGTCCACTTAACGCGCTGCTGCAAAATATTAAAATATTCCAAAGACCAACGATAACCCATTAGTGAACGCAAGAAACTTTGTGACATCCGTTGGAGCAATTCAAAACGCGTCAATTGTGAACATTTAATTTCCCTGAAGGGGTATTCCGGCAGGGCGTTGAGGGGCTGACCAATCAAAAAATGACCAGGGGTCAAGACTTCCAGATCATTTGGGTCTGAGGAGATCGAACAGAGGGGACGCGAATTGAGGACGGCATCAATTTTACAATTAAAATACCGTAACAAGTTTCTTAAAGGTTAAAATTGTTTCACCAATAACACGGCGGAGATGCGTTTTTGCCACTTTTGCAACGGCCTCAAAAATGCCACCCCAATGTGGGCAAACTGGTGGGTCTAAATGCCAATAAATTCTCATTTGGGACATTGCAAATATTAAATTTTGTTTAACCTTATTTAAATAATTACAAATTTCATTTAAATATCTATCAGCGCCCTTATAATTAGTACCGTTATCCGAACGGATCAAAGATGGTAGTCCTAGGCGGGAAACTAATCTACCTAGCGCTGCAACAAACGCATCCGTGCTGAGGGCAGTTACAAGTTCCAAGTGAACCGCCTTGGAGGCCAGACAGACGAACACACACAAATAGGCATTGACAGCATTACGAAGTTGTGAAGTCGTCACCAAGAAAGGACCAGCGAAGTTGGTTCCAACAGAAGCAAATGGCCCACTCTCGGTTACTTGATCGGATGGCAAATCACCCACTATGGGCTGAGTAGGAGTAGCTTTCAAACGATAGCACTGCGTATGCATTTGAAAATGATGCCACAAATGGTACGTCTGGCCGACAAAATCCAAAATTCACGCTGCAAAATGGCTACGAGGGCGTTGCAGCCTGCGTGTGCATTATTAATGTGTCGATCGGACGCCAACAATTTCACCAACGCTCCTCCTTTAGGGAGCAACAAAGGATGGCGTGCACCATAAGGCAAATTCGAATTCCGGAGTCGTCCTCTCCGACTCTGAGCAAACCGGATTGGTTCAAGAATGGATTAAGACGAGCGATTAATGTTGATGATTTAGTCACAGCATATCATGGTTTGGTGAGTTCAGTATTGAGGTATGGTGTCATTTTCTGGGGTAACTCAACCATCAGGGAAATGGTCTTTATAGCAAAAAAAAGGTGCATTAGGTCAATGTTCAGACTCCACAGATTAGACTCTTGTAAGCCATTGTTTATCAAATACAAATTATTGGCATTGCCTTGCTTATATATTTTTGAGGTAGCTGTATTTGTTAAGACCAATCCAGACCTGTTTACCAGAATATCATTTTTTTATTTGAACTCGACCACAGAACAATAACTTGTGCGTTAAAAGGTCCAACACAGCATTGATGCAAAAAAGTGTTTTTTTGCATGGCACCAATCTTATACAACCACATACCCATTTAAGCAATTAAAGAGTTAAACATAAACTTATTTAAGAAAATGCTTAAATCTTTTCTGTTGTATAAAGCATATTACAACATTACGGAATTTTTGACAGACAAAATGTGATGAATGTGTTGTTGTTTTTTTTTTTTTTTTTGTTAAATTAAAACGTTGCCCCACACTAGGAATTTCTTCCTGTATCGTGGGTGCGTTTACATACATATAAACTCAAATACACAACACCCAGAGCCGGAACAACTATCTGTAGGTCATACAAATATTTGTTCCGTGCGGGAATCGAACCCCCGACACGCAGCGCAGCAGTCAATTGCTCAACCACTGCGCCAACCGTGCGCCATAGTTGTTGCCCATAGTTTGTAAGCATTGACCTGGTATGTTATTATTAATAGGCTAATATCTTTTTATTTTTTTCTTTAACATTGCACGTGACATTTTTGTATTATTTTAATTTTTTCGTAATTGATAATTTTTTTTTTTATTGACATTATTTTATATTTCTCCTTTTGACATTTTGTAATATATTTGTTTTGTGTTTTTTGTTTATTATTTTTTTTTTCAAGAATCTATTGCAATCCGTTCATTATTATATAAATTTTAATATCATTGTAAGCCATGAATATTTGTACGCCTTCTGGCATAACATAGCGCGCTTGTAATTTTTATAACATCTATTTTTTGTACCTATGTTGACAAATGATTTAATGAATTATGAATTGAGCCTCCCAAAGCTGAGCATCTCTTTAGGGCTTCAATAGTCTGGTCAAAGTGCTCGGTTTGCACAGCATGAACCAAAAACATCAGGGCCTCTTGACGTCCATGAGGTGACAAAACTGAGGATAACAATTTATTATTCGGGTTCCGTCCGTTATGTTTGAAACGTTGGATCCAAGCGGTAACCCCTAACAGTTTTGACAAAGAACTGTATCTGTCCAAAAGATAATCCAAATTGTATGCAGGTTGCGTTTCCACAATTTGAATACGCAAACCTGGCAGAACCTCTGGAGAGGAGAACCTATTCTGGGGCCAGGATGACTTGCGATGCGTCAACCAGTCTGGTCCCCACCAAAGAGAATGGTTAACAAGGGCAGGAGCCTCGCAACCACGCGACGCGCAGTATGCGGGGTTCAATTCTTCTGGATAATGTCTCTAGATCAGTTTAGTCTCAGAGTGCCGTATCTGTGCGACTCCATTCACCACAAAATCCTCCAAAGTATGAACTGAGGTTCGAAGCCAACAAAGGACTATCTCACTTTCAATCCTTGGTCCTCAATCCGCGGGGCGGAGCCCTTCAACATGGGAACCGTAAAGCCAAAACCAAAAACTAAACTAATGACGTTAATTTCACCACTGCAGGGCTAATGGCTACCTGCGGGTGTCTGCCCATAATATCATTCAAAACAACGGCCTTGGCCAAGATTCTTGGCCCACAATGACTAGGCGAAACACAAATTTCAACTTCTCCCCGTTGACCACCCGCTTCAATACCACCTATACCAAAGATAGCAAAAAGGTGGGGTCTACGTGGGAAACCCAATCTCTCCACTATACAAAAGGATGCAAGACAGCCTTGAGCACCCGTATCCAAAAGAGCACGAACTAACAAAGAGGCCTGCGGATCACAGCCAAGAGGCAACGCCAGGGCCCATTAGCGATGCTGCTACTCTTGGATCTAACCAGGACCATACCCGCGACACTGCGATGCGCAGCAGCGGTCACTAGGGGTCTGTTTTCTATTGGGAAAGATACTGGTTCCTGTCTGACAGGTGGGAAGTGGGACCTAACTGCACAACTTACAAATAATACTCATGTTTGTTCTCGCGGTGAGCTCCTAGTCAATCCCGTGTCCGGTCGAGGGTTATAGAGGAAGATATATATATAATAAAGGGTAAGCGACGTGTTCTGGGGCAAAGATTCCCTGCAGACACCTGGACGCGCGCTCGCCAAAATTCCCTCGCTGCGCGCGTAATATACACAAAAACAAATGCTCCGGTGGAGCACAATACCACTGCACGCATCACGGAGTACTTTCAAACAAAGATCGATCTGCTAAATACCCATTCCAACAAAATTAAATGGGGGCCAAAAACGTTTACGTCTAGCCCGGCAAACACGTTTTTCCGAGTCATCTGTCAACGTCAAGCTCAATCGAAAACTGTAAATTGTGTGAAATAAATGACAGCGTGCTGACGTTGTGTTGCAACAAAATAACAAAAAGGAACGAAACGTTTGCGTTCCGAATCAACTAATGGTTAAAAATAGTAAACAATGATTAAATTTCTGTAAAATGCGTTTCTTCGTCAATTGTTAGCCTAACAAATGATCAACTACTTAATTAATTCCTTCAATTCGGGTGATATTTCTTTTAACTTATAGTATAACACAAAAATTAATCATTGGTTAATACGTTGAACTGTTACATGAGTTTACTACGAAAAAAAACATGAGCCCAAGGCCCAGTTTTCTGACACTTAATTTCGTTAAATAACTATTATTCTGCAGTTGTTAGCCTCACAAATGGTCAAATAAGTTGAAGAGTTAATTATTTGAACATTTGTTAGATGAACAATTGATTAATAAACGCGATTTACCGAAATTTTAAACCATTGGTTAGCATAATTATTTAACCATTGGTTGGTTAACAACGGATCAAAAAACAGGACCTCAGTCGAAACATTCTTAATCCATAAAAAAAACTAATGATTATTTTTCATTCCGTAGATGACCAGAAACGTAAAGTGTTAATCCGGGATGATTATACTTATAAAGAAGAACAATTAAGTTTTTATAAGTTTCACGAGGAAAAGAAGACGTGGAATGACGCCAAAGAAAAATGTGAAGAAGAAGGTGCCAGTTTATATTTTCCAGAAGACGAAAAAGAGTATAACGAAACAATATCGTTCTGGAAACAACACAAAACAAAGATTCCAAAAACAACGTTTTGGATGGGAATAAAAAGAATAACAAATGGCAGTCTCCTGTTTGAGACCATTGACGGTAAGTGTATGTTTAATAATCGTCGATCTCGAATAACTTGGGATGACGGCAGGAGGATGACATAAAGCTGTCAGTGTAAAACGTACAGAGCACGAAGACGTTTCTGCACAACCATGTCGCAACACCTTTCATACTGTAAGCAACCATGTCAGTGGACGTCAACATTTTAACAGCACCTAACAAAGGCGTTAACTAGTCTTTAACAACCGGCGTAGCGCTTCTGTGTTCTTATAACTTTGTACCTATTACTTTCTTATTCTAGGAAGGCCACTCGAAGACGTGTATTGTAAATGGCGTGCCAATCAGCCACACAATCATCGCGGTATTGAGAACTGTGTGAATGCCAACCAAGACGGCTATAATGACGTAGTCTGTAGCTCTCTTTGTTCATTCATTTGCAAGTTTTAAATAGCCGTCATTAAAGTCGTCAGCGTCAAGACAAAATTTAGGTAAGAATCTATAACTGGAAGTGTTGTTCGTGGATGAAATCAAAGTTAACTGTATTTTTATAGGCGATGGTTTTATGCCGTTATTATTTGAGTTACAATATCTCGACTGACGCGGTGCGTCCGTGCTAACGAGTGTTGGCCGAGCCGCGCTATGTTGCCGCTGCGCCGCGCATCACGCCGATGCCGTGCTTGCGGGTCAATCAGCTGTATATGCAGCGCAGACAGCGCGCCCCGGCCGGCCACCCAATGTTAGGTTGAATTCCAAACAGAAAAACAGTCGTCTTGCTCGTTGATAAACTTTATCTAAGTATAACGATGTGCAATTTTATAAAAATACTAGCTGACCCGGCAAACTTTGTTTTGCCATAAAAACTCCAAACATTCACCTACCCTACACCTGCCCTACACCTACCCTACACCTACCCTACACCTACCCTACACCTACCCTACACCTACCCTACACCTACCCTACACCTACCCTACACCTACCCTACACCTACCCTACACCTACCCTACACCTACCCTACACCTACCCTACACCTACCCTACACCTACCCTACACCTACCCTACACCTACCCTACACCTACCCTACACCTACCCTACACCTACCTTACACCTACCCTACACCTACCCTACACCTACCCTACACCTACCCTACACCTACCCTACACCTACCCTACACCTACCCTACACCTACCCTACACCTACCCTACACCTACCCTACACCTACCCTACACCTACCCTACACCTACCCTACACCTACCCTACACCTACCCTACACCTACCCTACACCTACCCTACACCTACCCTACACCTACCCTACACCTACCCTACACCTACCCTACACCTACCCTACACCTACCCTACACCTACCCTACACCTACCCTACACCTACCCTACACCTACCCTACACCTACCCTACACCTACCCTACACCTACCCTACACCTACCCTACACCTACCCTACACCTACCCTACACCTACCCTACACCTACCCTACACCTACCCTACACCTACCCTACACCTACCCTACACCTACCCTACACCTACCCTACACCTACCCTACACCTACCCTACACCTACCCTACACCTACCCTACACCTACCCTACACCTACCCTACACCTACCCTACACCTACCCTACACCTACCCTACACCTACCCTACACCTACCCTACACCTACCCTACACCTACCCTACACCTACCCTGCAATTTTATAAAAATATCTTATGACTTTCAGAGTGGTTTTCTTCGACCGTATATCTTCAACGGCAACAAACTTGTTAATTAGTAAGTGAAGTCTCTATAGACTCTGACAACAAAGTCTAGTAATTATATTATAGAGTCTCCGACCATGATAGGAGTGGGTGTAACATGGGCATTCAACATTACCTTGGTTTTCATTTGTCTATATTAATTTTAAGACCACTCGTCCGGAAGCTCTACTGAGGTCATCGAGTATTGTACTGAGGTCCTCCATGGTCTCAGCCATGACTACTATATCGTCGGAAAACCAAAGGTGAGTGATGTACTCGTCGTTGCCGTTGATGCCTAGCCCTCTACAGTCCAGAAACTTGAAGTCATCGTCCAGTGCAGCGGTAACAGTTTCGGAGATATGACGTCTCCCTGTCTCTGACCTCGCTGCAGAAGATTAGGTTCCGAGGTCTGATCTTGAAGTCGAACTGACATGGTGGCGTATTTGTACAATTCTTTCAACACTTTGATGTACCGGTAGCCGATTTGGCACCGTTGGAGAGACTGCAGTACAGCCGAAGTCTCGATCCAATCGAAGGCTTTCTCGTAGTCCACAAACACTAAGCAGAGAGGCAGGTTGTACACTTCAGTCTTCTGTATAACCTGCCGCAGCATATGTATGTGGTCTACCGTGTTGAAGTCTTTACGGAATCCGGCTTTTTCGGGAGGCTGGCAATCGCCAAACCTGTGCGCGAGACGATTCGTGATGACTCTTGAAAACAATTGTAGACATGGCCACAGATAGTATAATACTACAGTACAGATACCCAATCCCATACAAAGAAATGTCACCTCTCTAAGTCGGGCTATTGGTCGGGCTATTTTTCTTTCTCCATATTTTTAACAGGCGGCAGCAGCAGTGACTCATTAATAGCCCGAGACTGTAGTTTTCTTACGCCATCTAGTAGTTTGTCAAGATACTAAATGGCATCGATATATATGGCAATATGTCTGAGCGAGGAATCGCATCATGTGCTCAGAGACGTTATTTGCCAGTTGTCCTTGAACGCTTACTTCGTATTCGTAGTTAGTAACAACACAGCAATAGGTATGATCGGGACAGACTCCGCTCAGACCGCGGTAACTTCCGCATTGTGTAGCGAATTTCACGATATACACGAATAATCCAGATCAATCAAAACTATAGAATTCCTTGTACAGTTAAATGTAGGTAGCTTACTTCCGCGGCAACGGAATAACATGAAGTAGGTACTTACTTCATATCATTTTATTATTCATTATAAAGGTTATCCCGTTATCCTTTTTAACACGCTTTTATTAGCTTGGTATGTATGTATCTATGTATCAATGTATCAATGTAACGGAATCTTTGAACGTGATTTTCACCCACTTCAAAACGTTGGATTGATTTGAAACTTTGCACACTTATCAAGGACCGATGACAATGCAATAATTTAAACAGTTTGTCCCATTATCCTTACCATTAAAGCGTGTTTTTTAGTTTTTAGAACTACAATTTTTATTATTTTATTTTAGGTAAGTACTTAGATAAATAAAGAACAGGATGTTTTTATTACAAAAATGTTTACTTTTAATAGTTTAGTTAGGTACGTAGCATGGGCAACTTGAACAAATTCGATGTACTTAGTCTAGAATCAACTTAATGGCGACTCGCAACAGACACTGCATATTAAAAAATATTGTGCCAGCGGCGGTTAGGGGTGCGCAGCAACTCATACGAGTGTTCCAAGCCTACATTATGTTTGAATCGGACTGTACGAGTAGTGGAGCCGTGTAATCACAAGGACAAAAAATACTTTATGATGCACGATTCCTATTTACTAACGCGACGTCGATTCAAACTTAATAGCGGCTGTAAAATTCGTTACTCACTGGGCTGTCACTGAAATTGCTTCTGTACAACTGCGTAGTGACTCGCGGAGTGTTCCGAACCACCATTAAGTTTGAATCGAACTCTATTAGTAAAGCCGTCAGTCTCCAAGAAAAAATGCTCCAGTCATGCGCACATGCATGCGCGACTCCTATTTACCTACTTATGGATCGTTGGTTCAAACTTCATGATGTTTTAAAAAAACGCTACTCGCTGCGCAGTACCCTACCCCTCATCCCCGCTGTCACATAAAATCGTAAGTGCGTATCGACTCACGAAGTGTTTCGAGCCGCCATTAAGTTTGAATCAAACTGTACCTACAATGCGTCGCGTAAGCTCGGACGGCAAGCGGCACACGCGTCGCGTTTTCTCTTATTTAATAACCCGTGCGAGTTGAGTAGGCCCTAGCGCGATACGAGCCCTGTTTCAGCGAGGTAGGGTAGGTATCTAGTTAATCCGTTCGGGTCCTGTGTGACCTCGGGTTGTTTGTAAACAAGCTTCACAAAAAAGTGATTATAAGTAGGTATTATACTAAGAAGTAAATATTTAAAATTACGCCGATAATGCATAATAGCTTTTAAATTACGCCTATAATAAATAAAATTATTGTCTTACAAAATGGTTCTTATAAATAATGATATTTTATCATATATTTTTTTATACGATGGATATTATAGTTTAGGACAAATTGGGAAAAACGCCATCTATTGCAAAAAGCTCAAAACAAAACGAAAAGGTGATGGCTACTTTTAACTATTTTAACATACAAAGTCTTCACTTATCTTTTTTGTTCAAAAAACCTGATTAGTGAGTGTAAGTGGATACATTAACATTAAAGAAAGAAGTTTTGTTTTTTACTAAACTTATTTCAGCCTAAATCTGCTGTTTAACATTTTTAAGTGATTGTTACTTTCACAGCTGTTACCTATGCTGCTGTTGGCGCATCACATATGCGCGGGCGTCCGCGGGGCAGGCGCGGTGTGTCGGGTGGTACCGAACCCGCCACGCGACGGCCGCCTGCGCGCCCGCCGCACCACTCAGCTCACAGACGCCAGCCATTACGGACATTTCTTTGTATATTTCAACCTGAGTTGATAGTGTAGTTATGGCAATATACCTATTTTAATACAGTCCACTCTTTTACTTTAAAGTACCAGTTGAGCCCATTCAGCTGCTATCTATGATCTTTTTTTTTTAGACTAATTATATTTTGTTTGAATTGAGACCCCATGACATGGCTAAGAAGTGAGATGGGTCTATAGTTCTTCAGCAGGGCATTGTCACCTTTATTGAAGAAGGGGACTACCACACCCCTGCACTATACCTGTGGCGTTTTCCCCTCGAGTATGAAGGGCCTTAAGTACTGGTTTTCCAACCGCCTTCAGGAGTTCGGCCGTAATTCCGTCATCAACCGGTGCCTTGTTGTTCTAAAGCTGTTTAAAAGCCATCCTAATCTCGTACAGGCTGATGTCCGGAATGTCTTCAATATATAGTGTCGGGTCAATCTAGCTCTAGAGTCGTTTGCTAGATTCGCGACGGGTTTACTGGTTGACTTGTACAACGCCCATAGAATCTCTCGATCTCCCTCAGAAGCTCCGGTTTGGCAGATAAGACCCTGCCATCATCGGTCTTCAGTTTCACGATCAGGCTCTGCCAAATAGTCAGATCTCTAGCAAAGACCTAGGAGCCCTTGTTTCGCTCAACCGCGACTTTAATACTTTCGATATTAAAGCGGCGGAGGTCGCTTTTAAAGGACTTTGAGATCCTTCTATTTAGCTGCCGCCGGTATTTCAAAGCATCGTCTGAAAACTGCAGGATCATCTCACGTCTCTCCTTCGTGAGCTTAAGAGTAGGATCAGAGAGCTTTTTGTTTTTATCTGTACGGCGGGTCTTGAAAAGCTTAGACCCGACCGTATGGACAGCTTCCACGAACCTATCGCTGTATTCGTCCACATAGCTCCCTAGGCACTCGATACGATTTTGGAGTTCGAGCTCAAAGCTCTTGGGGTTTTGGATCCGGTTCTGTGCTGGAGGGCGCGTAGACTTCATCAGTCGAGACCTTTCAAGCTTGATGTTCAATGTGCCATGTGGTGATCGCTCCCGGTTATCACCGAATTGATCACCGAAATGATATCTTCATTGAACATTTACTTCTTGGTTGAAATGATGAAGTCGATCTCGTTTTTAGTTGCACTCTGCCATGTCCACTTCCTGTGCTCACGAAAATAAAATGTTCCGAAATATTTAAAATATTCGTGATTTAAAATTCAAGTTTATTGGAACACTTTTGTGTTTATATGACCGCAATGGATCAATCAATCCTTCCTTTAAAAAAAAAACTTCGTCTGGATGAGGATGAAAACCATCCTAAAATCATCTGCTTACCACTTCAACAAGAAGCTGTGTGTGTCTTGCCAGTCCCACATTACGTGAAGAGGATGATAAAAAAAATATTTTTTCTGTTTTGTTGGCAAATTATTAATTTGGATTCGGAAACGAAAAGTTCGACTAATAATAATTTAAATGATTAAATTATAATTTAAATAATAATGAGATCAGATTTCAATCACTTAAGTAAAAAAAAAATTGTATACTTTCGTAACAATTTAAATTAGAAAAAAACTCTAATTTAATTAAGTGACTTTAAGATGTATGTTGAATCAAATTGTGAGTTTCTCAATTGCGCGGTCAGAAGTCGGAATCGGATCTGAACAAATATGTTTTGTTGAATGCGTTATTGTACTGAAGATCGTCGTCGGCGTTGAAGTCGCGCGTTGCTGCCGTTCTGTGAAATTATACCTAAACTATGCTAAAACTGTTTATTTCAGTTACTCATTTTAACACTTATTAACACATACAGGGTGTCCCAGAAATCGACGTCAAGCCGTAAATGGGTGATAGACCAAATTATAACAGTTCTCAGAAAAATACGAAAAAAAATCTATCTCATGTTTTAAAAAATTTATGGTCACTTTAAAAATTTACTAAAAAAATCAATCCCTGTAATGGTTCTTTAACTCCAATTGCTACAAATCCCATAATTTATCAATTTTTTTTATTATTATGTAATTTTGAATAATGCTTGTGTAGATTTTTGCCTAAAATTTAAAGCCAACTCCTCCTACTTAGAAGAAAATTAAACTTTTTCAAAACCAAATTATTCAAATTTACTGTTTCGCCCAACTTTAACTGACTGTACTGAAAAAAAAATGTACTACGCTAGTTTGGCAAGTAACATGAAAAATTGGCGCATTTAATAAGGATTCAAAAATGGTGTAACACTTGCTAGATTACGTTTTCAATAATTGGTCAAATTTTTTTTTGTAATTAGTATCGGTTTTTACCCAAAATGTCCATACTTCCTTAAAATGACTTTAGCTTACCTAAAGCTTTGCTAAACTCCGTTTCTAATTCGATAGAGACGGAGAGAGTCATTTTACGAAGTGTGAGCGAGATAAGAAATCGAAATTTTACGTAATTTAAGAGCAAAGTTATGATAGTGACTCAACCTTTTTACTTTAAGTCAGGACCAGTTTTCTCATCTTAGAAAAAAAACAAATTATCAGATTTAATTTTTTTTTATTACAATAAATGTTCAAACTGCCTTCCTTCGACGGCAATGCAAGCACGACATCTTCTTAAAAAAGATCTGGTTATTTTCCGGGCAAATCTTCCCCTATTTACAAAGACAACGGCTTCCGTTATTCTTTCCCGCAGCTCGGCTAAATTCTCTATTGTTTTTGAGTACACTTTCTCTTTTACCGCTCCCTAGTAAAAAAAAACTAGGGGATTTAAATTAGGCGAACGGGGTGGCCACAAGATTGTCCCACCGCGCCCTATCCACCTGAGCGGGTATTCTTCATCAAGATGTTCTCTTACTAAACGGGCATAATGCGCTGGGCAGCCATCTTGCTGGAACCACATTTCCCTGTAAACGTTCAGTGGCACGTCTTCTAATAAATCTGGTAAAGTATTTTGAAGAAAATCCAAATAAACTGCGCTTTTCCGTTTCATGATAAAGGTTGTGTCACTGATAAAGGTGGCGTCACTCTCTGTCTCGCTCACACTTCGTAAAAACTTCGTAAAATGACTCTCTCCGTCTCTATCGAACTAGAAACGGAGTTTAGCAAAGCTTTAGGTAAGCTAAAGTCATTTTAAGGAAGTATGGACATTTTGTGTAAAAACTGAGACTATTTACAAAAAAAAACTTGACCAATTATTGAAAACGTAATCTAGCAAGTGTTACACCATTTTTGAATCCTTATTAAATGCGCCAATTTTTCATGTTACTTGCCAAACTAGCGTAGTACATTTTTTTTTCAGTAGAGTCAGTTAAAGTTGGGCGAAATAGTAAATTTGAATAATTTGGGTTTGAAAAAGTTTAATTTTCTTCCAAGTAGGAGGAGTTGGCTTTGAATTTTAGGCAAAAATCTACACAAGCATTATTCAAGATTACATAATAATAAAAAAATTAGATAAATTATGGGATTTGTAGCAATTGGAGTTAAAGAACCATTACAGGGATTGATTTTTTTAGTAAATTTTTAAAGTGACTATAAATTTTTAAAAACATGAGATAGATTTTTTTTCGTATTTTTCTGAGAACTGTTATAACTTGGTCTATCACCCATTTACGGCTTGACGTCGATTTCTGGGACACCCTGTATAAAAGGTTACAGTTTGATTCGGTAACGTTATTGACTTACTTGACTTAATGTCCTACGTCCCCTGGATGGGGCAAAGGGCGTCCACAGTAGTCCTCCATCGCGATCGGTCTTGAGCTTCACGCTTCACCTCGCTCCACGTCATACCGATGTTCGTCGCTTCCGCCAACACAGTGACGGCCACGCTTTCTTTTGCCTTAGGGATTCCAATCCAGCGCTTGCTTCGGTATATGATCAGAATCCCTTCGCAGCGTGTGGACAATCCAACTCCATTTGCGATGCTTGATGTGGCGGTCGATCGGGCTCTCGTGGCATTGCTCCAACAGCTCCACGTTGGTGATGGTCTTGGGCCAGTAAATGCCGAGTATGCGACGAAGACAGCGGTTGACAAAGACTTGTATTTGGTGTGAGATGTCTTTTGTGACCTTCCACGTTTCGCACCCGTAAAGCAACACGGATTTGACATTTGACCCGAATATTTTGAGTTTAATCCTTCGGGTCAGTTGCCGCGATTGCCAGACAGGTCTCAGCTGCGCGAAAGTAGCTCGTGCTTTGGCGATCCTTGAAGCGATGTCCTCTTCACTACCTCCAGTTTCCGACACGACGCTCCCGAGGTAAGTAAACTTGTGGACGCTTTCCACTGCCTCTGTGCCAATCAGCAACGGTGAAGTATTCTTCACACCAGATCTCATCTCTTGGGTCTTCCGGGTGTTTATTTTTAGTCCCGTTTCTGCCGCTTCCTGACTCAAATCTTTCAATTTAGCTTGCATGTCAGCGTGGGTATGACTCAGCAGGCATAGGTCATCGGCGTAATCCAAGTCCTCTAAGACGTTGGATAATCCCCATTCTATCCCGCGGCGCTTGTTGCCGAAAATGCGAAGCAAGATCCCGTAAAGAACGACTAAAAAGAGGAGCGGTGAAAGGAGACAGCCCTGGCGGACACCTGCGTGTACTGCTATATCATCCGAGATGAGGCCGTCGTGAGTTACCTTACAGGAGTAATTCTTGTATATACTCTCTAACAGTCGGACAATTTTTGGTGGCACTCCGATGTCCAGTAGGCGGGACCAGATGCTGGACCACTTCAGCGTATCAAATGCCTTTTCGAAATCGATAAAGGTGAGATATATCTCCCTCTGCAATTCTGATGCCTGTTCTAAAATGATACGGAGAGTGTTGATCTGATTCGTGCACGAGTGGTTTTCGCGGAAACCAGCCTGCTCTTTGCGTAGGAGAGGATCCACGGCCTTCGATAACCTATCCAGGATAATCTTGCAGAAAACCTTCGAGGGAATTGAGAGCAACGTAATACCTCTCCAGTTATTCTTTATTCTTTATTGTACACCAAAAACAACATTACATACAGTGTGATAATAAAGTACATGTACAAAGGCGAGCTTAACTCAATGTTGATTTCTCTTACAGCAAACCCTAGGGTGACAGAGAAAGATGACAATATAGAGGGCAGGATCCAGTGTACAATTTTTAAAATAATTAATGACGAATTAATTAATATATACTTACATAAATACATATTTTTATATACATACTAATATTATGTCATTGCGCAAGGAAATGCTCCTTAATCTTCCTTTTGAAGACCTCCAGAGAAGGGATGTCACGAAGGGAGTGCGGGAGAGAGTTCCAGAGACGCACTGCAGTAGCAGAGAAAGAGCCATCATAGCGGCTGGAAGTGTGTCGTGGAGGGCGAAGGAGAAGAGAAGTGGCTGTGCGACAGGGTTTACCCCTCGGGACACGGTACTCAAAGCGTTCACGAAGGTATTGAGGAGAATTAGGATTGTGCAGGATAGTATAGAGAAGGGATAGGATATGGGTATCTCGACGAGGCCGAATCGGCAGCCACTTCAATCTGTTACAAGTTCTGCAGTCGCTCGAGTTTATTAAGGAGTACTTCCGTTGCATCTAAAAAACAGACATCCACATAGTCTATGAGCGGTAGAAGAAGGGATTGCGCAAGAGTGACCTTAGTGTGAAATGGCAAGAATTTTTGGAGACGTTTAAGGGACTGAAAAGAGTAAAAGACCCTCTTACTCACATCAGCAATATGAACCTCCCAAGAGGTTAGTATCCATGTGAACGCCTAGATTTTTTGCGCTTTTGGAGTAATTTATGGGCACTGAATCGTACACTACCGGCGGGAGAGACTGGTGAGCCAATAGGTTGAGCATGTATCTACCACCAACAATGAGTGCTTGAGATTTGGTTGGGTTTAGTAAGAGCCAATAGGATATAGGATTTAGCCAATTGCATATATTTTCAAGGTCATCGTTGATGGCAGACACAGCCTCAACGAGTTCACCTACTTTAAAATGACGATATAACTGCAAGTCGTCTGCATAGAGATGATAGTTAGAAGTTAGGACCTTAGTGATAGCATTTATAAAAATTGAGAAGAGAAGAGGAGAGAGAACGCCACCCTGGGGAACGCCCGCAGTCAAGTCACACCATTCAGAGGAACACTCATTGGATTTGAGAGACTGGGAACGGCCCTGAAGATAAGATTTGAACCACCCAATTACCGAAACAGAGACATTAAGAGAGGAAAGGATTCCCAAGAGGATGTCAAATTCAACTGAGTTAAAAGCACTGCTGAAGTCCAGTAAAACCAATATAGTCAGAGATTTATTCTCCATAGCCAGTCTTATGTCGTCAGTAACTTTAACGAGAGTTGTTACAGTACTATGGCCAGGTCTAAAACCAGATTGGTACGGACTCAGCAGGCCATTAGAGGACAAATAACAAGAAAGTTGACTCTGGACAATACTCTCGAGGACTTTGGAGAGGATTAGGAGTATGGATATTGGACGGAACTGGGATGGTAAGGAGGGATTTGAAACTTTAGGAAGCGGTAGGACGTGAGCCTTCTTCCAGGATGTAGGAAAAGAGTTTTTGAAGAGTGAAAAATTTACAATGTGAGTTACGACAGGAACTATTTCAGTCAAAATAGGCAAGAACATTTGGAGTTGAAGGCCATCGTCTCCTACCGCCTTAGTGGAGATGGACAGGATACATTTCCTAATGTCTAGTTCAGCAACTGGGTGGAACGAGAAAGAAGTATTTGCTGGCAAAGGAAGACTAGAGAGTTCTTTAAGAGTGGAAGATTTAACATGGTGTTATCACATTGACTAAGATCTCCCTTCTTGGGTACAGTTGTCAAAAGACCCTTGTTCCATTCGTCCGGCAGCTCTTCGGTGGACCATATCCTCTCAATGAGAGGCGTCAGAACGTTGACGGCGGAGGATAAGTCAGCTTGTAGCATTTCCGCAGTTATCAGGTCAAGTCCTGGTGCTTTGCCTGTCTTCAAAGAGAGGACTGCTCTTGCAACTTCCGAAGCTGACGGTGGTTCCGTGTCGATGTTGAGAGGCCGGGATGGTGTAGAAATGACTTGCAGCGCGTCAGTTGTTGATGTTGCTGACATACGGAAGACCTCCTAAAAGTGATTTCGCCAGCGTAAGAGCTGCCCTTCAGAAGTCACTATGAGCTGACCGTCTTTAGACTTGAGTGGCTTCTTCTTATACTTGCTGTTACCTGCCAAGGTTTTGGTAGCTTGATACAATTCCCTCAGGTTACCGGTGCTTGCAGCTTGTTGAGCACGATCAGCAATACCATCAGCCCACTGGCTCCCTATCTTTGCGGGTGCTGCGATAGATTTCTCTGCGTTTCTGACGGTATTGCATGTTAAGGTCGGCTCGCATGGCGTCATTACGGGTCTCAAGCAATCTAAGATGAAGGTTTCTTCAGTCTTCGATCAGGCTCTAAGTGTGCTGTGACATCCAGTCGCAAGAATGAGTCGATTTGTGTCCTAGAACGACGGAGCTGGTTTCTGTATAAGCCACTTTGATGCGTTTCCACTCCTCGTCCATTGAGTCCGAACCGGTATCAAGTCCCGAAAAACGATTACGTAGCTCGATTTGGAACGTTTTACGGATGCCCGGGTCACGCAGTTTGCTCACGTCGAACCTTCTTCCGATCTTGCCGGGTCCTCCAGCCGCACGGGCCGCTGCAACCTTAAGCCGGATTTCAGCAACTACCAGATGGTGGTCGCTATCCATATCGGCGCCCCTACGGTTTCGGACATCGAGCAATGAGGAACGCCATTTGGCGCTAATGGCAAGGTGGTCAATCTGGTTCTTAGTGACTCCATCGTGTGAGTTCCACGTGTACTTGTGGTGGTCCCTTTGTATAAATAATGTTCCTCCAATGGTCAGGTCGTGGTTCTGGCAAAATTCGACAAATCGGTCTCCGTTCTCATTACAAACTCCTAGCCCCTGCGTACACATGTGCCGCTCGCGGTTTGTGTTAACTCTCCCAACCTTTGCATTCAGGTCCCCCATGACTAGGACGATATCTTGTTTCTTGATGCTCCTAAGGGTGGCATTGAGGGCGTTGTAGAAATTGTCTTTGGTATCCTCTGGCGATGCATTAGTTGGGGCGTAGCATTGTACGATGGAGATCTTCCGGGCTCTCGAGTAAAAACGGGCGTACATGATTCGGTCTGAGATCGGCTTCCAGTCCAGGAGGCTATTCTTAGCTGCATTAGAAAGGAGGATGTTCTCAGCTCACCGAAGCCGTTTCTTCTCACTTTGCTTAGACCGAGTATTTGCAGGTTGTAATTTAGCATTACTGCTTCTGCTTGGGCTAGTCTGCTGTCATCGCTAAGCGTTCTTATATTCCAAAATGCAATTCGTGTCCGTGTTTTAAAGCTAAAAGTCGTCGGTAGGGTATCGGTCCGGTTTTTTACTGTTTCAGTTTCATGAATCTATTATTGTCGGGCAAGCGAGTGATTAGCCCACTGTGCCTTAATCCGCTAGCGGGGCTGCCGCTTCAGTGCCTACGGATTTGCTCGGCTTCGGACTGGCTAGGGCTTGTAGCAATTATAAAACATACCACTATGTACGTTAGCGACATCTGGTTTCCTTTTGCCAAACGAGTTCGATTATTAGTATCACTACTTGATTGTTTGGTAATTTAGGTACTAGATGGCGCTGACATATGTATGGCATTGATGAACGTATAAATAAAATATATCTTATTTGTGTGAAATCATTTAATTCAATAAACACACAAATTCAACATACAAAATAATAAATTATTAAATTCTTTTCAAATTAGTTACTTAAAGGATACTTTAGAAAATGCGTCTATGGTTTAAAATAAAACGTTCAGGGTCTGTGGTTGGCATGACTGTCAATTCTTTTACAAGGGTGAACTTGAGGTCACTGGCACCTGTGAACTAAATCATCTAAAATAAATATCTTTGATAATGGGAAGGACAAGGCTGGCTAGCGTCAAAATGAAAGGAACAATCGTTCAGTGGGCGCTGTGAGTATTAGTTTGAATTTGTCTGAATTTCCATATTCGTGACACGTGCGTTTGATTTTATGATGCAATTTTCTTTTCCTTGGCAGGGCTCCATATGTCTCTTTAGGAGCATTATATAATATATATATAATGGTCAACTAGCAGATTTAGCTACAGCAAGGTTTCGAACACTCCTGATGATATAATTTACCAAAGTTTGAAGACAGCTACACAGGATAACGGTACTGTTTGAGAAATCATATCTCCAGTATTGTAAATTGATGGTAAAATGTGTTCCTTCTGAAAGTGAGTTGTTTATACCTATATTTAGAACATCTACAAGTGGTATTAACGGACTGTATGCTCGATGAACTAAATTAGTTGACCAAACTGTGTGACTTTTACTTCAATCAACTTCATGTTAAATAATCCCTGCTATAGTCTCATGCAGAATACCTACCCCTGAGCACGCTGGTGGGTAAGGGTGAAGATTCTACCTTACAGGCTCTGCTTGTTACGGTACTCCACCACGAGTACAGCAGAAGGTATTTTGGCACTTTATAGGTAATGCTGTTCTCACCAACAGCGATTCCCACCAAAACTTACCCTAGCTTCTCTCCCCAACGGTAACGGTAACGTTATTGTATCTGTTAAATTTAAAACTGTTTTAAAAAACAGTGTTGAAAACACTTATTACGGTTACAGTTTGAGTCCCACTGGGCAATGTACTTATGCTAAAAAATACCATGCAAGGTACACAGCCTTGACTACTACTACTTACTAGAAATAGGGACCAATTAGTTCAACCAGGTTTCAGACTGGCAAAAGTAGCTTCATCTTACATGGGGTACTGTACAAAATGTTACAATAAAATTCCTCCCCACATTCTTGAGCTGAACGAGACGAGATTTAAAACTTGTATAAAACGCACACTATGCAGGCTGGCATATTATAAGTTGGGGGATTACATCACTGATAAAAATGCTTGGCTAAATGCTATTCCTGCTCAACATCCACTAGGGCGCAAAAACAAGTGATATGCAGAACATTATTGTTTTGAAGTATTGTTGGAACTGCTGTAGACTGAATGAATATTTTTGTATTGTATAAACTCAATTTCCTTAGTATTGTATAACTGCACGGCACGTGTGTGAGTACTATGTACCCGACTGTAAATCTAACATTTACTGTACCTGTGTGTCGTTCGTTGACTTGTGTGTGCCCTGGCAGTTGAGTGTGTCATGCTCTCTCAAATGTTTCTCTGATGGTGGCGCGTGTGTTGGATCATCCGGTTCCCTTCATTATGGTTGAGGTGGGTGGTGCCAATCATGCGTCATGTTCGTGAACGGACGCCAGTTGGGATTGGTCATAACTTAACTGCTTCGGATGTTAATGCTTTTCTAGCATCTATTATATAACTGCACAGTACATGTGTGAGTACTTTTATTACTTTATGCCTGTACTTAGTATAGTGTGTAGTGCTATTCTGGGTGCATTTTCCTCACATATGTGAATTTATTAATGTATGTACTTATGTAACTAAATATTGTAAAAAAACATTTTCTTTAAAAGAGTAAGTATGGAGTTTCTTGTGCATTCTTCTCCATAACAAGCTACTTTCCGAATGCACGGTAGAATCAACTTTTATAACTTTATGTACCTAACGTTCAAAAGTGCCGCTTGGTGGCCTACTTGAAATAAAATATCTTTGTCTTTGTATTGAATCTAGTTCCTCTTCGTTGCAACTCTCTGTGGGTGCATACACTTGAATGATGACCCAAGCACTGCCCTTATTAAATTCTACCTCGAGAGTCACCACTCGGTCTGAGTAGGTTTTCAGACTTTGAATATTGTTCTTCAAAGATTTTTTTATTAAGAAGCCAACGCCATGCCGACCTCTATCACTCGGTGAGTGGTATAATATAAATTGATCATATTCTTCTATTAGTTCTGTCTTCCTTCTTACTTCGCTTAGCCCAATTATGTCCCATTTAATCTCGTTAAGAGCAATAGTTAGTTCTGTAATTCTGTTATCTTGAAGTAAAGTTCTGACATTTAGGCTTGATAGATATAGATATTTGTTTGTTCTTTCCTTATCTTCTAAAGTCTGGCTTTTGTAGATACTGGTTGTGGTTGCGGATGGGGGGTGTCTACTACCTCCACGGGGACCAGCCGTATTGGAGGAGGTTGGTGAAGGGTTGTCAATTTACTGGTTGTTAATTGCTATTGCTGTCTTTGTGCAGGGTTGGTAGTTGAATGGTTTGGCCGGGATCTCATTACGTCGAAGGCGTTTATCCTGTTGGCTTTAGTAGAACTAAGCGTTTGTTGTTTTTTGGGTTTTGTTATAAATGCCGACTGTAGTGAAGTAGATAGTTCCCTTTTCCTTTTATCGGAGTTAGGTTCTTTGCTTAGCTTATCGTATTTCAGAAAAGCTGTATTTCCCTTTTTCTTCTCTTCTAGCAGTTTCGATTTCAAAGCTTTCCTTTTCTCTAAGACTTCCTTCGAGTAGTCTTTCGATATGTGGATTTTCTTAAAACTCTTCCTATTCTTCATTATTTCGTCCTTTTTCCATCCATTTATAAAGGAACATAGCACAGGTCTCGGTTTGTTTGCTACTTTCGACCTAAGCGGTATAATTTGTTCACTTCGCTTTCTTCTATAGACATGTCGCCTTTAAAGTTATCCTTTACATTCTGAAATAGCTCCGATGTTGAATTTTCCCTCTCCTCCAATCCAAAAATAATTATGTTATTACTTTTCTTTTCTCTTTTTAAATAGTCTATTTCTTTCTCTAGATGGTAAATTTTTTGTTTTAGCTTTTCGTTTTCTTCAATGATAGGAGTTAGTTTTTCATCTATCCGATCCATTATATTATTTGTTATAGATTCTGTAATTTCACTTGACTGCTTATGCATTTCTAGCTTTATTTTGTCGAATAATATTTGAAACTGACCTTCCATATTGACGGATCGAATTGTGTAACGAAACGTAAATATTATCTGAGCTGGCAGCACTGAAGATAATGCCAACCTAACAAACTGACAGCTGAGTCACTATTACCTTCTCCAGCGGAACAGAAATTTTCAAGTTGACTTTATTATGCCATTTGGGGGTAGGAGTGTCTCAAAGCGATATGCCGTTGAATGTTTTGATTTCTATTCACAGGATGTTTAAGCAATTTTAACGCTAGATAACACTAAGACACTAACTTGCACAATTTATCCACAGTTAGATTGTGTTTTAAATACAAAACTTGCAGTTTTTATAATTTGTTTACGGAAATATTCGAGAGCACTGAGTGGTTCTGACAGTTGTTAAAAAACAACAACTTGACCACTATATCGTCGGGCAACCGAAAGTGTGTGAGAGTGTGTTTGTGATGTACTCGCCATTGGCGTTAATGCCTAGCCGTCTGCAGTCTAGAACCTTGAAGACATCCTCCAGTGCAGCGGTAAGTTTCGGAGATATGACGTCTCCCTGTCTCACACCTCGCTTCAGAAAGATAGGTTTCGAGGTTTAATCCTGAAGTCGAACTGTCATGGTAGCGTTTTTGTACAAATACTTCAACTCTTCGATGTACCTACCGGTAGTTGATTTGGCACCGTTGGAGAGACTGCAGTACAGCCCAATTCTCGAAGGCTTTCTCGTAATCCACAAACGCTAAGCAGAGAGGCGAGTTGTACTCTTCGGTCTTCTGTATAACCTGCCGCAGCGTATGTATGTGGTCTATGGTGTTAAAGCCTTTACGGAATCCGGCTTATTCGGGAGGCTGGAAATCGACCAACCTACGTGCGGAATGATTCGTGATGACTCTTGAAGCAGCTTGTAGACATGGCTCAGAAGTGAGATGGGCCTATAGTTCTTCAGTAAGGCATTGTTACAATTCTTGAAGAAGAGTACCACCACACCGCTGCACCATGTCTGTGGCATATTACCCTCGAGTATGACGGTATCAAACAGCTTCTGAAGGGCCTTAAGTATTGGTTTTCCACCCGCCTTCAGGATTTCAGCCGTAATTCCGTCATCACCCGGTGCCTTGTTGTTCGTTAGCTGTTTAAGAGCCACCCTAATCTCGTACAGGCTGACGTCCGGAATGTCTTCGGTATAGTGACGGGTCAATCTAGCTCTAGGGTCTTTTGCTAGTGTCGCGACGGGTTTACTGGTTTACGTGTACAACTGCCCATAGAATCTCTCTATCTTCCTCAGAAGCTCCGGTTTGGCGGATACGATCCTGCCATAGTCGGTCTTCAGTTTCGTGAGCTGGCTCTGCCAAATAGTCAATCTCTTGAAAAGACCTTGGAGCCCTTATTCCGCTCAATCGCGTCTTTAATACGCTCGGTATTAAAGCGGTGGCTTAATTTACTTAAAGGTAATTGCTGTTGGGGATTTCAGTATATATAATAATAATAATAAGCAATCGTTGAGGGAACGCTTCTGTGGCCGCCTGAAGAAGGTATTCAATAGCCTTCTTTCAGGCGGCAACAAGGTGCGCGCCTTCAACGGTTGGGTCATGCCGGTATTGATGTACTCTTTCGGCATACTCAAATGGACTCAAACGGAACTCGACGCCCTGGATAGGCGGGTCCGTACACTGCTGACTGCATATCGAATGCATCACCCACGATCGTCGGTCATGAGATTGTATATCCCGCGGAAGTGTGGAGGCCGAGGCTTTTTAAATGCTAAAAACCTCCACAACCGCGAGATATGCAATCTCAGGGAATATTTTCTGCACACCGACGTGGGTATGCATCGAGATGTAGTAGCAGTGGACAAGGGACTCACCCCGCTCTCCTTGACGAATGAGAACTGGCGCAAGCCTGTAGTGCTTGACACTAACGACCGCAGGGAAGTATGGCAGAGTAAGGAGCTTCACGGACGCTTTTTCCGGGCCCTACATGGGTCCGATGTAGACCAAGCAGCGTCGGTAGCCTGGCTGCGTTTCGGTGACCTCTTTGGGGAAACCGAAGGTTTTGTCTGTGCAATTATGGACGAAGTTATCATGACGAATAACTACCGGAGATTTATTGTGAAGGATGGCACGGTTGACATCTGTCGGGCATGTCACCGCCCGGGTGAATCGATCCGCCACATTATCTCTGGATGTTCTCGTCTAGCTAACGAAGAGTACTTGCATAGGCACAACCTTGTAGCCAGGATCATCCACCAGCAAC
This sequence comes from Orthosia incerta, assembly GCA_948252205.1. NCBI lineage: Eukaryota > Metazoa > Arthropoda > Insecta > Lepidoptera > Noctuidae > Orthosia > Orthosia incerta. The sequence continues at coordinate 6,290,122 of OX411767.1, forward strand.
TTGCTCTGAAATACACTCTTGTGGCATCGGAAGTACCGTACTACAGGTATGTACCCGACCCAGTTCTCGAAAATGGCAATATCACATTGAACTGGGATCGGTCCATCATCACTGACAGGACTATTGTAGCCAATAAGCATGATATAGTGGTGGTGGACCGAATCGAGAGGCGTGCAATGATTGTTGACATAACTGTCCCGCATGACGGGAACCTCGTGAAAGCCGAGAAAGATAAGCAAATCAAGTATCTTGACTTGGCTCGCGAGGTTGTCGACATGTGGGATGTGGACACAGCGATCATTGTACCGATAGTCGTGTCAGCCAATGGCTTAATAGCCACGAGCCTCGACCAACACCTTAGGAGGCTCTCGTTAGGCGGCTGGGTCAAGGGCCTAATCCAGAAAGCAGTACTGCTGGACACGGCTCGCATTGTTAGGAGGTTCCTCTCTCTGGAGCCCTGACCGCCGGTAGCTTGGACCCTGTTCCCGATACCGGTGGGCCTCTATTTTCTATATTTTTAAATATATTTTTTTTTTACTCTGTATGTTTTACAAAAATATTTAAAAATGTATAAAATAAGAAACGAATTTAAATAAAGAACATAATAATAATAATAAATGGCAATGTCACGTTGTATTGGGATCGGTCTATCATCACTGACAGGACTATTGTTGCCAATAAGCCTGACATAGTGGTGATAGACCGACTAGAGCGTCGCGCAATAATTGTTGATATAGCGGTTCCCCATGACGAGAACCTCGTGAAGGCTGAGAGAGATAAGAAAAGCAAGTATCTTGATCTGGCTCGCAAGGTTGTCGACATGTGGGATGCGAATACAGCAGTCGTTGTGCCGATAGTCGTGACGGCCAATGGCATAATAGCCAAGAGCCTCGACGAACATCTGAGGAGGCTCTCGTTGGGCAGCTGGATCAAGGGCTTGATCCAGAAAGGGTACTCCTGGACACGGCGCGTATCGTTAGGAGGTTTCTCTCTCAGGAGCCCTGACCACCGGTAGCTTGGACCCTGTTCCCGATACCGGTGGGCTACTATTTTTGTATTTTTAAATGTTTTTTTATTTTATTTTTTTATAGAATGATATTTAAAAATGTAAAAATATGTAAATATAATGAATAAATGGAATAATAATAATAATTGTTTATTTCATAATGAGATTGCAAAGTTTACAAATGTTTCATTTATACATTTTTAAGGTTCAATTATACAATAAAGACGGGTGAAGTACTGTTCTCCTAGATAGGCTAAAATTTAGCCTGTGTTTAGGAGAGACAGTGCCGATCCCCTGTTAGGCGGATTATTATAGAATTAGATTATAAGTGTGCTCAATTAATATAAAATTTTGAATTTATAGCAGCATCTGAACATAAGTGTAGTTGTTATACAATAGTTATTTTTATTATTATTTATACAAAACATATTTAGAGTGTGTAGGTGTGTATGCGTGTGTGTGGGTGTGTTTGTGTGTGTGTTAAGGTGCATTTATGTGTTAAGTGGAAGTGCGTGTGTATATGGATGTGTTTACGAGATTACCCTGTGAGGAATAATTCAGTGTCATCATAATTGAGATCCAAAAGGAGTGTCCGTACAGTTTTTTTACAATTGTAGAGTGAGAGTTTAAAGATTGGGCATTTTGCATTAATTTTATTATAGAAGATGGAGCAAGATACAAAGAGAATCGTTTTACGAAAGAGGTACGTGGAGGTGGAATTGTGCAGATTAGGTCTTTTCGACGTTTGGAGATTTGTCTATATGGTGTTCTGGAATGTTGGAGTAAAACTATATGTAAAATGTACTGTTGTCGTACATTTAAGACATTCCAGGATTTATAAAGTTCGGTCGTTGGAAATAAGATAGGGCGAAAGGTGGCAACTATACTGGCTCTGTGAGCGATCTCTATAATAGGTCTCATCACTGTTTTTGCAGCTCCACCCCAACAGGAAATACAGTAGGTGACTAGTGATTGGCAAAGAGCGAAGTATACATTCCGGATAACTGAAGCGTGTGCCACGTGTCGCAGTGTTTTAAAAATGTAAATAAGTTTCCGTACGCGGCCGGATAGGATATTAATGTGTGATTTGAAATTCAAGTGTTGGTCAATAAACATTCCAAGATATTTTATTTGATTTACTGGAGTAAGGAATGGGCACTGGCAGGCCTGCTGCGACATTAAACTACACGAGTGAGCTACTAGGGAGATAGAGGGATTTGGTTGGGAATTTGAGTTTATTGAGAAGATAATAAATTAGTTTTAGTGGTATTCAGTGTCAGGGAGTTTGTGTAAAGCCAACTTAGTGTGGAGTTAAATCCACTTTGTGCAATTGACTGTAGTTCCAACCATGAGTTAGCGACAAAAGTTATTGCAGTGTCATCAGCATAGGATACTATTTGGGCTTTTGGTATATTTAGGTTGCAGAGGTCGTTGATGAATACGAGGAAGAGAGTGGGCCCTAAAATGCTTCCCTGTGGCACGCCGTATTCGATAGTAACTGTATCGCTATTGTAACTGTCCATAGTCACAAATTGTGAACGGTCAGTTAGATAACTTTTGAACAAATTAACCTCCCCTTACACCTATACATTCAAGTTTGAGTAAAAGGGTCAGAATGGGCGCAGTGTCGAAGGCTTTTGTGAGATCTAAGAAAATGGTCAACACCTTCTTACTATTGTCTAAATTCTTAACAATGTGATCAATCAATTTGTGTATTGCGTCATTTGTGGATTTGTTTTTACGAAAACCAAATTGTTGTGTTGATAAAATATTGTAATGCTCAAGATAATGAATGAGCCTTTTATTCATTAAACGTTCCAATATTTTTGATAAAGTACTAAGTACCTATACTGATGGTGTTGCAATTGGTGGCTATAAAATTGCGAACCTTCGCTACGCTGATGACACAACATTGTATGCGACTAGTGCTGACCAAATGGAGGAACTACTTCTTAAGATGGAGCGCGTGAGTCTTGCATTTGGGTTGAAGATCAATCGGAGCAAGACCAAAATAATGATTGTGGACCGTAGCAACAACAACTGGCCGGATGTGGCACAGATTGCCAACTGTGACGTAGTGCAGTCCTACATATATCTTGGCACTATGATTGTAGGCAATGGCAGTTGCATGGATGAGGTGAAGCGCCGAATGGCGATGGCTAGAGGGGCAATGGACAAGTTAAGGAAGGTATGGAAGAATCGCAAAATAACCAAAGCTACTAAGATCAGGCTCGTCCGTTCGCTTGTATTCCCCATATTTCTCTACGCGGCTGAGACATGGACACTACGAGAACTGGAAAGGAAAAAAATAGATGCTCTGGAAATGTGGTGCTGGAGAAAAATGCTTGGTATTTCGTGGACAGAATTCCGCACAAACGTCTCCATACTCCAAGAACTCGGCATCAAAGAGCGTCTATCAGCAGTAGTACAGTCTCGAATACTGAAATTCTTTGGTCATGTCTCGAGGCGGAATAACGACTCCATTGAGCGCCTAGTGGTGCAGGGCAGAGTGGACGGTAACAGGCCACGCGGGAGATCACCGATAAGGTGGACGGATCAAATTAAGTCCGCCGTTGGTGGTCCTGTAAATGAGTGTGCCAAACTTTCATGTAACCGAGCTAAATGGAGAGAGATCGTGCGGCGAGTTACCACACCAGCGATTGGACAAAATTCATCGTGACCACGACCGCTCTGTCAAAAGTGAAACGAAGAAGAAGACACAGACATACATTTTTATTTGATATTTTACATAAATTTGTGAGATATAATTATTAATTGACATTTTCACGTATATTTTGACATATATAATTTTTTATTTTCAGTTCTTTATTGTTGACATTTTTGTAATTATTGTGTTTAAATTCGTTTTTGTAATTGTTCATTATAATAACTTTGAAAATATTTGCACGCCATAGAATGTGGCAAACGTGTCTGAACTTTTTGTACTTTTTTATGTTATCCTGCATGCACGTATTATTTATGCCTGCATGCATACAAGTGTTTGAGCAAATAAATATATCTTTATCTTTAATGCATTGGCAATTTTTTTAGGATTTGTTGTCAATGTGTCGTTAATTTTTAATTCTACTGTCGATTTCTTAGGTATATTTAATTTATTATTATTTATAATTTGCCATGTCGTTCTACTTTTATTAGTCGATGTATTTATTTTGTAATTGTTTTGTGCACGCTTAGTAAGATTTATAATTCGTTTAAGCAGAATAGAATACAATAGCTACTAAATTTTTGTATATTGGTTAATGTTGGTTTTCTCCTGAACATCCAGAGTAATTTTCTTTTATTTTTACTACATACTTTAATCCCGCGCGATATCCATTTTTGCTTGGCATTTGCTTGCACAGTGATTTGAGTTAGGGGAAAGCACAAGTCGTAAAGTAAATTAAATATTTCAATAAAATGATGATACGTTTCTGATGGATCATCGGTTTTATATATTTCATCAAATGAAAGGTTTGAAATATGTTTTTTAAATTTTTGGATGTTTTCTAAACTGTAATCCCGTATCATTTTACGCCAATACTTTAATTTAAATATTTTCTTTACTGGTAGTTTAATTAATTGGGCAGTATGGTCAGATAAGCCAAATTCCAACACATCCGTCTTACACTTTTTATTAAAGTTGTGAGCAAAGTTATCCAGGCATGTATTACTGGATAATCTTGTGGGCTGTTTAAGTGCTAATGTAAGATTATATTTTAACAATAAACACTCGAAATCTAAGGAAACATTGTTACACTTCATGGCATCTATGTTGAAGTCACCAGCTATACCAGTATTATGATTTTTTTGTCTAGAAATACATTTTAACATCATGTCTAACTTACAGTACATTGACATATCTCTACAGATAATATATTTGGAGGATGGGATGATGGTTGAATATGACTTTGGATTATTTTTATCATGAGGAACCGGCGAAGGTAAGTTATGATAAACATTTAAGTGTATAGGGTTAATGAGAGTGAGTTTTACTGTAAATACTACTTTTTCTTTATTGAAGTAACGAGATACTTCTGATATATTTAAAATAGTATGCACGTTATCAAGCTTTAAGGGAACTGAAAGTTGTTTAGATTCTGGCAAGAATCTGTAATTATCGACCAATTCGGTATAAAGTTCTTTAGCTGTTAGGGTAGTGGGATACATGACATTAGATTTGGTGAACATAATCGAGTTAATTATTTAACAGCCGCACGGGTCGATCATCAAGGTTAAGCAACGCTTGACGAGGTCGGTCCGTGGATGGGTGACCATTTCAACATACCGAGTTTCCTCCGTGCCTCGGAAAGCACGCTAAGCCGTTGGTCTCGGCTGTCATTTGAAGATCTTTAACAGTCGTAACAGTCAGAAGCTTGAGAACTGACACCAGTTTTGCCAAGGGGTACCGTGTTAGCCAGTTACTGGGTTGTGGAGGTCAGATAGGCAGTCGCTTCATGTAAAACACTGGTACTCAGCTGAATCCGGTAAGACTGGAAGCCGACCCCAATATAGTTGGGAAAAGGCTAGGCAGATTGAATCGAGTTAATTATTTCTTCAACTTTAAAGGATAAGGCTAGGAGACTATTTTCTATCATGGAAGTTAATTCTAGCATATGTTTATGTTTATGTTTAATCATTTATTTGCTAATATGGGTAATTACATAAAGTTGTTAAAAATATAGCACAGTCCAACCATATTACACCTTAAGGCATGCAAATCACAAGCTTGATAACACACATTTACTTGTAAATATAATTTATAATTAACAACACAATCTATTTTGCCTTTTCATACGAGACCTAATACCAAATTCTTTGGGTTCAGCGTATGCACACCACATCATCATGGGTGATTTCAACACAAACCTCCTTTCCCAAAACTCCCCCCGATCCCGTAAGCTTATCCTCACCTCGAATCCTTCCCTTGTCTCATCCCATGGTCAACATGACGCTCCTGGCTTCTCTCATCACGACATGATTTTCCTTTCCTATATCCTCAAACCTCCTAAGCCTAAACCCAGGGTTCTGTACAGGCGTTGTTTTGCCAGGATGGACGTTGAGAAACTTAAGAAAGATGCATCTGCTATCGATTGGGAGGTTATGACGGAGGCCACTTCGGTTGACGATAAGGTGGCAATCTTTAATGATGTTGTGGTCAACCTTTATAACCGACACGCTCCCGTCAGAAAAGTGTAACTGAAACGGCCTCCTGTGCCTTGGATGACATATGGCATACAGATGGCCATGCGACGCAGGGATCGCGCGTTCTGAAAATATAAAAGGGATCGTACGGACGAGAACTGGGCGCTATTCAAGGTTGCAAGGAACAGATGTAACCAGATGATACGCAATGCTAAACGCCGCCACATTCTGGAAAACATTTCTTCTTCTTATTCTGCCGATATTTGGAAGTTCCTAGGAACACTTGGTATCGGCAAACCGCGACATTTAGACCTTCCTAATTCTATTGACTTAGATGATCTCAAGCATCATTTCCCCACTGTGCCTACAATGGATCGTCTAACTAAGCAACAAACTCTGTCTCTTCTTTCTGGTCTCACGCGTCCTGATCTTACTCCTTTTCGATTCATTCCAGTTGAAAAGGGGAGATCGAAAATATCATTCTCGCCATCAAATCCAAAGCGGTGGGATGTGATAATATCACCCGTGGTATGGTAATCACTGTTTTGGATCACCTCCTATCTCCTATCACCCTTATAATACACACAATATTCCCTTCCTTGTGGCGTAAAGCCTATGTTCGTCCACTTCCCAAAGTTTCCAATCCCACTCTTCCACCCTATTTCTATCCTTCCCTTCCTATCCAAAGTGCTCGAGGCCTGTGTTCACAAACAATTTTCAAACTTTGTGCAGAGTAATTCTCTCATTAGTCCTCTACAATCTGGATTCAGGCCTGGGCACAGCACTGTGTCCGCCCTCCTTAAAGTGACTGGCGATATAAGGGTGGGACTGGAAGATACAAAAGTCACTGTACTAGTGTTGGTTGATTTCTCGAACGCCTTCAATACCGTCAGTCACGAAATCCTATTAGCCATTCTTTCCTATTTGATGGTCTCCCCCAAAGCACTGGAATGGTTCACCTCTTACCTTCAGGAGCGTCAGCAGTCGGTTCACGTTGGAGATTCTTTATCTCGTTGGTGTGATTTGATAGCTGGCGTTCCTCAAGGCGGCATTCTTTCTCCTCTTCTGTTTTCTATTTTTATTAATCTCATTACTTCCGAACTTCAGTGTGCGTATCATCTGTATGCAGATGACCTTCAATTGTATTATCAAGGGAGTGTCGACGAAGTACCTGACGTTATCGAAAAGTTAAATGGCGATTTAATAGCGATAAAAGCCTGGTCGGATAGGTTTGGCGTTGCTGTAAATCCCAATAAGTGCCAAGCTATCATCATTAGGAGTAATTGCAGCATCGCTAAGGTGGATTATGCAACTTTGCCACCTGTTCTGTTCAACGGTACGATTGTTCCGTTTAGTACTGACGTGAAGGATCTTGGCTTGCGCATCGATAGTACTCTTAACTGGCGTACTCAAGTTGCTAGTGTCAGTCAGAAGGTCACTGGAACGTTGCGGGCTCTGTATCGTTTAAAAAATTTATTACCTTCGAACACGAAGGCAATGCTTGTGCAGACCCTAATTTTTCCAATCATCGATTATGGTGACGTGTGCTATTATGACCTGAATGCAGATCTCTTCAACAAACTTGATCGTCTTCTAAATTACTGCATTCGATTTGTTTTCAATTTGCGTAAATATGATCATGTCTCTGCGCATCGGTCACTTCTAAAGTGGTTGCCCATACGCCAGCGCAGAGAGCTAAGGGCACTGACTACCTTGTTTTCATTTCTTGACTCTTCCAACTCCCCTAGTTATCTGGCTCCTCACTTTCAATACATTTGCGCCAACCACAACAAAAATCCTCGCTCTTCACATAACCGACTTCTTCAGTGTCCCTCTCACCACACTGACTTCATTCACTGTTATTTCTTCGTTCAGGAATCAGGATGGCAACCAACCGATTGGCATTCAAAGTGAAAGCTCGCGACCATGTTCGTAAGAAGTTGGCAGTAGTATCGTCACAGCGATAATTTTCTCCAATTATCTGCTACCACTAATTGTTTAAGTATATTCGTGTATTTATTTATATGTTTGAGTATCTATTGTATGTATTTATACTATGTATGTATAGCTTTGTATTTGTATAAACCTACCTTAGGTATCGTGTCTAACTTTAAATATTGCACCTACCACTATTTGTTTCTACATCACCCGAAGGTCGACTGGTAGAAAATGCCTAAGGCATTAAGTCCGCCTCTGTACTTTTCTGTGCATGAAGTATTAAATAAATAAAATAAATAAATAAATATGGTCACCCCCAGGTCTCCAGCCATTGGGTAATGCTTACATTTTAATATTGTGGTGGTATGTAAGGTCTGATTGTAATTCGTAGATGGAGTCTGGAATAAAAGCCTTCTGGCCGAAGAGAAGTCTATAAGGCGTGAAATTAGAAGTGGAATGAGTAGAGGTGTTATATGCCAACATAGCGGTATAGACATACTTATGCCAATCAGAATTATTTTCATTGACCGTTTGAAGATTTAAGGTATTCCTTGAGTGTGGAGTGACTGCGTTCAAGTGCACCTTGAGTTTGAGGATGGTATGGGTAAGACCAGATTTGTCGCGCCGCGTCTTGGTAAATTTTTTTGGGCAACATTCTCGTTGATTATATTATTTTTCGTCGAATCAGAATTATGAAATTTTTAAAAACGGCTCAGTTTTTTTTTCAATCATCAATATCGAAAACAAATTAATATATAATAAATATTTAAGTACATATGTTTATTTTAAAGAGAATGCCTCAGGGCCCACAGGCCCGTAGGCATTGAGCCTATGTATCTGTATGTTGCACGAAGTTGAAATCACTTAGATACATTGCCATACAACGTGGCAATGATGCCAGTCTTTTGGGACCATTACCAGTGGACAACGATGTGGAGGAGTTTTTCGACGCCATATTTTAATTTAGTATATTTTTAGGTTTAGTTGGTGAGTAGTTTTTGGTTAAAGTGTATATGTTTGCAGTCTTAGTTATTTAAGTACTTTATACACAGTATATACTTTTATCTATGTAAATAAATAATAAAGGACTGTGGCAACACCGTTGCACAACTGGCCGCACAGTGATTTTGATAAGAGAAACAATGCGGAGACAGCGCGAGTCACGAGAGATTTTTCCTGCCAACCAAGCTGAGCTGGTTGTGAAATGTGTATTCCTTATTTCTACATACTCCTAGTAAGTTAAATTATACATAATCCTTCTATACGTCGGCGTTTCATTTAACTCGCAAGATCCGGGCAAGAAACTACTGAACACACTCAACTGCCGCCCAGGGGCATGGGCGGCTGATGCCCCGGCCATATCCTGGAGCCGAGGCGTCGTAACATTCATTCCCCAAAGGACCTTAGATACAATTTGTCATAACAAATATTTGCTCTCGACTGATTGCCAAAACAAGAAGATATATTCCACGGACTCCCACAAATAAATGGAGATAAGAGTAAAAAAAGAAAGATTATTATTCACGTAGGTAGTATTTATCAAGGTGGAAACATACTATTAAAACCCAACCCGACGCCTTCTGACGCGTTGAAGTACTAATCCATCCCATATATTTAATATGGTCAGAAACACATAGTCAACAAGCAATCACACGCGGTAACACGCAGTCGGTTTGGATATAGATAAGGTAGAAACATATTATTAACACCCGACCCGACCCGCGGCGTTAGGGTAGGGCGCGGTTGGGCGATCGCCCAGGGCGCCGGATATAAAGGGGCGCCGCAGCCGCCCCAAAGAAGCGCAATGACACAGGTTGGGAAGCAAGAATAAGCAGTGTTAAAGCAGTCAATTATCAAATTAGCACATCCATAACGTTTTATTTAAATTGGCTATTTAAATTCAGAAAACTGATGTTAAAGTCTCTCTGAAAACTGATGGTACTACTCTAGTTGAACAGTTAAAAGATTTTTAGTTTCATTGGTTGTTTGGTATGACATACTTTTACAAATTAATGTCGTTAGTAAAACTCTACAATTAACAGACACGGATCTCGGTAAATGCTCAGAAATTTTGAAAAAATCCTGCACTTTCTTAGAAGAATATATAAATGCAGGCTTTGAAAGCGTCATTTTAATTGCGAAGGAATTGGCTGAAGAACTAGAAATTGAACCTGTATTTAAAGCCTCAAAAATAATTCAATGTGTGAAGGCGTCAAGCTGGTGAAACTGCCCGTGATATTCGTGATATGTATGCTAGTATTATATTATCTGTGCCGTGATGAACCTATAACTTCTCCAGAAAAAGTGTGTGCATGAATTTTTCAACTGTCCTTTGGACACTACATTAATTTCAGTCAATGAAAGATTTGAAGTACTCGTAATCTTGATATTTTTTGTATATTCCAGAAAAACCTGACTTTGTCAAACTCTGTAGTGATCTCCAATTGAAATTAACTGTAGAATCTAAATCAGATATAGATGGATAATCAGATATAGGTATGTTGTGTGATAAACTCTTAAGTATGAAATCTTTTTTGTTTGATCAGAATGTGGTTTACTCTTGTTTTAAGTTTTATCAAATATCGCAACTTACAAGAGCTATATTCGAATGTATGGATAGTATTGCGAATATTATTGACTATGTCTGTAACGGTTGCTAGTGGGGAGAGAAGTTATAATAGAATATGCTATACTTGCACACCAAAAAGTTAATCATCTCTTTACAAGAACTTATTATAATACTATGGGTACAAAGGCGGTCTTGCTTAAGGACGCTGTTACATTTTCGTCGAACTCAAATTTAGGTATCTAGTCGCACACAGCAACATTACGCGTACGCACTCATTGAAACTACTGAGCGCTCGATTTTATACATCACTCAAATAGTTTTGGTCCTTGATATTATTTTTTTATTTTATTGAAGTTGATTCAGGAAGGTTAGTTGTCACTTTGAAAATGCATTTGGTAACTGTTACAAACCTTCGTCGTAAAAACTAGGTTATTATTTTCAACCGACTTCAAAAAAAGGAGGTTCTCTATTTATTCGACCCGTATGTATCTGCGATTTTCTTAAAAACTACTGATCCGATATTGATTGGGTTTTCGTCGATAAATGTATGTGTTATCAGGGAAGGTTTTATTGTGTAATATATTATGATCTGATAAAGATCTTCGGAGATAGAAAATGTAACTCTTCAATAACAAACAGCAAATGACCTGCGATTACTGTGATCGTATTTAGTATACCCAATATTTTTCTCTTTGTTGTAATAAGTAGGTATTTAAAAAAAAACGCCACGTGATATAAGTAGATACCTAAAACGAAATAATTGCCGGTCACTAGGATAAAAAAATGACTTGCAACATTTTGCATTACATGGAACATATAAAATATTATTATCCAAATTTTTTTGACGCATTACATAATGAGCAGCAGCTAATGATGTACTACCCAAAAACCATGAAAATGACACCCATGACGAAAAGATATCAAATTTTCGTCGGCGCCATCTTGTATTTTGGTTTGACCCCGTATTCGATATAAGCGACCCCAAAATCCATGAAAATTACATCCATGACAAAAATTAGTCAACTTTTATCGGCGGCATCTTGGGTTTTGTTTATAACCTCATATTAATTTCTATAAACCCTAAAAATCATGAAAATGACACCCATGACGAAAATATGTCAAATTTACGTCGGCGCCATCTTGTATTTTTGTTTTGACCCCGTATTCGATATGGGTGACCCCAAAATCCATGAAAATGACACACATGACAAAAAGATGTAAAATTTTCGTCGGCGCCATCTTGTATTTTGGTTTTGACCCCATATTCGATCTAAGCCACCCCAACAACCATGAAAATGACATCCATGACGAAAAGTTGTAAAATTTTCGTCGGCGCTATCTTTTATTTTGGTTTTGACCCCATATTCGATCTAAGCCACCCCAAAAACCATCAAAATGGCATCCATGACGAAAAGTTGTCATTTTTTTATCGGCTCTATCTTGTATTTTGGTTTTGACCACATATTCGATATAAGCGACCCTAAAAACTATGAAAATGACACCCATGACAAAAAGATGTCAAATTTTCGTCGGCGCCATCTTGTATATTGGTTTTGACCCCATATTCGATCTAAGCGACCCCAAAATCCATGAAAATGACACCCATGACGAAAATATGTCTATTTTTTTTCGGCGTCATCTTTGGTTTTGGTTTTGGCCCCGTATTCGTCATACATACATACCTACATACAAATCGATTCAAATCATAACCCCGCCTCCCACCCATCAACTTCTAAACTTCACCGCCGACAGCTTGACCTTAACCATCCAAATGTTAACCTTACTAAGAGCTGCTTAAACCCACCCATCCATTTCTCAACCTTGTCAACAACTGCTTAACACCACCTACCCAAATCCCGATCTTACCCAACATAATTTCTAAATCACATTCATAATAATAGGCAACTCAAACATACTTTTATTTCGGTACGATAAAATATCAACTCCTTTTGATCACGACAAACGACGCGTGGCGGTACTCACACGCATGCACACTACAATCTTTCTGTTACTTTTATCGTATTTATTTTTTGCGACAGAGCGATACGCCCGTCCTTCCACGAGCGCTTCTGAGCGCGGAATGATGAACCCTTAGAGCAAAATGTATGAAGAAGTCGGCAAGTGTTTTTATTTTAGCTAATAATTAAAAAATATAATGATTTAGGTAAAAAATAATTAGCTGAACCTGCAAAGGACTATATATATCGCAATTTCTTATAATTTTGAAGATAAAATATGCTGTAAATTTACCTAAACTGGGACCTATTCGGACCCTACTTTTTTTAATGTTTTTGCGATTATTGTGATGGGAAAAACGTATTTGTACGAAAATTTTGTATGATGTCATACAATTTTTCTGATGCCAATCTGGAGTTGAATATATTATCTTAAAATTAAGACCATGATATCTTCACATCTGTGATTGCATATACATTAAAATGGTACCTGAAAAGCACTGTTATTTGTAGAAAAATGTAATAGCGTCCTTAAGCTGACAAAAACCTATCTGTGCTCAACGAGCGAAGAGAAACGACAAACTTGTTAATTTTGTCAATCGAAAATAAAATTACTGAAAACATCGACGTTGATAACCTACTAAAAGAGTTCGCCGATAGAAAGGCTACAAAAGTATGTGTTTTTAATAACAGGTTATTTCTTAAATAAAATGGTTATACACTTTGCTTATTTTCGTATAGGTTTGATTCGCAGTTAGGGGGCGCCGTAGAAATCTTGCCCAGGGCGTTGGTAGTGCTAAAACCGGCACTGCGACGCCACGCCACCCGACGCCTTCTGACGGATTTAAGTACTAATCCATCCCATATATTTAATATGGTTAGAAGCACATAGTCCACACGCCATGTGACGACACGCAATCACACGCGGCAACACCCAGTCGGTTTGGATCAGCGTGTTGCCGGGAGATGGGGCACATACGCCACCCGACGCTTCGCACACAGTGTGTTTCTAGTTAACACCCGACGCCACGCGTCAGTCAGTCGAGAGCATGCCTGGCATAAAGATATGTTTTGTATGTTTTCATTTAAAATGTCGGATGAACAATTAATAGAATTAGTAAAATGGTACTCAGTATTATATGCTATGATTTCAGGCCAATAACGTGATCATAGTATTAAAATAATACTAGAAACAAAGCTATGATATGATCAGTGGTGCCAACTTAGGATAATTACCCTAATTTAGTTTAATCAGCAGGGTCATTTTTAGGATTTTTTGCGAAAGTAATTTTAGGGTTATATTTATATTTATGCTATAACAGAAGTTATTAACTTATTTGAGTCAAACTTGTAATGAAATGGACATTTGAGTCAAACTTGTAATGAAATGGACTTAAGTTTAAGTATTTCCCTTGAACCCACAATCTCTTAAAACTTCTTTTTCGATACGCCTATCATAGTCTCAATCACGGGTCTCAATGAATTACTAAAGTAGTCAAGTACTTGGTATGGTACAAATCGCAAAATCACCAGTTTTTTTTTAATGATTTCGAATATTCTTATATTCTTATGTATGATCTTGCATGAAATGTGTCAAATATAGATAGTACGGAGAGGTAAAGCAAATTAAAAGAATTCAGGCAATTTTTTTCATTTAACTTAAAATCCAGGGTAAATTGAGATCCGTGAAAGAATTCAGGCTATTTTTTTCATTTAACTTAAAATCTAGGGTAAATTGAGATCCGACTTGGGATAAAACAGAAACAAGACCTGGCAATACTGGCTATGATACTAGCGAAGCGTGTTGTAGCATCACGTGGGATGTTGTATATGTGCACGGTTCGCGCCGGGTGGCGTCGTGTGGCGTCGTGTCGGGTTTCAATAGTATGTTGCCACCTTCAAGGTGGAAACATATTATTAACACCCGATCCGACGCCACGCCACCCGACGCCTTCTGACGCGTTGAAGTACTAATCCATCCCATATAAACACATCAACACGGTCTAGGGATATTTTTATAAAGCGAATTACTATCAATGTGTTAATTATTTATGTGACATGTATATATTTAAAAGATACATTATTTAATATTAATAATGAAATAAATAATAATAAATGTTTATTGGTGCAAAAAAGGTTACATTACAGTTTGCATACACGTACAGTCAGCTATATTGCAAGAATCCCATTGTAACCATTTTGAATAATGAACCCTGCCTCTCAAACTAGGGGAAACCTGTATCTTGAGAGACTATATTCTACCATTTTTGAATAATGGTTAAGGTACTTCGATTAAAATTTCAGGATTTTATGGTAAAAAATGAAGCATAGACGGAAACCGTATATGAATTAACTTTTAATTTATGAGTAAAAACTGAAAAAAATAGAAAAATCATTTAATTTGTGTTTATAAACTTGAAGTTAGTAGTCTGAGAAAGCGCCCATGATGTTCATAACACATCGACAACGATTCGGCATGCTCAGAACAAGGTTGTCAATGTCTTGCTGCGGCATATTGTCCCATGTCTTTCTGAGGTGCGCAAAAAGTTGATCTTCTGTAGCCAGATTTTCAGGAACTTCCTTCAGAGCTCTTCTTAGCAGGATATCCCACGCATGCTCAATGGGATTTAGATCTGGCGATTGAGCAGGCCAGTCTAAGGCCCTAACATTGTGGGTATGTAACCAAGCTGCTACCGTTCTCGCCGTGTGTGCCCGGGCATTGTCGTGCATGAGCAGGAAATCTTGCCCCATTTGTGTTCTGTGGGGCAAGATTACGGGCCCCAGCACCTGTTGGACGTATCGTTCTGCCGTCATATTGCCCCGCACCCAAACGAGATCCGTCCGTCCTCCAAGACGAATTCCTGCCCAAACCATATTGTTCCTCCTTGGTATTGGTGAACTTCCTGAGGGTTCTGAAGACGGCTCCATCGTCCAGGAACTCGCCAAACACGCGTCCTTCGTGAATCTGGATGGAAGCCGAACCTGGATTCATCCGTGAACAGCACACTGGACCATTGCTCACGGCCCCAGTCCACGTGGTTCCGAACCCATTCTAATCGTCGTCCACGATTGCCTCTCCGTAAAGGTGGGACCCGGAGTGGTCTACGAGAGCGTAGATTGCTTTCATGCAGTCGCCTTCTTACAGTTTGGTCACTCACAAGCACTTGGTGTTCCACTCGCAGCCTTTGGACCAATTGAGTCGCCGTTGCATTTGGTTGAGATCGCGCAGTAATTTGCAAAAATCGGTCTTGTCTGGGGGTAGTGATGCGACTTGGCCCCTGGTGCCTCTCCGCTACTTCACCTGTGGCACGATAGCGTGTCCACAATCTTGAAATTACATTTTGGTGGGTCCCTATGGCCTCAGCAACATTACGCTGAACAGACCCAGCTTCCAGCATTCCCACAGCTCGTAACATCTCCGCCCTCGTCAAATGTTGGCGTTGCATGGCTACATACTTCAATTTTAACTTTATCTTTCGTTTAAAAATGAAAAAAAAACTCTAACTAAACGTAATTCGTATTGTTTTCTAAATTTCGCAGTAATGAAAATTCCCTCTCCTACACATCAAGACATTTTTATGCCACCGAAACAAAAGAATTTTCAAAAATTTGAATTTGGAATTAGTCTGAGATAAATTACAAACAAATCGGTGTATAAAAGATTCCAATGCGGCCAGTACTTTTCGAGTTATTTCATTGAGTATGAAATATCCCTAGACCGTGTTGATGTGTGTATTTAATATTGTCAGGAACACATAGTCAACACGCCATGTGACGACACGCAATCACACGCGGCAACACCCAGTCGGTTTGGATCAGCGTGTTGCCGGGAGAGGGGGCACACATGCCACTCGACGCTTTGCATGTGTTCCTAGTTAACACCCGACGCCACGCGTCAGTCAGTCGAGAGCGTTTCTGGCACAAAGATATGTTTTTGAATTTTTCATCCGACATTTTAAATAAAAACAATTTTATTTAAAATTTCGGATGAAAAATTCATAGACTTAGTAAAATGGTACTCAGTATTATATGATATGAATTCAGGCCAATACCGTGATTATAGTATTAGAAATAATACTAGAAACGAAGCTATGATAATTATGATCTGTGGTGCCAACTTAGGGTAATTTACCCTATTTATATCTCCGAATTTCTTTATCAAATTTAAATGGAACCAATTCAGGTACATAACCTTCTAAGCAAAAAATAATTTTCAAAATCGGTCAACAACTGACGGAGAAGTCGGTGAAAAATTGCTGTTGGTGATTTGAAGACCCGGACTACAAATAAAACCCCGCCTTCTAAACTAGCACAAATCCAGGGAAACCCGGATAGATGGCAACCCTATACTAACGAAGCGTGTTGTAGCATCACGTTTGGTGTTGTATATGTGCACGGTTCGCGTCGGGTGGTGTCGGGTCGGGTTTCAATAGTATGTTTCCACCTTTATTGATCTGCCTTAAGCATAAAAACAAGGACATAGTAGATTTTAACCTGCAAAAGCTGGCTACCCTAATTTTGACAACTACTTTGTTGACATGACATTGACAAGTCCTCTAAAAACAAAATTGAAAATGAAAAAAACAGTTTTTCAAAAGTAATACCGGCACCATTTAAACTTAAACGCCAAATATTTTTAATAGCAAAATGGATGAGTTTTTAACTACGACTTTGACAAATTTGGTTAGTAATATGCCCAATATAGTTTAATTTTCCACAAACATTCTAATGCTATTCTAGTTTGCATGATCGTATTCGGATGATGGTAAAAACGGCATAAGCTAGGCCACAAAAGTGTGCACAATAATCATTTCAGCCAAAAGCCGGACACAGGCTTCAACAAGCGTCGCGATCTCGACCCAAAATGTGTATTGTGTAAAATACCTGAATAATAATAGTGAAATCACATTCCACATTTGACTGTGTGAGGATATGAAAGAAAAGGGAATCAGTGATAGCGTGATGGGAGACAGGGCGGTATGGAAGACGAAAACGTGTTGCGCCGACCCCAAGTAAAATGCAGGCACATGATTATTCAAAAACGTGTTCAGTTGTAATACTTATGATCAAGCCAAGCTATTATGATCAAACAAGCTTGGGAAGAGATTTTGAACTGGTGTAAATTACTGGCCATGTTAATAATATCATAAATTTGAAAGTTTGGATGGGTGGATATTTGTTGTTTAATCACGCCAATTCTCAATGGCTGAACGGATCTGGATGAAATTGAGTGTAGAAATAGATTATAGTATGGAATAGCACCCAGGCTACTTTCATCTGGGTATAATGTTTCCCTGGTGACGGTGGACAGGACGAAATGGAAGACCTGACCTGAGTATGTGGACCCTGAGTATCATGGGACAAGGGGAGATGATATTGAAATTACTGGCCATTGATGTTTCCTACCACTATTATAAACGTGAAAGCTTATGAGGATGGATGGATGGATGTTTGTTACTCTTTCACGCAAAAGCTACTGAATGGATCTTGATGAAACTTTACAGAAATATAGCTTACTAGCTTCTGACCAAGGCTTCGCCTGCATTCAAAGTTCAAAAAAAAAAGTTCTGATCGCCACCAAACTTTACAGGATTACCCCCTGGGTCGCTCTAAAGATTGTCTGAAAATTTCATTAAAATCGGTCCAGCCGTTGCGGGAGTTTATTAGGATCATACATACTTTCTCTTTTATATATATAGAAGATACTTCAGAATAACACATAGGCTATAATTTACTACAAAACACTTCCTCATTTCTCACTCTTTTTATTCGTGAAAACTGCATGAAAATCCATTCAGTGGTTTTTGAGTTTATCGCGTACAGACGTTGTGGTGGACTTTGTTTTATGATATTTAGTAATAGTGATACAGGTATTGGTAGAAGTAGGTACAAATAACAAGCGGCTGGCAGCTAGTATTATAAATACCAAAGAAACAGTTTTTTTCTATTGCACACACATAAAGAAATAAGCAGCAATTTGTTTTTTTTTTAGAACTCGGGCAACTTCAACGAACTGACTCTAGTTTTAGGCAACGAGAGTTGTGACTTGGACTCCGCAGTAAGCGCTATTGTCTTTGCAAATTTTTTAGCATGGCAATACAATCAGATACAATGCAAAGTTTGCACAAAGGCTCATCGAGATAAATCGGATGTGGCACATAAGGGAGACATATTCGTTCCAATTCTGAACGTTGATCGCAATGACTATGAATTAAAAACTGAAGTTGTTTATTATTTGAGGAGTAAAGGAATAAATGATAGCAATTTGGTTTTTAGGTATGTAATATTTTTTTAATATCTTTATTTTATTTCATTTTATTTATTGGGGAAAACAAACAATTACACACTATGTATATATGGTTAACAAATAATTGTACGAGACTACATTGGTGTGCAACTAACAACGTTATCCACATCTTATATAATTAAAATTGGAAGATACATGCACGAGTGCAATACTAATAAGCCTTAGCTTCATTACATACTATATTATACAAACAAAAAAAAACACAAAATCTACAGATACAGAAATAATTAAGTTAAATTAAATTAATCCTCACAGTTGTTGACGGCTTTAAGGATTTCATTTCTAAATTTACTAGCTGAGCAAGAAAATAAATCTAAAGTTGAGAATAGGGTGTTATAATTATTTGCTAAACGACGCAAAGGTGCGCGAACACCTGCGTTTGTGCGACACGAGGCGACAGCAAACAGCGGGCGACCGCGCACCCTGCGTCTTGTGATAGTCCTAGGTACTACATAACATAACACAATCTGTTTGTTAAATCTGAGCAATTATATTTGTTATTACACAGGTCATAAAGAAACATACTTTCCAGAAAGGTGCGTCTAATATTAAGGGTAGTACGTTTATAATGTTTCAATAAATTATGGTAAGAGGTAGTTTTTACGGAAACACCGGTAATGAATGCTTTAAGGAATTTATACCGTACGGTTTCAAGCTTTTCTTTGTATTTTGCATAGAATGGGTTCCAAATCATTACAGCATACTCTAACTGTATGTATGTATAGATGAATGTATGTATGAGTACGTTTAAAATCAGTCATACATCTCATCACAAACCCATACATGTGGAAGGCATTACTAATAATCTTTTCAATATGTTGATCAAGATGAAGTTTGTTATCCAGTAACACTCCGAGGTCCCTAACTAAATTTGTTTTGTGCAATATGGTGTTATTTAAGTTGTATGTGTAAGTTATTATGTTTTTATCTACTATATAAAAATAAGTCGGGTTTTACTCCCTGACGCTATAACTCCAGAACGGACGAACCGATTTCCACGATTTTGCATTCGTTGGAAAGGTCTCGGGCTCCGTGAGGTATATAGCAAAGAAAAAAAAAAAAAAAAAAAAAGTAGGTGTAGGGTAGGTGTAGGTGTATCTTGGTGTTTTTATGGCAAAACAAAGTTTGCCGGGAAAAGCTAGTTCTTTTATATATGTCGTGGTGGCACTGTGGCTAAGACCTTGCCTTTCGCGCTTGAGATTGTGGGTACAAATCGGGACATTGTGATTTTTAAAAACGAATGTTTCGGAAAACGACCATTATCAACCTTTTAAAATTCCCATAAAACTAAAAACCGGCCAAGTGCGAGTTGGACTCGCGCACGAAGGGTTCCATACCATTATCGCAAAAAACGTCAAAAAAAACACGTTTGTTGTATGGGAGCCCCACTTAAATATTTATTTTATTCTGTTTTTAGTATTTGTTGTTATAGCGGCAACAGAAATACGTTATCTGTGAAAATTTCAACTGTCTAGCTATCACGGTTTCGTGCGCGAGTCCGACTCGCTCTTGGCTAGTTTTTAACCGACTTTCGAAAAAGGAGGAGGTTCTATGTTCGACTTCTTGTATGTTTTTTTTTTTTTTGTGTGTGTTCACCGATATCTCCGTCAATTGTGGACCGATTTTGAAAATTCTTTTTTTGTTTGAAAGAGTATGTGCCGAAATTGGTCCCATTTTAATTTGGTGAAGATCTGATGAAGAACTTCGATGATATACAACAGAACTCTTCAATAAATAACGGCAAATCTTTAGGGACTGCTGCAATTGAATATCTGTTCGTTGTTTATACCATTTCATAACATAAAATCATGCCAGTACGCTGTTAAGGGGTTAGCAGATCTCTCATTTGATCGGTTTTGTTCAAGTTTCATGATATTCGGGTAATCTATTCTGGCGTTATAAGAAACTTACTAAACAACTCGCCTATTAGGTTAAATAGGTACAACTAAAAAGTGAAAAAAAAAAACTTTTTTACAAAAAAATACTACCGACTTCCAAATAAGAAAACTACAAAGTGAAAAATAACTTTACTTTTGGAAGTCGGTGTCCATAACGCAAAAAAATGGTATCTACGAAAGACACCGACTTCCAAAAGTAAAGTTTTTTTTCACTTTGTAGTTTTCTTATTTGGAAGTCGGTAGTATTTTTTTGTAAAAAAGTTTTTATTTCACATGTCAAACATATTTATTGTTGCGACTCTTGAAACAGTGTATAATAAACAATTGTGTACCTCTGTCGCATTGATGCTCTTTCAAATCAATTGATTTTCTTTTAATTTTAACTACTACTAACTCAAGGATGAGCTTCTTTGCAGGTGAGAGATACTGAATGTGCTTTTTTTTGTTTATTCCAGAGATGATCATGATCTGAAGTCTTTGACGAATACGACTAAATCTAAAGTTATACTGGTTGACCATCATGTTTTAGCTAAAAGGGACAGGTTCCTGGCTCCGTATGTGACAGAAATTATCGATCACAGGTGGGTCAATCCTTTAGTTTAGTTAAACGGGCTGGTGTCTGCAACTCCACTGGTGGGAGATCCGATAAGGAGCGACTTTCACCCATCTGTTTAACGGATGAAAAGCATTATAAATCAAACTAGCTGACCACGTCAACTGGCTACCCTGCCTAACCAGCCTTTTTTTTTTTTCTTTTTTTTTTTCCCGGGGTGGAAAATCCTCATTGGATGTCCTCCGCCCTCCCCAGGGCGGAGGACATCCAATGAGGTCTGTCAGACTCGTACTGACTAAAAACCACCCCGGTGTTCCATCTCACACCTACGCTGGGGGTCGCGGGAACAACGATACTTCCGCAACCCCCAGCTAGTGCCGGCCCACTGCGAGCCTCGATCTCGGGTTGGGGAAGAGTGAGGTGTTTGCATCCCCCCGCAACGTCTAAGAGGGACGCGCGTGGAACACTACGCGCCACCAACTCGGGTCCAGAGGTGTGGGGGGCGACGGACGTCCGTCGGCCCTGGACCCATTTAGGTGGGCTGGAAGAGGGCGTTGTCTGCCCTCCGCCGACACCCGGCGCGTCTGCTGCGGATCGGGTTAGCGGATGAAATCTCCCTCTCCCTCTCCGCAGCCTCCTTCTGCGAGACAACTGTTTCGCAGAAGGATTCCACCGCGTCCCAGGACTCCTCGCTGCCGACCATAGACTCGACTACGGCCGGCAGCGACAGGTCACTACCTACTTCAGAGATGAAGGCACGGCGTGGCTCCTCCCAAGCGGCACACTCTGCCAGCGTATGCCGCGCCGTGTCCTCCCGGCAGTCGACGCAGTGGTGACACCGGGCGTCTGGCTCCCTGTTTATGCGACACAGGTACTTCCCGAAGCAACCATGCCCCGAGAGCACCTGCGTCACCCGAAACGACAGGGAGCCGTGCCTCCTCCCGAGCCAGCGCTCGAGCACTGGCCGGACCGCCTCGATGGTAACGAGGCCGGCGGTAGGGCGTGAAAGCCTGTCCCGCCATTCCGCCACCAGGACCTCGCGAAGCTGAGACTGACGCAACTCAATATGTCGCTGCATCAGCCCTTCGCCCCGCGCCCGCGCTTCTTCGCGCCACCGATACAGTGACGCGAGTACCTTCGCCTCAAGGTCCCAGGGCGGGGATCCGGCCAGTGCACAAGCCGCCTCGTAGGAGATCGTGCGATACCCCCTGATGACTCTGACGGCCATCGCTCTCTGCGGCTTTCGCAGAACAGCGATGCTTCCGGCCGTCAGGTCAGCCGCCCAAATCGGGGCCCCATACAGGGCCATCGATCGCACGATCCCCACGTAGAGCCGCCTACAGGCAGCGCTCGGGCCCCCCAGATTGGGGAGCAACGTCGACAGCGCCCCAGCCGCGCCCAACAACTTGGGCGCCAGCCGCCGGAAGTGGGGGCCGAAATCCCACCGGCTGTCGAGCACCAATCCCAGGTATTTCATGGTTGACTCGACAGCGATTCGAGCCCCCCCGACGACGATGTGGGCATCGGGCGGTGGCGCCCGCCGAGGGCCATGAAAGACTATGGCCTCCGACTTGTTGAGGGCCACCTCCAGGCCAAGGCGCCGTATGCGGCTCACCACCTGTGAGACCGCAGCCGTCGCCAGCAACGCTGCCTCTCTGTACGAACTCCCCCGGGCGGTGACCAGCGTATCGTCCGCGTAACACGTCAGGTCTACGCCCGGTTGGAGTTCGCCCCTCAGCACCCAGTCGTACCCGATGTTCCACAGGGGCGGGCCCAAGACCGAGCCCTGTGGAACACCGCACGACATGCGGTGCTGGTTTTCGACGCCGTCACGTCCCACGTAGGTGACACATCTCTCCGCCAAATAAGCCCCGACGATGCGGCGGAGGTAGGGAGGCACTCGATGATACCGCAGTGCCTCCCGAACACAACTCCAGGGCAGGGTGTTGAAGGCGTTGGAAATGTCCAAGGACACCGCCAACATCACCCCACCCCGGGACACCGCTTCCTCCGCCAGGACTCTCACCTGCGATATTGCGTGGATGGTGGAGCGCCCATGCCCAAAGCCGAACTGGCTTTCGTCCAGGTCCGGCCCCTCACTGTACAAGTGGCTGACGAGGCGGGCAGCGATAATCCGCTCGAACAGCTTACCCACCTCGTCTAGCAACACTATGGGCCGGTACGCGGACGGCGAGTCCGCAGGGCGCCCCGCCTTCCTGAGCAGGACCAGACGACCAGATTTCCATAAAGTCGGAAACTGGCCCCGCTCAAGGCACGCTGTGAAGAGTCCTCTCAGCCAAGGCTCAAGCTCCTTCAGAGCGAGGGCTAATACGTGACCGTGGATTCCGTCGGGCCCCGGAGCCACGTTCTTGGCCCGGAGCCGCATCACGGCCGCCCCCATCTCTGCCTGTGTCACCTCTGGGACGCTGATGGCGTCCTCCTCTGTAGACTCTGCGGCCGTGGGCAAAGCCATCGGCGGCGGGGTATGCTCCGCTCTCGCCCGGAAGAGGGCTGCGACTACCTTCTCCAGCAGCTCGGGTTGGAGACTCTCCGTAAGCGGAGGCGCGGCGGCTCGAAGTTTCCCTCGAACCGCTCGATAAGGGCGCCCCCACGGATCCCTGTCTAGAGTCTCCAACATCTCCCTGGCTCGCTTCTTCGCCTCGCCGAATGTGCCTAACCTGCCTACCCTAACCTACCTAATAATTTTTATGTATCATCAATAGATTTCTCAGCGCACGCCAAAAAATGAATTTTACAGGCAATATTGCTACTTTGGGTTACATTATTGCAATTTTCATAAGGATCTCTAATTTTTTTGAAAATACATTATAGCTTATGACTCATATACACTCATATCACATAAGTGAGAGCTCGTGGCTAAATAATAACAGCCGCACGGGTCGATCATCAAGGTTAATCAACGCTTGACGAGGTCGGTCCGTGGATGGGTGACCATTTCAACATACCGAGTTTCCTCCGTGCCTCGGAAAGCACGTTAAGCCGTTGGTCCCGGCTGTCATTTGAAGATCTTTGACAGTCGTTACGGGTAGTCAGAAGCTTGAGATCTGACACCAGTCTTGCCAAGGGGTACCGTGTTACCCAGTTACTGGGTTATGGCGGTCTGATAGGCAGTCGCTCCATGTAAAACACTGGTACTCAGCTGAATCCGGTAAGACTGGAAGCCGACCCCAAAATAGTTGGGAAAAGGCTAGGCAGATGATGGTGTGGTAATTTAATATTTTTTTTACTCGGTTCGTGACTATATTTTTTCTTTAAATACAGTGACGATTTAATTTTGTTTTATAGTATTTTTTGTTACAGTACGTTACAATATTTAAAGTATTTTGTGTTACAATACAAACTTAAAAATCGAATGGCATGCCTCAGAAATTTAAAACCGCGCCATCTATTGGAATCAATTTTAAATGATCCGTTCAAATAATCTTTGAAATATGAATTAAGAGCCTAATTTTCCATAATTTTGTGCTTAGGAGAGGTGATTAAAAAAGAACATTCAATGTTTATGAACAATTCTAGGAAATGTCAATTTTACACACAATTCAATAACAAATCGATGCAAATCGCGCCATCTAGTGACATTTATTTGAACCAAATTTTCTTTGTTTTTGCCGGGACCTCGTGCTAGAGCTAATAAATATCTTATTTAGCAATAAAAAGATCCTGATTCCCGTGTTCTATCTTCAAACTTTTAACCCATTTTTTTTTCTCAGGGCCTTAGACAAATCAGGTTGGACATACAAAGACGACGTTCGGTCTACCATAGAGACCGTTGGCTCCTGTTGTACTCTCATTGCACAGCGTATTAGAGATCTGGGAGCCTTGCTAGCAAAAGATGTCGACTTTTTTAATGCCTATCCAATCTGCACAGAAATGTTACGAGGTAAGTTTGAAGTCTAGTCGTAGTGGCCCTGTTGCTAAAACCTCGCGTCTCGTGCTTGAGGTCGAGGAATCAAATCCGGGCCAATGTGACTTTTTCAATGGGGATGTGAACTGCCATTTTTTGACGATAGGTGGCGCATCGTCGCTATGGCTATGGAAAGCTGTCAAATCCATACATTTTGTAACCTATCAATAAGTAAATTTAATTTTTCTCGTAATATGCCTGTGTTTGCTGTACCAGGATGTACCAACCCCGGTGTTAATTTATTGCCCAAAGAAACAACGCTAAAAATACTGACAAAAGGCTATACATATTTATAGGTTATGTTATGTATCTGTCAAAGTAACTTCGAAGATTACTTTTTGGTATTCTTCGGCGATATAGTGGCGCTAATAACGTATTGATAAAGTTCTACAGCAGGAATGTCATTTACTTGGCCTTCAGAAGCTTGAGGACTTTGATTGCGGACATTAAAATAATTATTCTAACCTAAAACATAAAGAATACCAATACGTTAAGGGTACACTAGTCGACGGCACGAACTATTTTGTGCGCGGGGTTAAAATGCATTTTATATCAACCGACAACACGTGCGGAAGATGCTGTGATGAGCAGTAGGAAGCTAGTTCGCGTACGAATACACACTTTTGCAAATTTGTAGCGAAATTGATAATGATTTAGGACGAAACCGAGCGCGCGAAATTTTATAAACAGACCTTTGGCAGTCTAGATATCATGAAAAAACGACTAAACGTATCTGTTTAAAATAAAATTATTTGCATTGTTGAACTACTAATCTATCCCTGTATGGAGGCCGTTTTGCAATTTTCCGTCTTCTTATGGTATTTATTTGCGCCCATAAATGCGTTGAAATTAGTGTCAAAATGTGGAAGTTTCGACGCTCATAACTTTCAAATATTTTCTTTTTTTACTTTTTTGCTTCCATACAGGGCTAGATAATGATGAGACAAATTGATATCACTTTTTATTTTGAACGTACATCGTCAAACAGTGGCATAATCCCTAGACTACGTTTGTATTGAAGAATTTTCGACTAGTGTAACCTTAAAGTAACGTTCTCTAATTTTTTGTAATTTTTCCTACCATGAGTCAATTAAGAATTAACTCGTTACAGCTAAAAAACACATCCAAATCTAGAACATATCACCGATGAAAAATATTTTATTATATAAAAGTCTGCCTGTCAACAAGATCTGTTTTCTTTTCAGTTATCCTTGCTCCTCATTTTCGTTCGTCTTTCAATTCCTTAAGCTTCCAGGGACAATACATATTAACAATAACGTTGATAGACCAGTTTAAACATAAAAAATAACAAAAAAACGTGATGTGAACAAACCAAAAACTATTTGACAGCAGCCATTGCGCTGCCAGCGACATCTGGGGGGTGACCATAAGCTCTTAGAGCGGTATCAATTTGAGATCGAATAAGGGACAGATGTATCTGACGTGTATACATCTGTCACTTACTCGATCTCAAATTGATACCGCTCTAAGAGCTTATGGTCACCCCCCTGCGCTCAGCTTTGCGTTCACATCCCCATTCATATATAACTACTTTCTATTTTTATCTTGACATCGTCGTTGATAACGGTAAAGGAAAACATCGTGAGGAAACCTGGACTTATCACTATACATATTATAAAACAAGTCCCCTGCCGCGTCTGTCTCTCTGTTCGCGATAAACTCAAAAACGACTGAACGGATTATCATGCGGTTTTCACCAATAGAAAGAATGAGAAACGAGGAAGATTTTTGTATATAATTTGTCACTGGCGAAGCCGGAGCGGGTCGCTAGTTACCCGACTGACGATGGAGGGTAATGTGTTTGTCAGTCTATGTATGTATGTTTGTTCCTATGTGGCGTTCCAGAGACCAAAATCGTTGGTTGATTTCGATGATTCTTACGTCAATCTATTCGTCTTAACCTTGCGAGTGTCAACTGGCTACATTAAGG
Source organism: Orthosia incerta (assembly GCA_948252205.1). NCBI lineage: Eukaryota > Metazoa > Arthropoda > Insecta > Lepidoptera > Noctuidae > Orthosia > Orthosia incerta. The sequence goes on from OX411767.1 coordinate 6,317,366, forward strand.
TTACACTACTCGAAAATTTGTCCATACAAACGTAGTCTAGGGATTATTCCACTGTTTTACGATGTACCTACGTTCAAAATAAAAAGTGATATCAATTTGTCTTATCATTATCTAGCCCTGTATGGAAACGAAAAAGTAAAAAAAGAAAATATTTTAAAGTTATGAGCGTCGAAAGTTCCATATTTCGACACTAATTTGAACGCATTTTTGGGCGCAAATAAATACCATAAGAAGACGGAAAATTGCAAAACAGCCTCCATACAGGGATAAATTAGTAGTTCAACAATGCTTATAATTTTATATTGAACAGATAGATTTAGTATTTTTTTCATAATATCTAGACTGCCAAAGGACTGTTAATAAAATTTCGCGCGCTCGGTTTCGTCCTAAATCATTATCCATTTCGCTACAAATTGGCAAAATTGTGTATTCGTACGCGAACTAGCTTCCTACTGCTCATCGCAGCATCTATCTCTTCCTCACGTGTTGTCGGTTGATATAAAATGCATTTTAACCCCGCGCACAAAATAGTTCGTGCCGTCGACTAGTGTACCCTTAAAATTGTAAAATACAAAAATTAAGGATTTTGGGGGCCATATTTTAGGGGAGCCCAATTTTTTTCTTCTTATCCCATCGTGTGGGAGGTGATTTCAAAAGTATAAAACAAATAGTATCAAATTCGAAAAAAAAATGTTAACTAAAAAGTTATAAATCATCACATCATCAGCCTATTAATGTTCCCATTACTGGGACACAGGCCTCCTCTCTGTGAGAGGGGTTGGGCCGTAATCCACCACGTGGGCCCAGTGCGGGTTGGTGGATGTCACATGTCTTCGAATTTTTTGGTTCTAGGACATGCCGGTTTCCTCACGATGTTTTCCTTCACCGTTTTTAAGAGCAGTGGTGATGAAATAATTTACACAAATAAAGCGCCTGCCTAGGTTCGAACCCACGACCTACAACTTGAAAGTCACGGCCTTTACCACTGGGCCACCACTGCTCTCAAAGACGGTGTCAAAGTTATCAATAAAAAAAGGTAATTAAAAAAAAAACAAAAACCCGACTGCTTAAGAAGCGAACTAAAAAGACGTAAACAAGAAGAAAATCATGCTGTGCAGTCGGAGGATACATGTTCGCAAGCTGGCTGACCAAAACCAGATAGAAACAAACAACCACTTAAATTTCACGGTGTATATATAAAAATTTATTTCTGTTCGTTAGTCTCGCTAAAACTCGAGAACGGCTGAACCGATTTGAACAATTCTTTTTTTGTTTTGTTCGCCAGAATACAGGGAAGGTTTAAAAACAAAAAAAAAACTACATAGGTAGGGTAGGTAGGATAGATGAATGTTTGGTGTTTTTATGGCAGAACAAAATTTGCCGGGTCAGCTAGTATAAAATATTTTTTATTTCTGTGTCTTGTTTTAGCTACTATAATATTGGACACTGTAAACTTTTCCACTGACTTGAACAAAGCGACGCCGCACGACGAAGAAGTTGTACTGTTCTTGGAGAACCTAATGAAACCTGGAGATCTTAAGACTGATAGGTTAGTTTTTTATTTATTTTAACCATTTTAATTCTGAATTTTCTTGTTTCTTTTATTAAGCTATTGCATAGCTTCTATCGCGGGCCTTGCGCGCGGGGACCGAATCCAGAAATTCCGTAACGAAAAAACCTCACGCTCCCCACTCCGACGGGCAAGGAGGTGTGGCTTGAAGGCCGTGCATCGTCTAACGTCGTTTCAGTTCGGCAGTCTTCGACACGGCGTTGTGTGCGATTAGACGTATTGTACGACTCTACAAAACTCGCACGAATCGAGACGAGCTGCTCCGAAATCGGACGAATACATAAGCAGCTGTTTATGAGAAAGTATATAGGTGTATAGGTATTTATGTACAACAGTGAATAGCTGTACTTGTAAAATTTGTGTATAAAGTGTTTTGAATATGAATGAACAAAGTGCATTTATTATTAATGAAGAATTAATATCAAAGAAAAAGCAATACTGCATGAATAAAAAAAATAAAAAATATAATTGCATAAGTTGATACAAAATGCTATGCAATAGCTTTACCGTGGCAGTCCCCGAGTGCGACACGTTTTTTTTTTATATGCTCGCGCTTGAACACTATCTCACCTGATGGTAAGCGATGATGTGGTCGTCGGTGAAGCACGCTTGCCTAGAAGTAACCTATTCACTCTTGACTTAAAGACTCCCAAGTTGTAGCTATCTGGAAGTACAGACTCCGGCAGGGAATGTTGTGTGATGTCAAAGTATATCTCTTAGGGCTGATTTCATCAATAAAACTAATCGCTATTAGTTCAACTAAACTCAGTTTATGCAAATACAGCGTTCTGATTGGTCGAGACCGCTGACAAACTACCAACCAGAACACTGTATTTGCATAAACTGAGTTTAGGTAAGGTAGGGTAGGGTTGATAAGTAGGGTAGACAGTTGACGGGAGCGAAGCTGCGGGCACAGCTAGTATGCAATAAAAATATGTAGGCGGTTTTCAAAATTTTAAAATTTTACTTGTGCTTGTGGCGAAGAAATAAAGGCAGCAACGGTAGAAAAGAATTTCGAATGCCAAGATAGAGCGTTTTATTTCACTGTCCCTTGATTACACAGCAAATTGTGTTTTTTTTTGTACATTTCTAGACCCTACATGACCCTTTTTTTTTTTTTTTGGTTGGGAAATCATCCAATGTCTTCTCCCGCTCTGGGTGAAGCGGGAGGGCGTGTCAGACTTTTACTGACTAAAACCCACCCGTGTTCCTTCAGTTGCTTGAGCCAGGGCCGCGGTAACTATTTTCAAATTTATCCGCGACCCAGACAGGCATCGGCCCTAACGGACCCCGTCAATTTTGCTGACATCTCTTTGAGGCGCGCGTGGAACACTACGCGCCGTCGACTCGGGCCTGGTCCTTATCGGGTGGCGAGCTACCCGTTACTGCCGTCAGCAAGCCCGCGCCTACGGTGGCCGGGCATCGGCATGCGACCCCCGACGCCCGGGCGTCTCCTGCGGTGGATTGGGGCGTGAGGGTGCCTCCGTTGCCTCTCCCTCACGCGTTCTGCCTCCTCCTTCGCGAGCATTACTGCTTCGCAGAAGGAGGTGACAGCTTCCCATGCCCTCTCGCTCCGTACCGTGGCCTGAACCAGGGCCGGACGCCAGAGGTCGCCACCGCCGATCGCCTCCACGAGGACACGGCGTTGCTCCGCCCAAGCGGGGCAGATCTCCACCGTATGTTCTACCGTGTCCTCCGGGCGATCCGCACAATGGTGACACCCGGGCGTTTCCTCCCGCCTTATCCTGAACAGGAACCTCCCGAAACAGCCGTGTCCGGTGAGGACCTGCGTCAGGCGGAAGGTGAGGACGCCGTGACGCCTCTCAAGCCACTCCTCAAAGAGGGGCCTTTTCGCCACTATTGTGGCGTGCCCAGCGCTAGGTTGCGACAGTTGCCCTCTCCATGTCGCCATGAGATCTTGCCGGAGCTCTGTCCGCTGAGCCGTGATTTGTCGCGGCAGCGGAGTTTCGCCCCGGCATTTCTCCTCCTCGCGCCATTCCCATATTTGCGCGAGGACTTTTGCTTCCAAATCCCATGGCGGCAATCCAGCAAGGAGGCTTGCCGCCTCACCGGAGACCGTGCGGTATCCCCGGACTAGCCGGATGGCCATGACCCTTTGGGACGCGTTCAACCGGCGGGCTGGTCGCCGCCTCAGGGAACGCGCCCATACTGGTGCCCCGTAAAGGGCCATGGACCGCACGACCCCCGCGTAGAGCCTCCGGCAGGAGGCCCCCTAGATTGGGAAGGAGCCGCTTGAGGGCAGCCCCGGTCCGCTCCTATCTGGGAGCCAAACGTCGGAAATGCTCCTCGAAATTCCACCGGCTGTCGAGGACGAGTCCCAGGTACTTCATCGTCGACCCGACACCGATGTGAACCCCTCCTACCGTTATTCGGGAACCCGGCGGTGGCGCGTTCCGAGGACCATGAAAACACATGGCCTCGGACTTGTGCAGGGCCACCTCGAGTCCCAATTGCTGGATCCTCTCGACGATTGTCGCAACCCCGCGTGTCGCGTTGTCAGCCGCCGCCTGGAGCGATCTCCCCTGTGCCAGGACTAGCGTGTCGTCAGCGTAGCAAACCACGCTGACGCCACTAGGGAGATCGGCGCGCAGCACCCAGTCGTACCCGATGTCCCACAGATGCGGCCCCAAGACCGATCCCTGTGGGACACCGCACGACATCTCTCGCCGGTTTCACTCTCCCTGGTGACCGGGGTAGATGCCGATGACGGCCCTATCCGTCATATAGGCCTCGACCACGCGGCAGAGGTAAGGCGGCATCCGGTGACACCGGAGTGCCTCCCCGATGCAGCTCCATGGCAGGCTGTTGAAAGCATTGGCGATGTCTAGAGACACCGCCAAGATGACCCCACCCCTGGCCACTGCGTCCCCCGTCGTGAGGGCTCGCACGCGCATGATGGCGTCCACCGTAGAGCGCCCCCTGCGAAAGCCAAACTGGCTCTCTGCCAGATCCGGCCCTACCCGCACCAGCCGCACGATGGGCCGGTAAGCGGACAGAGAGTCCGCAGGGCGCCCCGGCTTCTTGATGAGGACCAGTTTCCCCGTCTTCCAACGAAGTGGGTACTGGCCCCTCTCCAAACATGCGCTAAAGAGCCCCCTTAGTCGAGGCCCGATAGCCTCCAAGGCCAGGACCCAGGCTTTTCCAAGTAAGCCGTCTGGTCCTGTGGCGGTATTTTTGGCATTCAGCCTGCGTACCGCCGCTCTCAGCTCTACCTCGGTCACCTCTGAAGCATCGTCGTCGTCGGCAGTGTGGTCCGCATTAGGCACCGCAGGAGGCGGAGCCATGGGCGGAGGAGTATATTCCCCTCGCGAAGGGAACAGAGTTCTCACCACGCCCTCTACGAGCTGCGGCCGGAGACTCTGCGTCAGCGGAGGAGCCCATGGGCGGAGTTTATCCCGCATTATTTTGTAGGGGCGTCCCCACGGATCCCTGTTCAGAGTCCCCAGCGACTCCTCGCGGGCTAGACCCTTGGCCCGCTTGATTTCCGCTCGGGGTCTGTCGGACCGGCGCACTCGAGGTCTGGGGGGAGACGTCAAACCGGATATACTTGTGGTCGGAATAGGTCTCCACCTCCTCCATGACGCGCCAGTCGACGACACGTGGTGACAGAGCGGGGCTAGCGAACGAAATGTCTACCACCGATTCGCCCTGCATCCGTACACACGTGGACCCTACATGACCCTAGATCTAGTTGTTATTGTTGATCGAAGATGTCGCGCGTCAAATGTTGCCTGGTGTATACGAGGCTTGCAGGCTGCAATCAAAGCCATGGCATCCTATAAAGTGGACTCCAGACTTATTCTGGATTCCATCCGGACCCTAAACAGGCTTGGGAAGCATAACAGGGTAAGACTGATGTGGGTCCCTGGGCACAAAGGAATCCATGGTAACGAAGTGGCAGATGAACGGGCAAGAGAGGGCTCACCAAATGATTTTGTGGGTCCAGAACCATGTGTAGGCATTTCGACGTGTCTCGTAAAAGCCACATTTAGGGAGTTTGCAGATCACAGACAACGAGCACATTGGCTGTCTAATAGCGGTCTGCAACACTCCAAGAAATTCCTGGGCTCTACTTTCAAAGCACGGGTATGCATTTGGAATATGAGCAGGGGACAAATCCGCTACCTGCTTGGAGCCTTTACTGGGCACTTTGGAAACAACGACATGCTCATGAAGATGGGTCTAACCGCGACACCCATGTGCAGGAAGCGAATGAGTCTCCTAGGGGTTGGATATCCAAAACCAGAAGACTATAGGCTCATATCTCCTAGTCTCGTTCTAAAACTCATGAAGAGAGTTTTCAACGAGATTGAGGAGGAGTAAGTTATCTAGGGGACCACAATAGATCCCAATGGGTCGAAGTGTCCGAGTTATAGATGACAGAACTGTTTCAGAGAGATACTTGTCCAGCGCAAAAACCAGCGTGGATGGAGTTCGTTCCTTGAGGAAGGCTATGGTTGAGCGGACAGATATGACCTTAAGCCTTGTCTCCCAGTGGGGTGATGACTATCTGGTCTCTTTTAACACCACCAAAACACAGGCGTGTCTTTTTACCGCTAAAAGGAGTCTGTTTGATCAAACGCCTACCTTTCGGGGTGCGTCTGTTCCTGTGACTGATCGGCTCGAGCTCCTAGGCGTGAAGTTGACATCCAGTCTCAACTTCGGCTCCTCCATTGAGTACAAAGCCCAAATCGCGGCCAAAAAACTGGGCATCCTAAATAGAGTGAAGCGATACTTTACGCCTGGACAGCTTGCCGCGCTTGACTCAGTGGAACGCAGAGCCAAGAGGCTCATTGGCGACGTTGAACTGGTGGACGCAAAGCTTCACAGCTTGGCTCATCGCCGCAAAGTTGCCTGCTTGTCGGTCTTCTACAGACTGTACTTCGGTGAGTGTGCTCAAGAACTTTACGACCTCATCCCACCAGCCCCAATCTACCATCGGACATCTAGACGCACTGCAAGTTATCATCCTTACCTTGTTGCCATTCCACCAATTCGAACCAAGCGCTTCCAAACATCCTTTATAATGCGCACAGCGAATGAATGGAACTCACTACCTACGTCTGTGTTTCCGAACGCATTCAACCCGAATCTCTTCAAAGTTAGAGTGAACAGGCTTCTTCTGGGTAAGCTCACTCCATCGTAGACTCTGTCTCTGTCACCTATGACCTAGACTAGAGTCAAGAGCAAACCCATTACAAATAAATAAAAAAAATATTTCTCGGCCCCTCCACATGATAAGAAGATGAGTTTACGAGGTTTTAACCGATTTTTTTTGCAGACAACGTGAACATGATACACTGATCGCGGCAAGGAAAAATGTCGCAAACCTAACTGCAGCACAGCTATTGAAGAAAGATGTGAAAATCGTCGGCGATGTCTACATTCCAAGTTTCCCTATACTTGTCAAGGTAAATAAAAATATGTTGAGTGTGTTATATCAGCGCCGACGCACGACTGGTGTTTACTCCTTAAGGTTGCCCTAGTCAGTCATTCTTCCATACAAATCTAGTATGGCGATTACTCCACTGTTTGACGGTGTATGCTCAAAATAAAAAACTGGCCAAGTGCGAGTCGGAGTCGCACACGAAGGGTTCCGTACCATTATAGCAAAAAACGGCAAAAAAAAAACACGTTTGTTATATGGGAGCCCCTCTTAAATAATTATTTTATTTTTGTTTTTAGTATTTGTTGTTATAGCGGCAACAGAAATTCATTATCTGTGAAAATTTCAACTCTCTAGCTATCACGGTTCATGAGATACAGCCTGGTGACAGACAGACAGACGGATGGACGGACAGTGGAGTCTTAATAATAGGGTCCCGTTTTTGCCCTTTGGGTACGGAACCCTAATAAAAAACGTATGCGTGTGTCATGTCAGCTCCGATTCACGACTGGAGTTTGACCATTGTATTATACACTTGCGACCCGCCCCGGCTTCGCACGGATAGTTGAACAATTATGCCTACATGTTTTTTCTTCAGCGAGGTGAGACCCGCGGTTGAATTAATTGTCGCGCGCGTTAGTTTTTGTTTTGCGATAACTCCTAAAATATTCATTTAAATAATATGGTGTAACATGAAATGCTTAAGGTAACTAACGTACTTAATTTGATAATGATTAAAACTGTATCTGTCTAAATATATTTTACAATGCATGACCTCGAAAAGAGCGTTTTCCAAGAAGCCAAACTGTGCAGAAAGTGTCACTTTTTTTTTTACTAGTGCTTTTTACTTTCCTGTACTTTTTAATTTTTATCTCCAACGTCAGCACGCCACATAGTTTTTATTATTTGAGAAAAGTTTAAAAAATTAGTTAAGTACAGATTATCATTCATATAAAAGGTAAACCATAACTAATACTTCACTTAAGGCGTTTTTAATTACTCTATATTTAGATTTTGATCAATAAATTAATTTTAAATATTCATTAAATATGTTTGGCAGAATGAATATTTTGCTCGTGCCTTTTTGCGTTACGACGTGACAGCTATTTGCACATGCGCAGTAGATATGCCCGAGGAACTATGAACTATTAGTTAATCTGTGGATTTATGCTGAGCGCCCTTGAATAAGCGCCATTTTATTAATTTCTTACTTGGTTCTAAATTTTTTTTTTATTTCCTCGCACAATGCATAGTAAAATGTTGTATGATCTTATCTTATGGAGGGTCCGAGAAATAACTCGGACACTTCGACCCATTGGGATCTCATACACGTGCGTAAGATGATTTATCCACTCATCGGAAATCACCTACTTTCCGCACTTGTAGCATAAATAACTATTTCAGAAGTTGGAATGGGTATAGTAAGCTATCCTTAAAATATAGATACTCGTATATGCCATCGCGGCTTTTTCTGTAGAGCCATAAATTACCATACCATAAACATATCCCACAATACATTGTTTTGTTATATCTTAAAGCGATTAAGGCAGCGTTTTCGTTTTTTTTTTTTTTATATACTAGCTGACCCCCGCGGCTTCGCTCCCGTCAACTGGCTCATGCTACTTTCCTCCTACCCACCTATTTCCCATAACTACCCTACCCTATCTACCCTACCTACTCTACTCTACCTACCCTACCCTACTCTACCTACCCTTACTACTATACGTATGTAACCTGTAAACTTTTGTTTCTACCGGCGGCGACGATCTAATTAAAATTTAGAAACTAAAAGCTGCTCGCGGACTTTTTTTTAGAACTTTTAAAGAAGAACAATTCCATCATACATTATATTTGCGTAACTTAAACCGTTTACGCAGCGCACGCAACAAAAGCTCTCAAAAAGGAATATTTTTGCCCGTTTTATTCATTTATTCGTTTGTTTCATTTATTTTTTTTAATTTTTTTTGAACCAGTATTTCCTGAGATTAGCGCGTTCAAACAAACTCTTCAGCTTTATAATATTAGTATAGATATATATACAGAGGTGTTACTTAATTCTAAACTCGCCAAACTTTTACGTTTGATGGCGAGAGGCGCTCTTTTACATCACAATGCACCACCATACTTACAATTTGACGACATTTTTTAGACGTTGCCCCACACTAGGAATTTCTTCCTGTATTGTGGGTGCATTTACAAACATATAAACTCACATACACACACACCCAGAGCCGGAACAAGTATTTGTAGATCATACAAATATTTGTTTCGTGCGGGAATCGAAACCGCGACACGCAGCGCAGCAGTCAATCGCTCAACCACTGCGCCAACCGTGCGCCCTTTTTTCATTAATTATCGTCATATTTCAACCAATATACACAAAACCAAACAAACAAAAATTTATACATCTAAAACTTCACCAAACTCCCTCTCTGAGATCGGTTTTTAGGGTTTCGTACCCAGAAGGTAAAAACGGGACCCTATTACTAAGCCGCCTCGATCTATCTGTCTGTCTGTTTGTCACCAGGCTGTATCTCATGAACCGTGATAGCTAGACGGTTAAAATGCATTTCTGTTGCCGCTATAACAACAAATACTAAAAACAGAATAAAATAAATATTTAAGTTGGGCTCCCATACAACACACGTGATTTTTTGCCGTTTTTTGCGATAATGGTACGGAACCCTTCTTACTCGCACTTGGCCAGTTTTTTTATGTTTTGCCCCCACATAGAATTTCTCCTGCATCATGGTTGTGTTTAATAACATTTAAACCCGTGACATGCAGCAGTTGATCGCTCAACCACTATTCAAACCGTATAGTCTAGAAATATGTTCTACACAAGCAGAAATTATTTATTTCCATATGAAATATATTTGTTTAGTTATTATGATTTTTCAACATCTTTTTCAAGTATGAGTATGAGTCAAATCCTGCAACAGAATTTTGCAGCCCCCAAAGATGGCGGACCAATAATTTTTATGCACCGCCATGACATGAGTATCAAATGAAATGTTTTGCTCAGAGGATCACGAAACAGGCTTGCTTTTAAGTTATTTTTTAAATTATTTGTTTAACATTATGTCCCCGGGTAGGAGTTCCTGAACCGTCCCGGGGCGCTTGAGGCCGTGTCGGCAGCTCTAGCGTGCAACAACTGCACCGTAGCCCTCTTGCTTGGCATGGACTTGGCCGAGGGGCTCCAACGGGACACCGCTCTCTACTCGCCCGTAATACCCGAAAAGGCAGTCCTGGTAAGAAAATAAATTATAGTTCTAAAAACTAAAAAACACGCTTTAATGGTAAATTGAACTAAAAAGTCGCTAATCCTGAAGACATTGATAAGGCAAAACAAACAACAAACACACAAACAAACTATTTAAACGCGCCCGGTAGAATAAACTTTCATTATTTGTAAATTTAAATTTTTGTTTGACGTTCAAAAGTGCCGCTTATTGGCCTAGTTGAATAAACATATTTGACTATGACTAAATTATTGCATTGTCATCGGTCCTTGATAAGTGTGCAAAGTTTCAAATCAATCCCACGTTTTGAAGTGGGTGAAAATCACGTTCAAAGATTCCGTTACATTGATATATAGATACATACCAAGCTAATAAAAGCGTGTTAAATAAATTGTAGTTCTAAAAACTAAAAAACACGCTTTAATGGTAAAATTGAACTCAAAAGTCGCTAATCCTGAAGATCTTGGTAAGGCTAATGGGACAAACTATTTAAACGCGCACGGTAGAATCAACTTTCATTACTTGTAAATTTGAACCAATTTGAATAAACATATTTGACTTTGACTAAATTATTGCATTGTCATCGGTCCTTCATAAGTGTGCAAAGTTTCAAATCAATCCCACGTTTTGAAGGGGGTGAAAATCACGTTCAAAGATTCCGTTAAATTGATACATAGATACATACTAAGCTAATAAAAGCGTGTTAAATGAGGTACTTGCACGAAAAATTTCAATGACATGCCGCCATTTTAATATCTGTTTGATGTCTATTATTTGGCATTTTTCTTTTAATTATGTACGCATGTTTTTGAAATATAATATTGTTCTGTACTTCTTTCTATAAGCGACGGTGGACTACAGTTAATTCCAAATCCTAAACATAATTTCTGCTTAATCAAAAAAATGATTTTTAATTAAATTAAAGATCTATTGCAATGATCACAATGCTCAAAATTGCACGACCCTATACTCGGATTCACACAGTTTTTAACCGACTTTCGAAAAAGGAGGAGGTTCTATGTTCGACTTCTTGTATGCTTTTTTTTTTTATGTGTGTTCACCGATGTCTCCGTCAATTGTTGACCGATTTTGAAAATTATTATTTTGTTTAAAAGAGTATGTTCCGAAATTGGTCGCATTTTAATTTGGTGAAGATCTGATGAAGAACTTCGAAGATATACAACAGAACTCTTCAATAAATAACGGCAAATCTCTCTGCTGCAATCGCATGTCTGTTTATTGTTTATACCATTTCATAACATAACATCACGCCAGTACGCTCTTAAGGGGTAAGCAGATCTCTCATTTGATCGGTTTTGTACAAGTTTCATGATATTCGGGTAATCTATTCTGGCGTTATGGGAAACATACTAAACAACTTTCCTATTAGTTAGGTACAACTAAAAAGTGAAAAATAAAAAAACTTTTACAAAAAAAAATACTACCGACTTCCAAATAAGAAAATTAGAAACTGAAAAATAACTTTATTTTTGGAAGTCGGTGTCCATAACGCAAAAAAATGATACCTACGAAAGACACCGACTTCCAAAAATAAATTATTTTTTTTACTTAATAGTTTTCTTATTTGGAAGTCGGTAGTATTTTTTTGTTAAAAGTTTTTTTTATTACATTATATAAAACGCACGATGTGTGGTATAACAAGTAAATCGATGAATCAGCTTGCTTGGCTGTTAGTACTTTGCACGTACGCATACTTGCTAAGTCGGGCCGACGCGACGCGGCGGCGTCGGCCTATCTACAAGTGGAAAGGGTAGAACCACGGAACAGAAAAATCAGTGGAAGTGCAATGCAGCAAAATTACTACGGCAAACTCACACAAATAAACTGATAATCATATAATGCACTACAAATACGCCGATCGTTTCATTTGTCGTTTTAATTTTAGTCAAAACAAGCATAAGTCACAGATCCTACATCCAGAGACGGCTGTACTTTAAGTTCACTCGTGCACTGAACTGCCAGATTTGAATAGGTTTAGAAATAAAATAAAAATGTTTAATAATATCTGATTAACGATCTATTCAATATTTACGAAATTATGACGAACAAATTTAAGCTCTTTGCTAAAGTAATAAGACGTATGTATATTGCTGTAAAAAAATACTCCCCGTGCGCTAGGCTAAAGCGCACGGCGAGAGTTCATACTGTTCTACGAGAAACAAGCGAAAACGCCTGGCGCGTGAGACAGAGATAGTTCAATAGAAAATGTACGGCAAAATATGACCATTCTCGTGCGCCGTCCCAGCGAACCGAAGATTACCGAGAGCGGGCGAAGTTTGTCGAACGAAATTTATATTCGGGTCGAGTACCAACATTACAAGTTGTACAACGACGTAACTAGATGGCGTTGGCGTCGAATTAGAAGTCGCTAGCGAGATGGTTTGCCGATTTACATAGGCTCCTGTGAATTTTAGAAAATCTAACACAATTGCCCAGTGAAACGGCAAAGTGAAAGTGCACTACTACTACTGTGATCCACCAGCCGCCACTGCCTACATCTGGAAAGAAATCTTCACACTCTTTAAATAGGATTTATTTTGCGTTAGTGCAGAAAGTATTTACGACGTTTTGTAATCTAAAGCCAAACTAGATTCGATTGCCAAGTAAATTCCGCTACCCGACCATAGATGGCGGTATTCTCAGTGGTTGATAAACATTATTGCGTATGGTGTAAGGTTGATATTCGTGTCATAGGTCGATATCTAGTCTACTCAACCATGGAAGTAACAATGCATTTTTAATTACATTATCAATATCGAGAGATACCCGATTTCTTAATTCGAAAAAATAAACCTTGTTTGGAGCTCAGTAAAACTGTAGGAGGAATGGCGTAGTATTAAGTAAACATAAAATATTCTATTTATAAAAATCTATTACTGTTCGTTAGTCTCGCTAAAACTCAAAAACGGCTTAATAAATCAACTTCTAAAACCTGTTCAGAGCATATCGTGCTTGATTTGGGTGGCATCCAATTAACTCTACCCGTTGCATCTATCCATGTACCTTTGACGCTAGCTTCTTTGGGAAATCTAAAAATCAGAAGGATTTTTCATTTAGTGATTTCAAGAAATTGCTGCAGAAACAATCATTGTAATAATTATTATGCATACAATACAGCATACTTCCATTTTTTTGGCAATATTTAATCCACCTAGTATAAAAGAAAATAGAGGTGCCTATTTTCTTGGGGCTAGGGCTGCAGACATTCAGTCAATTTTTATTCTGCAAAAACGAGCCATCAGAGCGATATACAATCTTCGCCGGCGCGATTCTCTAAGGGAACTGTTTAAGGACATTAACATCATGACGGTTCCTTGTCAATATATTTATGAAAACATCATGTACGTGAGAAAGAATTTACATCTTTTTAGTAAAAACGGCGACAGACATAATTACGTTACTAGAAATAGGGACCAATTAGTTCAACCAGGTTTCAGACTGGCTAAAGTAGCCTCATCTTTCATGGGGTACTGTACAAAATGTTACAATAAAATTCCTCCCCACATTCTTGAACTGAATGAGACGAAATTTAAAACTTGTATAAAACGCACACTATGCAGGCTGGCATATTATAAGTTGGGGGATTACATCAATGATAAAAATGCTTGGCTAAATGCTAGTCCTGCTCCACAGCCACTAGTGCGCAAAAACAAGTGATATGCAGAACATTATTGTTTTGAATTATTGTTGGACCTTCTGAAGACTGTATAAATATATTTGTATTGTATAAACTCAATTTCATTCATCAAGGTATGTACTTATGTACCTAAATATTGTAAAAAGTTTTTTTTTAAAAGAGTATGTATGGAGTTTCTTGTGCATTCTTCTCCATTACAAGCTACTTTCCGAATGCACGGTAGAATCAACTATTATTATTTGTAAAATGTAACGTTCAAAAGTGCCGTTTGGTGGCCTACTTGAAATAAAATATCTTTGTCTTTGATATCTATCTATTAAATCAATACCCGACCCGACTACTTCAAGATTCAAGATCATTTATATGTGGAAACATGAGTACACATACAGAGCATGCAGGTTATTAAATTACATTATAGATTAAGATCAGTCATGTTTGGCCTTAATAAAATAAATAAATAAAATAAAAGTAGCCTTTATTTCCCTATAATTTACAATTCTATATATATATTTTTTTTTTAATTTTTAATCTATTAAGGGGTCATCCATTTCTGGATGAAGGCCTCCTCCATCTGTTTCCATCTCAATCTATTCTGGGCCGTTCTGGTCCACTCTATCCCTGCCAGTGCTACGATGTCATCTCGCCATCGTTGCAATGGTCTGCCGCGGCGCCTGTTTCCGTTTCGTGGGTACCAGTGCAGGACGCGCTCGCTCTACCTGTTGTCGGCGGTCCTCGCGGTGTGGCCCGTCCAGTTCCACTTCAGTTTTTCGGCCATAAGCAAAACATCGGTGACTTTGGTCCTTGCCCTAATGACACTGCTCCTTATACGGTCGCTTTTTTTTACGCCAAGCATGCTTCTTTCTACAGCTCGTTGAAATGATCTTAATTTTATTTTCATTGCATCTGTTGTAGTCCAAGTTTGGCATCCGTATAAAAGAGTGGCATGTTTGGCCTTAGTGGCGTACAATTATTAAAATTTCAGCAATATAAGTCATTGGATAAAATATTAGATTAAATAAGAACCAAATAGTAAATCACAATTTCGAAAACAAATAAATTAAATAAATGGTCCTAGTGGTAGCAATCATTAAATGTCAATTAAAGTTATACAATGACAAATGTCAATTAAAATTATCCAATGTCAAATGTCAATTAAAATTAAAATTATCCAGTGTCAAATGTCAAATCAAATGTCAGATGTATTTATTTCAATAACAATATTATGTTTCTCTAAGTACAGATTACGACAAAGATGTATTGATAACATTGGTTACTACACGGCATTAGATGTTGTCATTAAGAAATTCTAGAATACTGTAGTATGCTTTCCCTTCTAGCAGTATCTTTAATTTATGTTTTAATTGACGGACACTAAGCTCCTTCCACACATCCTAATTGAGTAGCGAAAAACTTTCGAGAACGAAATAGTGAATACATTCAATCCAAAATAAACTTTATGTTAATCGCGTAAGGTTGATTTTAACTAGACGTTTTATTAAATTATTAGTAAATTTAAATTTACTAAGATTTTATTAGAAAACAAATAAAATCGTTTTTAATATCGGAATCGCGCGCTTTTGTTAAATATCGCACATTTTTTTTTTGTTATTTGCTGAAATTAGGTATGAGGCTGGATCGAGTACAATAAAAAACACATTTATGCCGCGACATAATAGGATTCCCTATGGTGTCTCTCTCTAATCACCAGTGACTGGGTAATCGGGCGCTTATTAACCTAAATTGCACATTTTTTCCCAAGAAAGAATATAAGTCATGTCTTTCTTAAAAAAGGATAATGCTAAAAAATGCAGACAGTAAATGTTTATTGATCAATCTGAAAGTAGTACCGATAAGTGTAGTGAGTAATAAAAATTTTTAAATCCAGTATAAGTATCGACTAATGTGGGGGAGGCCTATGTTCAGCAGTGGACGTCTTTTGGCTGAAATGATGATGATAAGAGACAATGTAGTCAAGTAGTGGAAGTTGATTTATCCAACAAATTATTTATTTACTTATTACTTCATGCACAAAAACGTACAGTGCCAACGTTTAAGAAAATGGTAAAGGAGCATTATCTTTCACTATAATTTTAGCCTTTTCCTTTATCTGTCATATATTCGATATTTATTAGTATATTAGATATGTAGTATGTATGTATTTTATGTTATTATGTATAAGTAAGTAATATTATTTATGATCTATTGTACACTGACAGCCCTAAATTCTTCTGAATGAATGAATGAATGAATGATACATTTATTTGCAAGAATATAGGTAGCTAACATAAGTTCTTAAGATCTATAAGGTTTCACTATATTCGGCATTTCAGCCGTGCAAATATTTAAATTTTACATATTGTTTATACTTATAGCATGCAGTACACATTAAGTAATTAGCCATAACATAAAGATATTAATAATAAAGTGACAATTTAAATTTGGATTACAATGCAATTATCAAAATTAAAACTAAATACAATTTAGTCATCTAAAATAATAATTCATATTAAAAATAACAATCAATCATAATAATGTCATGTCAGTAAAAAATAAGAAGAATTATGGAAATGTGTCAATATTAATTATGTAAATGTCATAATAATTTAAAATTAATTACAATTAAATACATTTCTATTCATTTAAAATAATAGTTCATATTAAACATAACGATCAAGCATAATAATGTCATGTCAATAAAAAATAGCAAGAAAAATAGCAAGAATAATTCAAATTTGTCAATATTAATTAAGCAGATGTCACAATAATTATAATAAACAAGTTTTACATTTTACACTCAAAATATTCATTGATGGAATAAAAACATCTCTCACACAACCAGCTATATAGCTTCTTACTAAATTCCAAACCTGTAGCACTTCTAAATTCTTCAGGTAAGTGGTTATATATTTTCACTGCCATGGTATAACAATTTTTATCGCATAATTTTATTCTATTTCGTGGGACTACTAGTGGCTTTTGTGTTATTTTTCTCTTAGAAATAGTCTTTTCATCTTTTTCAAAAAGCGAGTAATGGTTTCTTACAAATTTGCAGGTTTCAAATATATATAAAGACGGCAGGGTAAGCAGTTTTTGTTTAATAAATACTGGTTTACAAGAGTCTGTCCACTTAAGATTAAAAATTGACCTTACACACTTTTTTTGGGCTATGAATGCTCTCTGGGCATCTGTTGAATTTCCCCATAAAGTTATTCCATACCTTAAAACAGAACAAACATGGCTATGATATACCAATAAGGCTGTTTGAATGTCTGTTAAATTTTTGATTCTCCTAAGTGCAAATACAAATTTGTTTATTTTCTTACATACATTATCTACTTGAGCTTTCCAATTGCAATGTCTATCCATAACTACTCCTAAAAATTTTATATTAGTAACTTCTTCTATGTCATTATTATTGTATTTTAAACTTAATTTCATGTCATTTCCAAATTTTGTGTTGTTATTATTATTTGGCAAAAATTTTATAAATTTAGTTTTATTTGTATTTATTTTTAAGTTATTCATATCTAGCCAATTGATTAGATCTGCCAATGCTTTATTCGTAACTATTTTACTATTATCTACAGTTTTCTCTTTTGTCAATACGGTAGTATCATCTGCAAACAATATAGTATATTGGCTCGTGAAGTTGGGCAGTTCGTTTATGTATATTATAAACAATAAGGGGCCAAGGACACTTCCCTGTGGTACACCACAGTAGTTTGCTAAGTACGGTGACCTAAAGGTTTTCTGGGTGTTAGTTTCATAACACATTTTTTTAACCTCCGTGCATTGTTGTCGGCCTCTTAAGTAGCTTTCAAACCAACTATAAGCAACACCTCGTATACCATACTGCTCAAGTTTACGCAATAGGGTTTCATGACATACCATATCAAACGCTTTACTCATATCCAAAAATACTGCTACTGGGATTTCTTTTTTATTGATAGCATCCATAATTTCTTTCATTAGTTTAAAACATGCCAACGTTGTAGATTTTTGCTTAATGAAACCATTTTGTTGACTACATAATATATTATGTTTCTCTAAGAAATTTATAAGCCTTTTGCTCATTACTTTCTCAAATAATTTTGAGAGTATAGGAATTAAAGTAATTGGTCTATAATTATTTGCCTCAGATCTAGGTCCTTTTTTATGAAGGGGCTTTACAACAGAAAATTTTAAACTATCGGGGAATATACCATTTTCCAAAGATAAATTAATTATGTATGTCAAGGGTTCTGTTAAAGTTAATAAATTTTGTTTGATCATATTAGTACTTATGTTGTCATAACCGACTGAGCTGGTATTTCGTAATTTCATAGCTGTCATAAATATTTCGTTACAAGTAGCTGGTTCTAGATAAATTGAGTCCACAACCGTTTTATTGCAAACATATTTATTATTTGGATTTTGTGAGTTTCCCTTTTTAGCAATGTTGATAAAGTAATTGTTAAAGTGTGTTGCTATATCATCACCTTCTTTTAATATACTTTCCCCATCCAAAATTTCTCTTATTTCATTACTAGCATTGTTCTGTTTAAGTTTACCGTTTATTATTTTCCATGTAGCTTTACATTTATTGTCTGCTTTCTCTATGTATTTTTTATTATTATCCCTTTGTATCGTATTTACACATTGCCTTAGTCTTTTGCTATATTTTCTAAATTTTTGTTTATTGTGAGTAGTTTTATTTTTATAATAGATACCCTGTAGTTTTCTCTTTATTATAAATGACTTTTTTAGACCTTTAGTTACCCATTTAGGGTTAAGAGAATTAGAGTTCATCTTAATTTTAATAATTGGAAAACACAGTTCATAGAATAGACAAAGTTCATCGTGCAATAATGAAAAGGCTTTATTTACATCTGTTTCCAAGTAAACTTCTGAAAATGATAGCTTGCTAATATAGTAATTAAATTTTTCTATATTTTCTTTACTTAGGTCCCTTTTGTATGCAAACCAATGCTTTCGAAATATATTATTTTCCGTTTTTAATTTTATTGATAATGTTTGTCCAGTATTGTGATCTGATAGTCCTAATTCATGTGTTTCACCTTTGGCTTCTTTGATGTCACTTATAATATTGTCAATGCAAGAATTTTGCCGAGTTGGTTTACTTATGTGTATTTTCAGGTCATAATTGTATAAAATATCGATAAATGTATTCTTATATTTACTCTCGCTTAGAATATCTATATTAAAGTCGCCACATATAATATTTTTATATTTGTCTTTGTTACGTGTTTTATCTAATAATATTTGTAATTTTCTAAAAAATATATTTATATCAGAATCCGGTGTTCTATAAAGACAGAATAAATTCAAGTTAAATTGTTTTATCTTAATACCGCATATTTCAAAATGTTTTTCCATCGCAATACTATTCAACCACTCTATATTTTCAAATTCAACATCTGGCTTCATTAGTATACAGACTCCACCTCTCCTTTGGTCTTTCCTGGAATAGCTGCTGACTAATTTAAACGAATGTACTGACATACTATCTTCTTCTCCAGATTTGATAAACGTCTCACTTAGGCATAGAAAATCTACTGAATATTTTTGATCCTGAAGCAAATTAAGAGCAATTTCAATTTCATTTATTTTGTTAATAGCACCTGCAATGTTTTGGTGGAGAATAATATGATTTCGGTTTTTAGGTACGAAAAAAAGATTTATTTTCAACCTGAATCAATTTATTGCCCTGAGATTGTTCACTAATGTCTGATGATTTATTCATATCATCTATCAATATAATATCATCACTGATCTTTGTGCTTTGGTTTTTAGTTTTAATAATATTGACGCTCGAGTCTAATCTAGTATTTTTTCTATAATAATTAGTACCTTCGTAAAAAGACAAAAACTGTTTGTCATAGTCTAGTTGATCTAATAAAGAATTTATTTTATAACTTAATGATGACACATTATAACAATTTTTTTGAAAATAACATTCTTTAGTCTGACTACAAATTAAATGTAACATTCCATTCAATTTTGTCTCATTAGAGCAGATGTTTTTATTCACACCTAATACAATTACAGGACAAGGCACAGATTTTAAAAACAAACATAATTCTGTTGTCATTTTTAAGGTATTGTCATCGTTTTGTCCAACAGACACTATCAATTTATCGTCAGCCCCAATATCAAATAGTTTTGCACTTGTTAAAATTTCTTGTGTGGAGGCATTCGTTTTAACAATAGAGTCAAACTGATAAAAGTTATAGGGATTATTAAACCTAGATTTTGTCAATTGTGATGATAGTCCACTGCACTGACTGCCTCCAATTATGAATGCCCTTTTGTTATACTTATTTTTATTATTACGTATCACGTTTCCTGAGTTGTTTGTCGTCTTAGTTTCCTTAATTTCCATATCCGTCTGCGAAGCAGTACTTCTTACCTCACACGTATTTTCTCGAAGATGTGTGGGTTTTGAAGATTGGCTAGTAGTCAATTTTTTATTTAATTGTTGCAATGGGATTAATGGGCTTTCGTTTGGTTTTTGAGGAGAGACCCGAAAATTGTCTGTAAGTCGACGGCGTACACTTTTCTTAGTGCTGCTTGACATATTTTGTCTAAAAGTCGTTAGTGGGCTTCTACATAACTGTTTGAGAATGCCCAGTTCTTGATTCATGTTTGCAATCGTTTTTTTAAGTTCTAAATTTTCTAAGATAATGCTTTCCATCTCACTCTGTGTACTTTCTAAATTTGATTTTAATTGTTTAATTTCATCTTTCATTTCCGCCATGTAAGTTGAGCATATGTTGGTGGATAAATCAAGGCTTCTACCTAGCAATTCATCACAGGACATTGGGCTAGTATTGTTTTGATCAAGGAAGTCCATAGAGCTTGATTTAATAGTTTGGTGTCTCCGTAACGTAACGTTGTTTATTTCTTCCATGTCAGTAATTTATTTTTGTTTTATATAATTATGTAGGTAAATGGTACAATCGAATATTGTTTGAAACGAATGGGTCTATATCGTTTTTAGAAATGTTGGTGAAACATCCACAAAAAGTCGTCACTGTGCCACTGAGATTCGAACCGGCACTTGATGTCGCTCAAGTCGGATGTGTTGACCTTGCCGCCAACTGAACATTAGTAATCCTCGTCAAAATAAGTTATCAGATCGGGTGAAAAATTTGCTGGTCATTTATTAAGGTCCAAAGGTCAGTTTTGAATCAAGCAAAATGTATCCGTGTTCTATTTTGTTCAACGAATTTTTTGGAGTAATATTTAAAAATAAACTCACTTGTTGATGTTATTGCCTTGAAATTTTTTGCTGATGCCTTCCTTAGGGTATTTATTATGATGTGGTGTAGTAATATTATAGAAAACTTCACCAATTCAGCTGTTGGATTTCACTTCGTATTTTTAGTAATTTCTGGTATTAAAAATATAAATTTTTAATCACAAACATTATATGATCGGAGTCACATAACACTTAACCAGATTCTTCACATAAACTTGATAAAAAATGAGTTTTACTATTTTAAAATTATTATTGTACACGGAACCAATGTTTACTATGGCGACAGCGCGGGTAGGCGGGTTCTCCTATCGTTCAGTCCATCCAAAGGTTGTCTGTAAGAGATTGCCCTGTGCGATAAGACCGCCCATTGTACACTTTGTTTTTGAAAATGTTTGTCCTGTGTGTTTTTATTTTGTGGTGTACAATAAAGTTTATAATAAATAAATACAGAGGCGGACTTAATGACTTAGGCATTTTCTACCAGTCGACCTTTGGGTAATGCAAAGACAAATTGTGGCAGATTAGTGATCGGATAGACTAATTTATTGCAATACAAGCAGAAGACTGAAAAAGATTATGCTTTAATTTATTGAGGTTGCCAAGTAACACATTATGAATTTGAAACAAAGTTTAACAAGGATAGATACTCGTTCCGAAACAGCCCTCTCAATAGTATGAAAAACTATCTAAGCATTTTTCATCATCATCATCTTCATCATCATAGCCGAAACATGTCTCATGCTGAAAATAAGCTCCCCCAAGTTTCGTCATATAGGCCGATCCCATCCGTCTCAAATCGAGCGAATTCCCGTAACCTAAGCATTATTCAATGAAAATATAATTGTTACAACGGGTTATATGGAACTGTATAATTATTCACTTGTTCTCTTAAAGATATAATTTTTGTACATCCGGTGACTGTAAATCCGACATTCGTCTAGGCACTTATTATTTTTTCATGAAGTGAAGTTTAAGTAAATAAGCGCCCGGTTGGTAAACATATTATCCGATCACTGTTATTCACCATAGTCAACGCTTCACAAGGAGCTAAAATAAGTTTTTTTTCTGATTCCGAGATTCCGATATTGGATAACTCAGTATCGGAATTGCAATATCGGTAATTTCGTTACGAGATTCCGATATTACGAGATTCCGATATTCATGCCCTACGTGGAAGCGCTTATTAGTGACACGCGTGCCTACTTTGCATTTCCACTGTTTTTTCTGTTCCGTGGGTACAACACAATACCATACATTTTAAATAGACATAATTTAGAAAATTCTGGGTGACATAATTCAAAAACCCCTTGGACGGACAATACTTGTCTTAGAAAAAAAAAACTAATCTAATCATTCTTCTAATTCTAATCATTTTTGATTTTATCAATCACATAAATTATTGTATAAAGTACATAAATATTCAACTATTTTACGAGATATCACTATTAATAAGTTTTTATTTTTTACGACGAGTGATCGTTTGGCAATTTTGCATTTTACCCATAGGATGCCATAGATAATGTAGAAACGGTACCGTCCATGCTTTACTTTATGTTTAAAACATTACCTTGTATAATAATTTTATAGTCTGGCTAATATAACTTTGCAGAACTGTTTAGCATTATTTTTAATATTAACGTGTACAACTGTACTGTTTGAAAGTGGCGCTAGTGACAGAAAAGTTGAAAGGAAACCGTTTGTCCTGGTATGGTCATCTGATGAGGAGGGATGAAACGCATGTTACTAAAAGAGTTATGAATATAAATGTGGATGGATGGAGAGGGAGGGGACGGCCAAAGAAAAGATGGATGGACTGTGTGATTAGTGATATGAAAGAAAAGGGAGTCAGTGATAGCGTGACGAGGGACAGGACGGTATGGAAGAAGAAAACGTGTTGCGCCGACCCCAAGTAACATGGGACAAGGGCAGGTAAATGATGATGTGTACAACTGTACAAGTAAACTTTTATAATTACAGTTATCTATGGATTTCATTAGAATGAGAGTAATTTTGTTTGTTACAGTTGAGTAAAAAACTAGAAGAGGCCACGAACCCTTCGCTGGGATTGTCACGAGCACAACTAAATGGCGTTAAGGATTGCAAATACTACTGGCAACTCAACTTGTCTGCTTCAAGAAAGCAGTACATTCCCACTGTTAACACGTTTACTGCTAATAAATGAACTACTCACGATCTTGCCATTTCATTCTTTCCTTTTTCCACCGCTCCCGTCTACCTCGTTGGCATCGTGCATTTTTTCAGAAAGAAATAAGTCTTAGTGTTACTTATTTACCGACCGCGTGGTATTAGTACTTCTCCTAATATCTTTATAAATTATAGCCTATGTGTTATTCTGATGAATAGCTATATTTCTGCAGTTTCATGAAAATCCGTTCAGTAGTTTTTGCGTGAAAGAATAACAAACATCCATCCATCCTCACAAACTTTCACGTTTAGTAGGATTTCATAAAGAATGTACACAGAGAAGAGACATCAAGACAATAGTTTTTTTTTAATGTTTATTTTTTATTTTGGTTTATTCGGTAAACAAAAAGAATAATAGTTCGCCAGGATTATAATCGGTTAGCATAAAAACAATATTTGTAAGCGGTGCCGCACATTTAGCTATATCAATTATTCGCTCCCGTCAACTGGCTACGTACCTACCCTATCCTACCTACCCTACTCTACACCTACCCTACACCTAACCTACTCTACACCTAACCTACCCTACACCTACCCTACACCTACCCTACACTTACCCTACACCTACCCTACACTTACCCTACACATACCCAACACCTACGCTACACCTACCCTAAACCTACCCTACACCTACCCTACATCTACCCTATACCTACCCTACACCTACCCTACCTACACTACATACATGATTCCTTAACTGAAACAGTAATATTCTTTCCCGTTTTTGCAACGTTTTTCATTTATGCTCCGCTCCTATTGGTCGTAGCGTGATGTTATATAACCTATAGCACTCAGGAATAATGTAGCTTTCTACCAGTGAAAAAATTTTTAGAATTGGATCATTAGTTCCAGAGGTTACCCCCTACATACAAACTTACAAATTTTACCTCTTTATAATATTATATTATTTCCTTTATTTATTCTCGTTCTTACTTTATACATTTTTAAATATTAATAAAAAGAAAACTTAAAAACATTTAAAAATATAAAAAATAGAGGCCAACCGGTATCGGGAACAGAGTCCAAGCTACCGGTGGTTAGGGCTTCAGAGACAGGAACCTCCTCACAATGCGAGCCGTATCGAGAAGTACTGCCTTCTGTATCAGACCCTTGATCCAACCGTGTAATGACAGCCTCGATAGATGTTCATCGAGGCTATTGGCCATCAGGCCGTTGGCCGTAACGACAATCGGCACAATGATCGCCGAGTC
This sequence comes from Orthosia incerta, assembly GCA_948252205.1. Classification (NCBI taxonomy): domain Eukaryota; kingdom Metazoa; phylum Arthropoda; class Insecta; order Lepidoptera; family Noctuidae; genus Orthosia; species Orthosia incerta. The sequence goes on from OX411767.1 coordinate 6,341,920, forward strand.
CACATCCCACATGTCGACAACCTCGTGTGCTAAGTCGAGATACTTGATTTGTTTCTCTTTCTCAGCTTTCACGAGGTTCTCGTCATGTGGGATGGTGACATCGATTATCATTGTGCGGCGCGCTAATCGGTCTATCACCACTATATCCGGCTTATTGGCAACAATAGTCCTATCAGTGATGATAGACCGATCCCAGTACAACGTGACATGGTCATTTTCGAGAACTGGGTCGGGCACATACTTGTAATACGGTACCTCAGAATCCACCAGATTGTATTTCAAAGCAAGTTGCTGGTGAATAATCCTGGCCACTTGATTATGTCTGTGTAAGTACTCGCCGTTAGCCAGGCGAGAACAACCAGAGATAATATGTCTGATGGATTCACCAGGACGGTGGCATGCCCGACACACGTCAACCGTCCCGTCCTTCATTATATGTCTCCGGTAGTTATTCGTCAGGAGAACTTCGTCCATAATTGCACAGACAAAACCTTCAGTTTCCCCGAAAAGGTCACCGAAACGTAGCCAGGATACGGACGCTGGGAAATCTACATCGGGCCCATGGAGAGCCCGATAGAAGCGCCCGTGTAGCTCCTTGCCTTGCCATACCTCTTTGCGTTCATCAGTCGATAGTATTACAGGCTTGCGCCAGTTCTCTTTAGCCATGGACAACGGGGTGAGTCCCTTGTCCACTGCGACCACATCCCGGTGCATACCCACTTCAGCATTTAAAAAGTATTCTCTGAGGCTGCACACCTCGCGGTTGTGAAGAGTCTTGGCATTTAAAAAGCCTCGACCCCCACACTTCCGCGACATGTACAGTCTCATCACCGATGATCGTGGGTGATGCATCCGCTTTGCGGTCAGTAGTGTCCGGACCCTCCTATCGAGGGCGTCGAGCTCGGTCTGAGTCCATTTGAGTATGCCGAAAGAGTACATCAAAACCGGCATGACCCAGCCGTTGAAGGCGCGCACCTTATTTCCGCCCGACAAAAGGCTATTTAATACCTTTTTCAGGCGGCCAAAGAAACGCTCCTTCAGCAGTTGCTTCATGTCAGTACTGTTGATGCCCAACGCTTCCGACATACCCAAATACTTGTAAGTTTCGGTCGAGGAGAGGTGTCTAAGGTGTCTGGAATCAGAGAGTTGAATTCCCTCGGATTCCATAATCTCCCCTTCCTTTACATGCATGACTGCACATTTTTCCACACCAAATTCCATCCTGATGGAGTTACTGAAGGTTTCAGTTACCTTCAGTAGCTCCGTCAGTTGGAATTTATTGGGGGTAAAGAGTTTCAGATCATCCATGTAAAGGAGGTGAGATATGACCTGACCACCTCTTCTCAACCGATAGCCTAGTCCTGAATCCTCCAGCAGTGTACTTAGAGGATTCAGGGCTAAGCAGAACCAAAGTGGGCTCAAACTGTCGCCCTGAAATATTCCCCGCTTAATCCATACAGGCTCATCATCCCCCTGAATCGGTCGACATCCTGGATATCGAAGGACTGTCTTCCATTGCCCCATACATGATTCAAGGAAGGTGCATAGAGTTGCATCTATTTTGTACAACTCCAGCACCCTCATGAGCCATGTATGTGGCACAGAGTCGTATGCCTTCTTGTAGTCTATCCAGCATGTCGACAGATCCTTGCGGGATCGACGAACCTGCTGGCTTATGGCCATGTCGATGAGGAGTAGCTCCTTAGTGCCGCGGGACCCATTCCTACATCCATTCTGAGAGGTAGACATTATTGAGTTACTTTCAATGTGTTTATCAATTTTTGCTCTCAGGATGGATGTAAGAAGTAATATTATTATTCCATTTATTTATTATTTTACATATTTTTACATTTTTAAATATCATTCTATAAAAAATAAAATAAAAAAAACATTTAAAAATACAAAAATAGTAGCCCACCGGTATCGGGAACAGGGTCCAAGCTACCGGTGGTCAGGGCTCCTGAGAGAGGAACCTCCTAACAATACGAGCCGTGTCCAGGAGTACCGCTTTCTGGATCAAGCCCTTGATCCAGCTGCCCAACGAGAGCCTCCTCAGATGTTCGTCGAGGCTCTTGGCTATTATACCATTGGCCGTCACGACTATCGGCACAATGACTGCTGTATTCACATCCCACATGTCGACAACCTCGCGAGCCAGATCAAGATACTTACTTTTCTTATCTCTCTCCGCCTTCACGAGGTTCTCGTCATGGGGGACCGCAATATCAACAATCATTGCGCGACGCTCTAGTCGGTCTATCACCACTATGTCAGGCTTATTAGCAACAACAGTCCTGTCAGTGATGATAGACCGATCCCAATACAACGTGACATTGCCATTTTCGAGAACTGGGTCGGGCACATACTTATAGTAAGGCACTTCTGATTCCACAAGATTGTATTTAAGAGCAAGTTGCTGGTGGATAATCCTGGCTACAAGGTTGTGTCTATGCAAATAGTCTCCGTTAGCCAGACTAGAACAACCGGAAATAATGTGTCTGATTGATTCCCCCGGCCGGTGACATGCCCGACAAATGTCAACCGTGCCGTCCTTCACAATATATTTCCGGTAGTTGTTCGTCATCATAACTTCGTCCATAATCGCAAAGACAAAACCTTCGGTTTCCCCAAAAAGGTCACCAAATCGCAACCAGGCCACGGACGCCAAAAAATCTACATCGGGCCCATGTAGGACCCGGTAGAAGCGTCCGTGAAGCTCCTTGCTCTGCCATACCTCCATGCGGTCATTAGTATCTAATACTATAGGTTTGCGCCAGTTCTCGTTAGCCAAGGAGAGCGGGGTAAGGCCCTTGTCCACTGCTACCACATCTCGATGCATACCCACGTCAGCGGCCAGGAAGTATTCCCTAAGACTGCATACCTCGCGGTTGTGCAGGGTCTTAGCATTTAAAAAGCCACGACCCCCGCTCTTCCGAGGGATATACAGTCTCATAACCGATGACCGTGGGTGATGCATACGATTTGCGGTAAGCAATGTGCGGACTCTCCTATCCAGGGCGTCAAGTTCTGTCTGAGTCCATTTGAGTATGCCGAAAGAGTACATCAAGACCGGCATGACCCAGCCGTTGAAACCTTGTTCCCGCCTGATAAAAGACTATTTAGTACTTTTTTCAGGCGGCCAAAGAAGCGTTCCTTCAACGACTGTTTCACGTCAGTAACATTGATGCCTAGTGCTTCCGACATACCCAAATACTTGTAAGTCTCAGTTGAGGAAAGGAATCTAAGGTGTATGGAGTCCGAGAGTTGTATTCCCACAGACTCCATAATCTCCCCTCGCTTTACATGCATGACTGCACATTTGTCCACACCAAATTCCATCCTGATGGCGTCACTGAAGGTTTCCGTTACCTTCAGTAGCTTCATCAGTTGCAAGTTGTTGGGGGCAAAGAGCTTCAGGTCATCCATGTAAAGGAGGTGTGATGTGACCTGACCACCTCTCCTCAACCGATAGCCCAGGCCTGAACCCTCCAGCAGTGTACTGAGAGGGTTCAGGGCTAAACAAAACCACAGAGGACTCAGACTGTCGCCCTGAAATATTCCGCGCTCGATCCTTATAGGTTCGCTGTTTTCCTGAATCTGTCGACATCCTGGATAGTGAAGGACCGTCCTCCACTGCCCCATACATGACGTCAAGAAGGCGCGCAGAGTTGTATCAATTTTATACAACTCCAGCACCCTCATGAGCCATGTATGTGGCACTGAGTCATAGGCCTTCTTGTAATCTATCCAACATGTCGCCAGATCCTTGCGGGATATAGGATATATTATTATTCCATTTATTTGTTATATTTACATATTTTTACATTTTTAAATATCATTCTATAAAAAATAAAATAAAAAAACATTTAAAAATACAAAAATAGTAGCCCACCGGTATCGGGAACAGGGTCCAAGCTACCGGTGGTCAGGGCTCCTGAGAGAGGAACCTCCTAACAATACGAGCCGTGTCCAGGAGTACCGCTTTCTGGATCAAGCCCTTGATCCAGCTGCCCAACGAGAGCCTCCTCAGATGTTCGTCGAGGCTCTTGGCTATTATACCATTGGCCGTCACGACTATCGGCACAATGACTGCTGTATTCACCTCCCACATGTCGACAACCTCGCGAGCCAGATCAAGATACTTACTTTTCTTATCTCTCTCCGCCTTCACGAGGTTCTCGTCATGGGGGACCGCAATATCAACAATCATTGCGCGACGCTCTAGTCGGTCTATCACCACTATGTCAGGCTTATTAGCAACAACAGTCCTGTCAGTGATGATAGACCGATCCCAATACAACGTGACATTGCCATTTTCGAGAACTGGGTCGGGCACATACTTATAGTAAGGCACTTCTGATTCCACAAGATTGTATTTAAGAGCAAGTTGCTGGTGGATAATCCTGGCTACAAGGTTGTGTCTATGCAAATAGTCTCCGTTAGCCAGACTAGAACAACCGGAAATAATGTGTCTGATTGATTCCCCCGGCCGGTGACATGCCCGACAAATGTCAACCGTGCCGTCCTTCACAATATATTTCCGGTAGTTGTTCGTCATCATAACTTCGTCCATAATCGCAAAGACAAAACCTTCGGTTTCCCCAAAAAGGTCACCAAATCGCAACCAGGCCACGGACGCCAAAAAATCTACATCGGGCCCATGTAGGACCCGGTAGAAGCGTCCGTGAAGCTCCTTGCTCTGCCATACCTCCATGCGGTCATTAGTATCTAATACTATAGGTTTGCGCCAGTTCTCGGTAGCCAAGGAGAGCGGGGTAAGGCCCTTGTCCACTGCTACCACATCTCGATGCATACCCACGTCAGCGGCCTGGAAGTATTCCCTAAGACTGCATACCTCGCGGTTGTGCAGGGTCTTAGCATTTAAAAAGCCACGACCCCCGCTCTTCCGAGGGATATACAGTCTCATAACCGATGACCGTGGGTGATGCATACGATTTGCGGTAAGCAATGTGCGGACTCTCCTATCCAGGGCGTCAAGTTCTGTCTGAGTCCATTTGAGTATGCCGAAAGAGTACATCAAGACCGGCATGACCCAGCCGTTGAAGGCGCGCACCTTGTTCCCGCCTGATAAAAGACTATTTAGTACTTTTCTCAGGCGGCCAAAGAAGCGTTCCTTCAACGACTGTTTCACGTCAGTAACATTGATGCCTAGTGCTTCCGACATACCCAAATACTTGTAAGTCTCAGTTGAGGAAAGGGATCTAAGGTGTATGGAGTCCGAGAGTTGTATTCCCACAGATTCCATAATCTCCCCTCGCTTTACATGCATGACTGCACATTTGTCCACACCAAATTCCATCCTGATGGCGTCACTGAAGGTTTCCGTTACCTTCAGTAGCTTCATCAGTTGCAAGTTGTTGGGGGCAAAGAGCTTCAGGTCATCCATGTAAAGGAGGTGTGATATGACCTGACCACCTCTCCTCAACCGATAGCCCAGGCCTGAACCCTCCAGCAGTGTACTGAGAGGGTTCAGGGCTAAACAAAACCACAGAGGACTCAGACTGTCGCCCTGAAATATTCCGCGCTCGATCCTTATAGGTTCGCTGTTTTCCTGAATCTGTCGACATCCTGGATAGTGAAGGACCGTCCTCCACTGCCCCATACATGACGTCAAGAAGGCGCGCAGAGTTGTATCAATTTTATACAACTCCAGCACCCTCATGAGCCATGTATGTGGCACTGAGTCATAGGCCTTCTTGTAATCTATCCAACATGTCGCCAGATCCTTGCGGGAACGGCGAACCTGTTGGCTAATGGCAATGTCTATGAGGAGCAGCTCCTTAGTACCGCGAGACCCGTTCCTACATCCATTCTGAGAAGCAGACATAATGGCGTTATTGTCAATATGTTGATTAATTTTCGCTCTCAGAATGGATGTAAGAACTTTATAGACCGTCGGTAAACACGTTATCGGTCTATAATTTTTAGGTTCCGCAGTACTACCCGATTTATAGAGCAGGTGGGTTATTCCTGTCGTTAGAAACTGGGGCAGCGAGCCTGACTCTAAGACAGACTGGAACTGAGTTGCCAAACGAGCGTGCGACCTTTGGAACCATTTAATCCAAAAGTTTTGCAGTCCGTCTGGCCCTGGAGATTTCCAGTTGGGCAACGGACGGACTGCACGAGCCACATCTTGGGGGCTGATGGTAATTGCCCCCATTTGTGGTATCGGATCGCACGCCTGCTCGACCTCCCGAGTCCAGTCACCTTCGGTATGACTGACAGGCACCGACCAGATATCGCGCCAAAACGAACACATGGCGTCATTATCCGGTAGGCGCATATCAGTCACACCTTGGTCGGGTCGCTCCCAAGCCCTATAAACCCACCTTTCGTTGCTCCGGAATGTGCGATTCTGAGTGTATCGCTCCACTCGCCGCTTGTACCGACGAATACGGCTTGCCCATGCATAGATCTTCTGCTTCAGGAAGTCGATACGCTCTGTGACGCGGGACAGATAATCTTGAGAACTGATATCAGTCCCCGAGAATGCCCGCCTCACAAAGCGCATCACTCTAGGGCGAGTGTTGCCCTCCCTGAAGCAGATAAGCTTGCCGATGAGTGCTCTAGCCTCACCGATACGACGCTCAATCCTGCACTGCCAAGCTGGTATAGCTGGTCGTGTAGCTCTATCAGTTTTGGGTAATTTGACGTTAGCTACACGACATGCCGCTGCAGCCGCACAGTACAAGATTGAGTGGGTATCGGCAAGGTCTTTGCTGCTATCAAAAAAAAATTGATAGCTGCGAATCTAGAGCACACACCAGCGCCCTATTTTTCTTATGCATGGGCAGACGAGGTAATCGAGGTCTAAGCTCAGGCGGTGTGGAACGATACTCTCGGAATGCACACTCCAAAGCGCTCCTCAATCGTTCATTGCATTGGGTACTCACGGATATAGCCCCGTCGTCGTCATCCTCTCCAACATGGTCAGGTCGCGGTGAAACACTGGGTTGCATTTGCACCGCGGCCGGTGGCAAGGCAGGCGAGACACGGCTACTCCGTGATTCCTTACGCAGTCTATCAATTACGGTGTCATCCAGCATACGGTTACGTTGGATGACCCGCACTTGATCCGATAGACGTTGGGCCGACACGTTGACAGCTGGCTCAAGCACCTGAAACAGAGAGAGCATCCGACCACGGTACGCAGTCAGGTTACTTCCCCCCTCTGTAGCCCCAAAGTATGCGCGCATGACGTTTTCATTAATCGATTGCGTCCATCGCATGCGCTGCACACTTCCACCGGGAGCGGGGACCCTGTCAGAGGCCGATGGGCCTCGAGGTCCCAGGCAATCCGGTGGCCGGCGTCCTCCCCGTCGACGCGTAGGTGGTGGTGTCGTCGGCGGAGAGAAGTATTCGTCGCTCGAGCTCGACGCAACTGCAGCGTCCGGGATCGCTTGACTCACGGTTGTAGGGGGTCCCGACGGCTGCGAGGCGGAGCTGAGCGACGAACCCGAAGATGTTGGGCGTGTATTTTTGGCACGGGCCTGGCTTCGTGTCAACATTTTCTTCTTAGTTTTGTCTTCTTTGTCATTGTTTGTTTGTCATTTTAACTATTTTTTTTGTTTTCTTCTTGTTATTGGTTTATTATAATATATAGACATTATTTAAATTTAGTTAAATGCTGATTTATGGATCATATTGCACGGTTTTATAAATTTATTATATAAAATTCGAAGAGCTAAGAAAAAATTTATGTCACTCTTGACAAGTCAGGCCACAGATTATTATTATTATCTCCTTTATTCAATTTCTTTTCTTATTGTTTACATTTTTAAATATTTTATAAATTAAATTACAAAACAAAAACATTTAAAAATATAAAAAATAGAGGCCCACCGGTATCGGGAACAGGGTCCAAGCTACCGGCGGTCAGGGCTCCAGAGAGAGGAACCTCCTAACGATACGAGCCGTGTCCAGCAGTACTGCTTTCTGGATCAGGCCCTTGACCCAGCCGCCTAACGAGAGCCTCCTAAGGTGTTGGTCGAGGCTCGTAGCTATTAAGCCATTGGCTGACACGACTATCGGTACAATGATCGCTGTGTCCACATCCCACATATCGACAACCTCGCGAGCCAAGTCAAGATACTTGATTTGCTTATCTTTCTCGGCTTTCACGAGGTTCCCGTCATGTGGGACAGTTATGTCAACAATCATTGTACGCCTCTCGATTCGGTCCACCACCACTATATCAGGCTTATTGGCTATAATTGTCCTGTCAGTGATGATGGACCGATCCCAGTACAATGTGACATTGCCATTTTCGAGAACTGGGTCGGGCACATACCTGTAGTACGGTACCTCCGATGCCACAAGAGTGTATTTCAGAGCAAGTTGCTGGTGGATGATCCTGGCTACAAGGTTGTGCCTATGCAAGTACTCTTCGTTAGCTAGACGAGAACATCCAGAGATAATGTGACGGATCGATTCACCCGGGCGGTGACATGCCCGACAGATGTCAACCGTGCCATCCTTCACAATAAATCTCCGGTAGTTATTCGTCATGATAACTTCGTCCATAATTGCACAGACAAAACCTTCGGTTTCCCCAAAGAGGTCACCGAAACGCAGCCAGGCTACGGACGCTGCTTGGTCTACATCGGACCCATGTAGGGCCCGGAAAAAGCGTCCGTGAAGCTCCTTACTCTGCCATACTTCCCTGCGGTCGTTAGTGTCAAGCACTACAGGCTTGCGCCAGTTCTCATTCGCCAAGGAGAGCGGGGTGAGTCCCTTGTCCACTGCTACTACATTTCGATGCATACCCACGTCGATGTGTAGAAAATATTCCCTGAGATTGCATATCTCGCGGTTGTGGAGGTTTTTAGCATTTAAAAAGCCTCGGCCTCCACACTTCCGCGGGATATACAATCTCATGACCGACGATCGTGGGTGATGCATTCGATATGCAGTCAGCAGTGTACGGACCCGCCTATCCAGGGCGTCGAGTTCCGTTTGAGTCCATTTGAGTATGCCGAAAGAGTACATCAATACCGGCATGACCCAACCGTTGAAGGCGCGCACCTTGTTTCCGCCCGAAAGAAGGCTATTGAATACCTTCTTCAGGCGGCCAAAGAAGCGTTCCTTCAACGATTGCTTCATGTCAGTAGTGCTGATACCTAACGCTTCCGACATACCCAAATATTTATAGGTTTCGTTTGGAGAGAGGTATCTCAGGTTTATGGAATCCGCGAGTTGAACTCCTACGGATTCCACAACCTCCCCTCGCTTTACATGCATGACCGCACATTTGTCCACACCAAACTCCATCCTGATGGCGTTACTAAAAGTTTCAGTTACCTTCAGTAGCTCCATCAGCTGAAGATTGCTGGGGGCAAAAAGCTTCAGGTCATCCATGTAAAGGAGGTGAGATATAACCTGACCACCTCTCTTCAACCGATAGCCTAGTCCTGAATTCTCCAGCAGCATGCTTAGAGGATTCAGGGCTAGGCAAAACCAAAGTGGACTCAAACTATCGCCCTGGAATATACCTCGCTCGATCCTCACAGGTTCGCTATTCCTCTGGATATTTCGACATCCTGGATAGCGAAGGACTGTGCTCCATTGCCCCATACACGACATCAGGAAGGTGCGTAGAGTTGTATCTATTTTATACAATTCCAGCACCCTCATGAGCCATGTATGAGGCACCGAGTCATAGGCCTTTTTATAATCTATCCAACATGTCGACAGATCCTTTCGGGAACGCCGAACCTGTTGGCTAATGGCCATATCAATAAGGAGTAGCTCCTTAGTACCGCGGGACCCGTTCCTACATCCATTCTGAGAGACCGACATGATCGAGTTATCGTCGACGTGTTTATTAATTTTAACTCTCAAAATGGATGTAAGAACCTTATAGACCGTTGGTAAACATGTAATAGGTCTATAATTTTTGGGTTTTTTTTTATTATTATTATTATTATATATTATATTAGTATAGATATCACATTTAACATATATTTGCTATATCTTCAATCAATTTTATAGCCCAAGAGCGAGCGAAGCGGCCTCGGGCAGTTAGGGCATCCTGATAAGGATAGGTAAGTAGGTACTGACTTAGAATGATGGGACCTGAAGTGAGCGGGCGAACGAAACTACCGTCATCTTCGTGTAACCCAACTTCCTTTAAAGCCTGCATACAGAAATAGTCTGCTCTGTATGTCTTTGTAAGCGTGCGGTGTCCATCGGCAACTCCTATTCACTCAATCTGTACCTGGCATTAGGTTGCTTACAAAAATAGGTGAAAATTGTCCGTCTATTTTAGAATTTTGCACCAGATTGAACTGGACAATATGAGTAATCATTGATACAGGCGCCATCTTACTAGTGGATCTGAGAATTTTATTGTAGTATTGAATACCGCAGCATAGTTAGCCGAAAAGGCTGACTCGATATATTATTTACTGCTAAATACACAAAAATACATTAGAATGTGTTAAGTGACATTCGCATCCGCAGTCCAAAGACTTTTTTAACTGTATGTCTGTATCACAGTTAGTTACTAGCAAAATATAATATTAGACTATTTACAATATTCAGTACTTCAAAGATAGCATGATCTCTGCGACAGCTGTCAGTATCAATACAGCAGAGACATTGTAATACCTAGACGGAACGTATTTACGACGAAAAAGAAACTGTCAAATCTTTCGTTCTTGCTTATAGAGAAACTCTATGAAAAAGAAAGAGACAAACATAGACAAACGCTACCATCCTAAACGTCAAAGAGACCACTTTTTAGTCACTGTTGTAACCCATCGGTTAGCAGCTCTAATCAAAGTTTTTCGCTGTTTTCAAGCCTTTGTATCGTTTATATCAGGAAGAATTTTGTTGTTTAATTATCTGCATGAACCATGTCGTGTGTGGCTATCGGTTGCAAGAGTAGAATGAGTGTATTAACAGAATATAATCAAAGGATATCTTTCCACAGGTGAGTTATCGACTAGCATACTGAAATTATTGTGCAGGGAATACATTTCATAGGCTGTCTGGAATAAAGGTATCTAAGTTCTAAATACGTCAAGGACGTATAGTATCATTTAACTATAACAAAGCCGATTGTTCGTTGAAATGCTGCAATGTTTAAAGTGTTAACACACGCTCGAATTTGGTACGGCCGGACCGACTCCGCCCACAAATGCTTTCTCGCTTACACACGCTTGTTTGAACAGAGACGGAATCAATTTAATAATAATAATGTCCGCGGACCACTCTACACACGCTCGGATATGGTCGGGGCCGGACTAACCCCGCCCACAAATCCGTGGTCGGGCCGTACCAAATGCGGACGTGTGTTAACACTATTAATGATGACACGATTCATTTTAAAACGAGATGGTAGATCATTCGTTACATTTACCAAATCTTCAAAAATGTTACAGTTGTTTATTGTATGACCTCAAGAATTCTGATAGGTCAAATGAAACGCTAAGTTGGAACTTTAACGATTTATCTATACTAATATTATAAAGAGAAAATATTTTTTTGTTTGTTTGTTTGTACCGAATAGGCTCCGAAACTGCTGGACCGATTTAAAAAATTCTTTCACCAATAGAAAGCTACATTATTCCTGGACATAGGCTATTTTTTGTCCTGAAATCGGGTCCTGCGGGGTGGCCCACGGGAGGGAGCGAAGCCGCGGGGAACAGCTAGTTAACCATAAAGATATTTAATTCGTTATAATAAGTTCTAATAAAAAGTAATTAAATATAAGTTATATTTGATTTTCCTTAATAAAACGAAATAGTCATTTATACAATACCCTTGAATAGATACCCAATACAGGTTTTTTTTAGGTCTTTTGAATATTATACATTTAGTGGTATTTCATCTTGATCTTAGATAAGGGTATTCATTTTTAGGTGTTGGTAACCCTGGCTGCAAGTGAAGTGCAAAAATTTGGCTTAAAGGTCTCGTAACCAAGCCAGTGGCATAGCCACAAATAATTATTAAAAAAAAAATAGTGCAACAAACAAAACAAAATATTAGTATTTTTTTAGTTAGATAAACTAATAATAAAACAGTGTTAAATATAAATACTCTTTGAGTATAATATTATGTACTGTCTGCAAAGACTACTCTATTATTATTATCTATAGCTATGTGATGTTCTTCGAATAAATAATAGTGAAAAGGAAAACATTAGTGAAGTTTCCTGAGAAGCAAAATATAAAAAATATTAGTTTAGGTGTTTACGTACGTAGAGTAAAACAAGAACACACAAGACAAGCATCACTGTTTCTACTGCTGTACTGTGTACTACTGTCTGCTTTTCGCCGCTGGGCTGCATCCGGTTGAGCGGTGCCTTGTTCCATGATACGTGGAGATCGGCTCGGCCTCTGCTGCCCAGTCTTATTGAGATTCACAAAGGAAGAGCCCATGAAAACAAAATACATATTTTTATACTTACAAGCTGTAATTCAAAGACTTTAAAAATTACAGCAACCTACTTCGAAAAATCTGTGCTGTTTTGCGACGACCCACTGACCAACTGATTTGACGATTCTAAATTCAAATTCTCTAGAGTAGTAAAAGTCAGCCAGCCAGTTTAGTTCAACACAATTGTTGTAAACTATAGTTAACCAAAGTTATTAAGTAATTTGTTAACGTTGAAAAGATGGAAAGACTGTCAATGTGCAGGATATGTTTATTGAAGACTGTTCGCCTTTATGTGGTTGCCAACAAGAACCTGCAGGAAATATACGAGAAGCTGACAGATATTCCTGTAAGTAATTTTGGTACTTTCCCTGATATATTGCAACACAAACCAATATTGAACATTAATTTTCATATTGGATATTATTTTTAAAATCATATACAGTAGTGGCAGCGGTTCTTTGTGTCTCTGAAATTGGCTGCAAGACTGCACATTTGCTATTTGTGTGTCAATGTTGAAGTAGAAAATATCATTGTATAACTGCCTCTTTCACTCACTTTGGCATCGTCCTATCTCGTTTACTGTATGCAGTAAAGTTGATGACAACGTGCTTTTTGCGCAATGGTTCGCAGAGCCAATTTCAAAGATACAAAGATCCGCTGTGACTATTGTGTCTCCAATAAATTGTAATAAGTATTGTAAGCAAAAACAATGTATCTAGCTCTTGGTTCACTAGCATTAGTGTTGACCATGGGGTCCTAGATTAAATATCCAGGAAGGGCAAGGTGTAATGGGTTTATTTTTTATTGGGTTTACCGAGTAGGGAATTTCTTAGTCTAAATTCTGGATTTCTACTTGATTGAAGTTCACAGCCTATTACCTATAAGAGATTTATTTTTATAATTGATATGCTGATGCTTGACCACAATCTCACCTGGGGGTCCACTCCCTATCTCCGTCAACGAAGTTATTGGTGCCAACTGAAAGTACTCCGAAGCTTCGGAGTGAAAAAATCAAGTGTTAAGTTTAATTTTTCATCTGGGTTAAAAGACATCAGGAGAAGGTACAACTGTCAAATTGTCTTGTCATAAATTTTAGTTGGGGCCTTGCACAAATCATCCATCCGTAAGTGATACTGAGTAGAAAATGTCTTTTTTTTTTTATTTTTTTTTTTATTTGTGATGGGTTTGCTCTTGACTCTAGTCTAGGTCAAAGGTGACAGAGACAGAGTCGACGATGGAGCGAGCTTACCCAGAAGAAGCCTGTTCACTCTAACTTTGAAGAGATTCGGGTTGAATGCGTTCGGAAACACCGACGCAGGTAGTGAGTTCCACTCATTCGCTGTGCGCATTATGAAGGATGTTTGGAAGCGCTTGGTGCGTATTGGTGGAATGGCAACAAGGTAAGGATGGTAACTTGCAGTGCGTCTAGATGTCCGATGGTAGAAGGGGGCTGGTGGGATGAGGTCGTGGAGTTCTTGAGCACACTCACCGAAGTACAGTCTGTAAAAGACCGACAAGCAGGCAACCTTGCGGCGATGAGCCAAGCTATGTAGCTTGGCATCCGCCAGCTCAACGTCGCCAATGAGCCTCATGGCTCTGCGTTCCACCGAGTCAAGCGCGGCAAGCTGATACTTAGCTGAGCCATCCCAAAGGTGGCTGCAATACTCCATGCAGGATCGGACTTGCGCTTTGTAAAGGGTTAAAAGCTGTCCAGGCGTAAAGTATCGCTTCACTCTATTTAGGATGCCCAGCTTTTTGGCCGCAATTTGAGCCTTGTACTCAATGGAGGCGCCGAAGTTGAGGCTGGATGTCAACTCCATGCCCAGGAGCTCGAGCCGATCAGTCACAGGAACAGACGCACCCCGAAAAGTAGGAGTTTGATCGAAGATACTCCTTTTTGCGGTAAAAAGACACGCCTGTGTTTTGGTGGCGTTAAAGGAGACCAGATTGTCATCACCCCACTGGGAGACAAGGCTTAAGGTCAAATCTGTCCTTTCCACCATAGCCTCTCTCAAGGAACGAACTTCATCAACGCTGGTTCTTGCGCTGGACAAGTATCTCTCTGCAACAGTACTGTCATCTGCGTACCCAATAATACCAGGCTGAAGTAGGTCATTGATGTGTAGCAGGAAAAGAGTTGCAGAGAGAACAGACCCCTGAGGTACTCCGGCATCAATAGCCATGAAGTCAGAGGAGCAGCCGTCAATGACCACTCGGATCGACCGTTCATTGAGGAAGTCTGATATCCAGCTACAAAAACCAGCGGGGATGCCATAAGCAGGAAGCTTACTGAGTAGACTCGCGTGCCAGACCCTATCAAAGGCCTTCGAGATATCAAGCGAAACAGCAAGTGCTTCGCCGTGTCTCTCGATGGCTTCGCCCCAGCAGTGCGTGACATACACAAGAAGATCGCCAGTTGACCGTCCGCGGCGAAAGCTATATTGACGGTCACTGAGGAGATTGTTGTCTTCAAGGTAGGTCAGCAACTTACTGTTCAGTACCCTTTCCATAACTTTGGACAAAATGGAGGTAATGGCGATCGGACGGTAATTGGCAGGGTCTGCACGGTTGCCTTTTTTGGGCACTGGTTGCACATTTGCAAGCTTCCAGGATTTCGGTACCGTTCTTTTTACAAGAGAGAGGCGGAACAAACGAGTCAACACAGGAGACAGTTCTGGCGCACACTGCCTCAGCACTCTCGCTGGGATGCCGTCAGGCCCGCTGGCTTTGTTCACGTCTAGACTGCACAATACTCTCCGGACCTCTTTAGCGTGCACAGCGATCTCCGGCATGGAAGAGTCACAGTAAGGTACAGTAGGTGGTTGCTTGGAGCCAGCGTCCAGACGTGAATTGCAAGCAAAAAGAGATGCAAATAAATTTGCTTTGTCTCTCGCAGAGTGAGCCAGCGACCCATCAGGTTTCAGCATCGGAGGTAAAGTGGGCCGACAGAAATTCGTTTCGACCGCTTTAGACAGGGACCAAAACTGTTTACTACCCGGAGGGTGCGATGCCAGCTTGGCCCCAATACGTCCAATATGGTCAAAACGTGCCCGACGCAAAACCCGCTTGCAGAACTTGGCGGCAGAATTAAAGGCTCTTTTTTTCGCGCGAACCCTACGCGCTCTAACTTTGCGGTCGCGGGCCCCGACCCAGGCTTGGTAGGCAAACTCTTTTCGGGCCTCAGCGAGGGCGCATTCAGCATTATACCAAGGTCGGGATTTGGGACCGAGCGGAATGTCGGAGAATGGAATGAAATATTCCATTCCCTGCCGAATCACATCCGCAACCGCGTCCGCACAGCTCGAGGGGTCACCCGAGGAGAAACACACATGCCGCCAAGGATAAGACGCAAAAAATTGCCGCATCTCGTCCCAGTCTGCTGACTCGTATCGCCATACTCGCCTCGTGCCTCTAGGGCTCTCATCTGGAGGAGAGCAAGTCGAAACGGATTTCACTAGACAGTGATCAGACGTTCCCAGCGGGTCTGTATCGAAGGCCGAGACTACGGACTTTGTGCTTAGGGAGTAGGCCCCCTGATGGTAAGTGATGATGTGGTTGACGGTAAGGCACGCTTGCCTAGAAGGTTACAGAAACATGACTGAAAAAATGGAGACAGTATAATATTCCCTTCTTATATTAAGTGTAATTGTGTAATTTGTTGCAGTTAAAGACTGAAGACAATAGACCAATTTCCACTTGTTCCTTCTGTTACATTAAACTGGAGCAATGCTACCGATTGCAGAGAAAATGTTTGGAAGCTGAGAAACTGTTTTTGCAGATGTTGAATGAGGAATGTGAGGTAAGGAATTCTTTAACAAATGATCAAAACTACTGTGCTCATCTTAATAAATAATGAAAGTCTTCTATTCCGTATTCAATTCCTTTAATTGGGTTCCATACCTCAAAAGGTAAAAAACCGGCCAAGTGCGAGTCGGACACGCGCACAAAGGGTTCCGTACCATTATCGCAAATAACGGCCAAAAAATCATGTTTGTTGTATGGGAGCCCTACTTAAATATTTATTTTATTTTGTTTTTAGTATTTGTTGTTATACCGGCAACAGAGATACATAATCTGTGACAATTTCAACTGTCTAACTATCACGGTTCATGAGATACAGCCTGGTGACAGACGGACACACAGACAGACGGATCGCGGAGTCTCAGTAATAGGGTCCCGTTTATACCCTTTGGGTACGGAACCCTAAAAAAGGAACCCTTATTAGATAGAAGTTGGTATTAGGCAGATCCGTCCCAGAGATGAGAACAGTAACTCCATGCATGATCGTACTTGCGCTATTACAAGCTGAGCAGCTGTTCTGGCGTGAAGTACCTTCTCACCTTTGCAAGGATTCCCAGCTTTTTAGCAGCCAGCTGAGCCTTTGCCTCAATGTATGGGCCAAAATTGAGAGTCGATGTCAACGTAACGCCAAGAAGCTCAAGATGGTCAGTTATTGGCACGGTCACATCTCGGAAAGTTGAAGCCGGTTGCAATTGGCTTTTTTCCGCTAAAAAAAGCCAATTGCAACCCAGGCGTGTCCACGCCTGGGTTTTAGCAGCATTAAACCTGACCAAAGTAGCATCGCCCCATTCGGAGACTGCCTGCGAGGACAGGTTCAAGCGCTTCACCATGGCCTCCCGGAGAGACTGGATTTGAGGCCCGGTAGCACGAGCGTTCTCTCAGCAACCGTGCTGTCGTCTGCATACCCAAAGGAGCCGGGTTTTATCAGATCGTTAATGTGCAACTAGAATAAAGTTGCTGAGAGTACCGACCCCTGAGGGACCCCGGCATTAATATCCAAGTGGTCCGACGAGCAGCCATCGATAACCACTCGAATGGACCGATCTCTCAGGCAGTCTGTCACCCAATCACACAGACCACCGGGCAAACCGAATAAAGGAAGCTTACCAATAAGGCTTTCGTGCCAGACCCTATCAAAAGCCTTCGAGATGTCTAGGGAAAAAAGAGAGGCAAATAAATTTGCCTTCTCCTCAGCGGAGTGGGACAGCGACATGTCGGGTTTCAGCAGTGGCAGAGGGACGGCAGAAGTTCGAATCGACCGACTTAGCCAGAGACCAAAACGCTTTACTACCTGCTGGGTAAGAAGCAAGAATGTCGTCGAACCGAGCCCTTCGCAACACCATCTTGCAGGACTTGGCAGCCCTTTTGAAGGTCTTCTTTTTCTGACCCACGTCACTCGCCTTACGCGATCGAGCATCGACCCAAGCCAGGTACGCCCCATGTTTAAGCGCGTCGGGGCGCTTACATTCGGCGCCAAACCATGGCCGGTCTTCGCTAGACATTAATACGTCAGAGAACGGAATGTAGTACTCCATTCCCTGACGCAACACATCCGTCACGGCGTCCGCGCACGACGATGGATCAGTCGAAGAAAAGCAAGTAGGCTGCCAAGAATAGCATGCGAAGAAAGATCGCATACCATCCCAATCTGCTGACTTGTACTGCCAAACCCGCCGGGTGCCTCTTGGGCTGGGATCGGGCTGGGAATAGACGGACACAGACTTTACCAGACAGTGGTCGGAACTACCCAAAGGAGAAGCTATCGACACAGTATCTGTCTGAATCTGTTGTCAGCAGAAGGTTCAAGCTATTCGCTGTGTGCGAATCAACATCCGGTACCCTCGTTGCCCCCTGGACCAGCTGAGTGAGGTTTAGCGCTAGCGAAAGCTTACTCATCTCCCGTCCAGCATGATCAGTGCACTGGTATGGGAAAAGCCACTCCTGGTGATGGGCATTAAAGTCCCCCAGTATCACTAACTGGGCGGAAGGGTACCGCTGCTGTGCCGCATCAGCCGCCTCACTGAGGTACTCTATGAGCCTGGTTGTCTCCTGATAAAAATCAAGGTCCTGAGTCCACACGATAAAAAGATATGGTAAGTACCAAAATTTACTATACCATAATTTCCAACTTTATTTATTTTTCGGAATTTCCCTTGTGTTGTAAGACCTTGCTTTTAACCAAAATATAAAATTCTAGGTCAACCGGAAGTACCCTATAGGTTTTAGGTTGAAAACCTGTATGGTAGTTCCCTAGAATCACGAAATTTGTCAAAAACTAAGGGTCGTCGTTACGTTATCAACTCAACCATTACAGCACACACACACTTAAAACTTAGCCACCAATAAAAATGGTACCACTTTTATTATGACGGTATAATTATGTACGGAACCCTCGGCGCACGAGTTCGACTCACTTTTGACCGGTTTTTTTATTTATTTGTTGTGCCATATAGTCCGGTCAAATTAGACATATCAAAGTGCATTAATTCGCTTAGAGCTGAAAATTGGTACGAATGTTCGGAACACAATTATAAATGAAATGTAAAAAGTCCCCATCGACCCCACACTTGAAAAACATTTTATTCAAGGTCAAAGGTCACAATTATGGGATTTTTGCGTTTTTTAGTCGAACGGTAAGTTTTATGATAAAAATAGGTTAGACAAAATTGTAGATTATGCAATTATCTATAAAAATGGTCTCTACAATTTGTCTCCTAAACGTCACTGTTTCTGAGATATATAATGGTTGAAATGAAAAGTTGAAAAAAGTTGTATTCTACATAATATACACACGAATCGCCATTAGAAGAGGAATCGTACGATATCATCAGTGATGAGACATCTGCTACATCGCTGTTAGAACAATTTACTTACACCCAGCAGGAAGAAGAAGAAGTACAAGAATAAGAAGAGGAAGCAGAATTATCAGATGATTATGAATGAGAAGGATAATTTTACCATTTTTATTAGAATTCACACGGTTTTCATCATGTCCAATAGTACTAGTTTTTACATAATTTTGAATAGTATTGAATTAAACAGAATCTCAATAGATTGTTGAATGCCTTTCGGAGAAACCACGTTAAAAAAGATTTTATAGATAATTTCATAATCTACAATTTTGTTTCACCTATTTTTATCATTAAACTTACCGTTCGTCTAAAAAACGCAAAATACCCATATTTGTGAAATTTGTCCTTGAATAATTCTTTTTTGCAAGTGTGGTGGGATCGATGGGGACTTTTTACATTTCATTTATAATGGTGTTCCGAACATTCGTACCAATTTTCAGCTCTATGCGAATTACTGTAAACCTAACCCTATTTTTTGGTATATTTTGACCGGACTAATAATTCGGTTTGCCTTTTGGCATAGGCTTGCTCCAACCTTCTCCTGTGAGCACTGTCTAGTGCCACTCTCCTGAGTGGTCCCAAGGTTAGTCTTGGGTCGTCCTTCCATCTTCTTATCGGGCGTCCCAGTTTTCTGGTGCCATCTCTCTGATACCAGAGGGCGACCTGTTTGGTATACTTGTTTTTATTGCAATGCGGCATAATTGCCAGTCCAGCCCCACTTCAGATGGTCAATGCGAGAGAGTATGTCCGTGACTTTTTCATTCTCACTTTAATTATCTGCCTAATAACTGCCGCAGCAGTACCACAAATATGGAATTAGTACTTTCAACAATATCTATCGGAGACAAACGCGGCACCGCCTGCCGCGGTGACTACGGGTCGGTGACAGCGGCGGGCGGGGAATGGGGGACGAGGCACCGCGCGCCGTTGACCCTGCACCACCACTTACTCAAAAAACACGGACCAGATGGCGTGCGTTCTTACGTCCAATATACGGAACTATTCCTATTATAACAGTCTGCTATTTTATTTCTACCACCTTGAAGAATCCCCAACAATATCTATAATTTATAGCCAGTGGCGGCCTTAGGGGCTGGCGAGCAGGGCAATCGCCCTGGGCCTCACGATACAAACCACAACATAGTACACAAATACAACAACACACAATACGGTTACAATTGTAATATTTATTATACCCTTCATCATCATCATAGGCCTCTCCAGTTGCATACCATGTGCTTCGATTTTCTCCAACTGTCAACCAGCCACCCTGCAAGGATCGTCGCCCTATTTGGTCCGTTGTGCGTGCAGGCCTCCCCTCTGTGACAGGGAATGGGCCTTAATGGATTAACCACGCGGGCCCAGTGCGGGTTGGTGGATGGCACATGTTTTCGCAATTCTTGGTTCTAGGACATGCCGGTTTCCTCGCGTTTTCCTTCACCGTTTTAGAGCTGTGGTGGTGAAATAATTTACACAAAGTAAAGAGCCTGCTTGGGTTCGATACCACGGCCGTTACCACTTGACCGTCACTGCTCTCGCGGCATCTGTATGCTAGTATTATATTATCTGTGGTTCAGGTTTCCTCACGATGTTATCCATCACCGTTGTCAGCGGTCAGAAAGTGCTTAAGAATTGAAAAAGTAATATTTGTACCCAGATTCGAACGACCTTATGCGCGAGAGGCAAGGTGGCGCCACTGGGCCACCACGATATTTAAATCACGTTAAATATATTACCATTTTTTTTTCAGCATTACCAAGATCAGGTGGAATTGAATGGTGGATTCATCGTTACACCAGTAGAGAACATTAGTATGGGTGGAGATAATGAAATAGAAGTCGAGGCTATAAAACAAGAACCAATATTTGAGGAACCATATGATGCTGAGCTAAAAGTGGAACGTCTAAATGATGGTATGCTGATAATTTTTACCGATTACTGACCAGACATTCTAAAGGTTCTCCTAGTCGACGGCACGAAGTATTTTGTGCGCGGGGTTAAAATGCATGCTATCTCATCCGACACGTGCGAAAGAGATAGATGCTGTGACGAGCAGTAAGAAGCTAGTTCGTGTACGAATTAGCACTTTTGCAAGTTTTTAGCAAAATGGATGATGATTTAGGACGAAAACGAGCGCGCGAAATTTAGAAAACAGACCTTTGGTAGTCTAGATATCATGAAAAACGACTTAATGTATATATTCAAAATAAAATTAATTGCATTCTTGAAAAACTAATATATATCTACCTTTATGGTGGTCGTTTTGCAATTTTCCGTGTTCTTATGGTATTTATTCGCGCCCGAAATGCGTTAAAATTAGTGTCGAAATGTGGAACTTTCGACGCTCATAACTTTCAAATATTTTCTTTTTTTTTTACTTTTTTGCTTCCATACAGGTCTGGATAATGATGAGACAAATTGATATCACTTTTTATTTTGAACTGGTTTAGTAATTTTCGAGTAGTGTAACCTTAAGGCGTATATATTCCCCAATGTTAACGCGATACTGGCCGTGCGCCCGCTCGGGGCCAGAATATCAATATTGGACCTCCGTTTGGATAGTTTTGTTTGCAAAAGATTTACATTTATCTACACTTCTACATGCACTAATATTATAAAGAGGAAAGATTTGATTGTTTGTAAGTTTTTTGATAATGGATAAACTCAAAAACTATTTAACCGATTTTGAAAATTCTTTCACCAGTTGAAAGCTACATTATTCCTGAGTGCCATGGGCTATTTTTAACCGACTTACCAAAAAGAAGGACGTTCTATGTTCGACATTATGTATGTTTTCTTTTTTTTTTTTGTGTATATTCACCGATATCTCCGTCAATTGTGGACCGATTTTGAAAATTCTTTTTTGCTAAATGCTATTGGGGTTTTCTGTGATCTCTCCAAAGCTTTTGACTGCGTGCACCATGACACGCTATTGCGTAAACTGCGTCATTACGGTGTGCAAAACGAAGCTCTCGATGTTATAAATTCTTACTTACATAATATGTCCCAATGTGTAGATGTTAATGGTGAGAAATCTTCCGGGTTACCAGTTCAGTTAGGTGTACCTCAAGGCTCAATACTGGGTCCGTTCTTGTTCTTAGTGTATATCAATGACTTACCGTTCTTTTTAAAGGGTATCTGTGAAGTTGTACTATTTGCAGATGATACCTCTCTTATTTTTAAAGTTGACAGGAATAGACATGATTTTGACGATGTAAACAGTGCACTCTCAATGGTTACGGATTTGTTTACAACAAATAACTTAGTTCTCAATTCCAAGAAAACGAAATGTATAAAATTCGCTTTACCGAATGTTAGAAATCTAGGACCCAACATCGTGTTAGATAAAGAGGTACTTGAAACTGTGGGCTCGGCAGTTTTTCTGAGCATAACAGTAGATGCCAAACTTCAGTGGGGCCCACATATTTCAAGTCTAGCGGGAAGGCTTAGCTCGGCCGCCTACGCTGTCAGGAAAGTAAGACAATACACTGACTTTGATACTACTCGATTAGTCTATTTTAGTTATTTCCATAGCGTTATGTCCTATGGCATTCTGCTGTAGGGCAAAGCCGCTGACATTCAAAATATATTTGTTCTTCAAAAACGAGCAGTTCGAGCAATTTACCAGCTAGGTGCCAGAGTTTCTCTAAGAGATTTTTTTAAAGATATTGGTATTCTCACAGTGGCATCACAATTCATCTTCGCCAATATCTTATTTATTAGGCAAAATATACACTTTTACACTAAAACAGTGATATTCACAATATTAACACCAGAAATAAGGACAAATTACGAGCTCCTTTTCACCGGCTTCATAAGGTTCATAACTCATTTGTTGGGCTTGGTATAACCTTTTATAACAAGCTACCCTCTGCTCTTCTAGATTTGCCTTTTAATGCGTTTAAAGTTAAAATAAATGCACCTAATACAGAAATGTTATTATAGCCTAAATGAATTCTTAACAAATTGACACTATACTCGTACCTATTTTGTATATGTCGGGTTTAGTCAATAGTACGGACGTCAAAACAAATCGCAAGCAAGCCCCTAGCGGCGGTCAATAGCAACTACGCATTGGCGCGCTTTTATAAGCACTTGCGAGGTGCGGAATATGGCAGTTTAGTACTGACAGCCGTAGAGCTAAGACGTCGTAGAATCAGTGTCGATCCGTAATATTAGTGAGCAGGAATGTAACTTGTAACTTGTGTCTATTTGAATAAACCCAGTGTATCGAATAACTTATGTGATTTCATTTGCACGATTATACCCACCGACCTGCCCACACACGATGTCTTAACCTAAGGGAATTCATCCTGACTTCCCGATGGTTTGCATCTATCGGCCAGCCTTGATGCGACATCAGAATTGGGATTCGATCGTGCTAATGAGATCACACATAAAAACAAAGCTAGTGAAAATGTCGGTTACATTCTTGTAAAAAAAATCGCGGTGTCAGTTGCGACTACCCTCGAAAACAAAATAATGAAAATAACTAGTCCGGAGCGGAGCAATAAGGAGGCTAGTAACAACCAAGGAGCTGGACAGGTCAAGGAGGAGTGTGTGGACGTCTGGAAAGATCCATACACACTGACCTTTATGCCAATCTGGTGAGTCGTTTTCATTTTGTTATGACTATGGCCAAGAGTGTTCATTATTCAAAATTCTGGTTTTGTGTACGGTATGGCGGTCAGTGGATTGTCGGGGCGGCCCGTGACGGGTCGTAATTTCATGTTAGTTATCACTGATCAAATTTTAATGTTGCTGAAGTGTTATCTACTGTCATTGGTAATGGTACTTAGCTGACTATTATTGTTCGGACTTAAGAGCCATATAGTAGCAATGCCGTACCGAACACATCATTCTGGAAATTATGATAATACCAAATGAAATATTTTGATTAGTTGTGATACTGTGATAGTTTTATGCAGTGAGGGTTAAGTTTGAGGAGAAGCATAGTATTCTTCTTTTCGAGTCAGGAAGCCAAACTATCTGGAACGTAGTAAACCCTACAAGGCCTCGTTAATTGCGACTTAAAATTCCACTGACGCTATGGCATTCATTGGATTCTCTAAAGCCCATATACCTACCTGGACACTTGGGTCCTGTACTGTGTGGTCAGTGCGGTTCATGTTTTGAGCAGGGACTCTGTACTCGCATTCGGTGTCCACAATAACCCATTTTGCTGTGCCGGTTTAGTTTACTACACCGCTGCACTGGTTAAATTCCATCAAAGCTGTGTATAGTTAAGATAACTGTGAACATATACTCTCGTAATGTTTTTCACGTTTCAGATACCATATTACGTCGCAGTGGAGCCTCTGCTGCAGGCTAGTGGTTCAGATGGTGTATGCGATGGCTGATGTGTCAACACCCGAGAGGTTAAATGGAACGGCAGGCTAGCAGTTCGCAGGTGGTAGCCGAACATTACGACCACAGCTGAGAAGTCGGGCGCTCGCAAGTTTCGAATGGAATACTCGGTGAGTCGCTTCCATGTTATTTCGATAGTGTTGTCGAAGGTTCTCTAGTGAAGAGATGCTATTTCGAGCTTAAAGAGTGTTCATGTTTGACCACTGAATTGGTCGTGGTTATATCTAGCACTATCACTAGGTAATTAAGACACACTTAGTAAAAAGCAAGTAGCTAATGAGTTTCCTATTGGCTATTTGGTACTTTCCTAGTTTCAATATTTGGTTCAGTACCAACTTTAGGATGAGATATCCCATAAGAGGGAAATGAGATATCCAAAATGACTGCACAACTAGTGATTTTCAGTGGCAAAGCGAGTTAGTAAAGTTGTTGGGCAAAGGAAATTGTATCGAGTTAGTAACAGTACTGATCATTTGCGTATATTCGGAACAGATCTTATGTTGCGTAACAATTTACAACCACCACCTTGAGATCTTAATTCACTTGCTTACTTTCAAAGTAATATTATGATAGCAGTGGATCTCGCGATCGTTTTCCTTACATGAAAACTGAGTTAGCGAGCGATAGTAAAGGGTTACTGTTGATAATTTGTTTTCAAACGATATTGATCAAAGTTAATTCGTGAAGCTCCTTCACACGAGTTATTGTCACGCAAATTTTATCAGGCTTAATTGTTCCTCATATGAACAGTGGGTATGTTCCAAGATCTTTGAGTAAAAAGCGCGAATCTTGTGAGAAGGATCCCCGATCACCAAGTTCCTTGAGAATTAGACGTCATAGTAGATGACATTGGTAGTGAGACCAAATATGATTGACATGTCTACTCATACTCGAAGCTCCGGACCGCACCTCATGAGTAACATGTGGCGATGGGTTTACGAAGAGGTTTGAGTTGAGTATGCATTGCAAGAATTATGGTAAAGAGTAACAGCATTGTTACAATTACTTTGTTTAGTTGTTGAACTTGTTGATCGTCGGACCTTTTTCTAATGAATAGTGTTTAGTGGGAAACTCTGATACAAAAACTAAATAGGCCCTGTATTAAGTCCGCGATAGGTGATTATGACAGGACGGTGATCGTTATACATCGAAAGCTTTAAATAGGTACGCTTAGAACCTACAAGTATGCACAAGGTAGGTTAGGGCAGATGCCAGCGGGTCATGTACCAGTCGATGTTGATGTCAAAAGAATTTGATAATGATGAGCAAGCTTAAGGTGTCGAGTAATTCAGTCTATCAAACGTATTATGTTTGACCGTACCAGTGGATTCTGGTGGAGGTCGGGGTCTAGAGAGAGACCGAGAGACCGTTGTGAGAGCAATATAATTGCTGGTCGGCTAGAGAGCCATGGCGTTGGAGGTTTTACTCGAGGGTTTCTATAAGCTTGGCAGTTGTTGCTGCAGTAGAGTTTTAAAGTTTGCTTGGAGCGACTAGTGGTACATGGCCCAGGGTAATGATTTAGTTAAAGAGTAGGGTTCTAAAATTTCCCTATTTTCACGAACCCAATAATCTAGTTCGGTCAGGAGTAGCCGAGCGTTGTTTGGCAGCTGTGAGCCTAGGTGGCAACTGTTGGCCTGTGTGGCAACTGTTGGCCTGTGTGGCAACTGTTGGCCTGTGTGGCAACTGTTGGCCTGTGTGGCAATTGTTGGCCTTTATGGCAACGGTAGGCCTGTATGGCACCTGTAAGTCTGTGTGACACTATGGCTGGTGTGAAAATTCATGTTTGTGTTAGGAACCTTACAGAAAGTTTCTATTGAGTCATGAGGTTAAAAGAAAGTAAACTCGCAGTCACGCGTGTGGTGAGGTCACCATATTAATGTTGATGACGTTCGAATCGTCAAGCCCTTATTACGAAAATTAAAATAATTTTGGTTTTATAATTTTGATTACTATGCGTAGATCGTGTTTGTAAGACACACAAAGCTCAAGTACCAATTGAGATTGTAGATAAAGTAGTAAGTACTAAATCTCTGTGTGAACAAGTTCTGAGTTCAGAGAGTAGAGTTGACTCGGCATCGTGGAGATGTGCGAGTAGAGCAATTTAGAACTAAGAGAGCTATGAGATAGCTAGTAGAGCTATGTGATGGCTAAAGATCGTGAATAAGAAACCTGGTATATTGTTTCTTTTGTTTGATTCAATTTGAGATTAATGACTATCAGTGGTACTTGAACTTTATAATCACGAAGATTGGGTGCTTTTAGGTACCAAATCGATGAGGTTGCTATTTTCTTTAAATAGGAAATAGAATTTACTCGTTCCTTGCAGTGGTAAACAGAGATATGAATGATCATGTTTGATTATTTCAAAATGTTTCCTCACTCTAGTGTATGAGTCAGGATTGGACGAGCAGATACTGTTTGAAAATTTTGTATGTTTCAGAAAAACATCCCTTGTATGATGGGCGATTGCTAGGATGGAGTGGACTAAGACGACGTGTGGTGCAACACGAGGTGACCATGAGATGGCATGGAGCAAGGACAAGAAGATGATGCCTGCGGGTGATAGATTTGGGTATCTGTCATCTGAGAGAGGCCCGAGAAGGCGACGTGTGTGTTCCACGTTCGCCTCTCAAAAGGAATTAAGGCCTAGAGAACACCATGTGGTTTTAGTCAGTAGGAGTCTGACAGACCCCTCGGCTTTCCCCAAGGGCTGAGGACATCCATTGAGGATTTCCACATGATTCGATACACTGTTAAAACCTGACAATTAGGAACAGACGAGGACGCCTGTCTCGCAGGATGGCCGTGTCGGGTTTAGTCAATAGTACGGACGTCAAAACAAATCGCAAGCAAGCCCCTAGCGGCGGTCAATAGCAACTACGCATTGGCGCGCTTTTATAAGCACTTGCGAGGTGCGGAATATGGCAGTTTAGTACTGACAGCCGTAGAGCTAAGACGTCGTAGAATCAGTGTCGATCCGTAATATTAGTGAGCAGGAATGTAACTTGTAACTTGTGTCTATTTGAATAAACCCAGTGTATCGAATAACTTATGTGATTTCATTTGCACGATTATACCCACCGACCTGCCCACACACGATGTCTTAACCTAAGGGAATTCATCCTGACTTCCCGATGGTTTGCATCTATCGGCCAGCCTTGATGCGACATATATAAATTATCAGATATGACGCAATGTAATAATGTAGAAATCAAATAAATGACATCCAATATTTAATTAATTAATAATGAAATTTTGACATTATATAATATAAACTGATAATGTAACAATGCATTTTTCTTAATATTTTTTTATAATTTGATAATGTAACAATGATATATTTCTAAATAATATTGCATGCAATTAATATTAAGATAAGTATACAAAATGTTGCGGTGCCCTCGCAGGGTTCATGTACGATACTTATATTTTATAACAACACCATGTAAACGACATGAATGCAATAAATAAATAAAATCAAACCTTTGTTGTGTGTTCGTGGTGCACGGTTGGCGCAGTGGTTTAGCGATTGACTGCTGCGCTGCGTGTCGCGGGTTCGATTCCCGCACGGAACAAATATTTGTATGATCTACAAATAGTTGTTCCGGCTCTGGGTGTTTGTGTATGTGAGTTTATATGTTTGTAAACGCACCCACGATTCGGGAGAAATTCCTAGTGTGGGGCAACGTTTTTTTACACTGTTTGTGTTCTTTCTCCAGAATTAGCTTACCTACTGACAGGTTATATGAGTTATATAATTGTTTTTTTTTTTATTTTGACAGTTTATGTCAATTTATTTTAATTTAATTGTCATATTATTGACATAATCGACTCACTACAATGTTTTTTTTTAATGAGTTGTATTGCAATATGTGGTTAGCTAGCGACCTCGACAGTGGATCATATAATATTCTTGCCTAACTGTTGATTTATTTTTTACTTCGATGGTCCTAGTTTATCATAATTATGTGACTTCGAGTTACAGCTGTATTAGCTATATGTAGGCGGGCACGCCCTTTATGCCTGGAGGCTTTATAATTCGGGTACTAAGTTCCGTTTAAGTTTTTATTTTTAGTTTTTATTTTCGCTTGAGTTTAGATTTCGATGTTTTTGTTGGTATATTGGCGTGTGCTAGCTGTCATTATGGCAAATATATTTAATTTTTATTTTTTGTGTTGAGTAATGTAAATTATTTGCATACTATTGTATAGAATCAAGTTTTTGTTTTTTTTTCTAACTGAACAGATAGCTGTGCTGCTGGGGAGTTTGTTGCGCCACTTCTTCTTCCCAACAAAAGCACTAGGAAGTGGTGAAGGGCGGGCGTTTTTGGGGGACTGTCTTATGTAATTTTGACTTTCGGAAAGTGCTGATTCTCAGCCTAGTTTGAATAAATGACTTTTTAATTTTGAAACAACTTGCCTATTAGGTAGGTACAACTAAAAAGTGAAAAATAAAAAACGTTTTTGCAAAAAAATACTACCGAATTCCAAATAAAAAACTACAAAGTGAAAAATAACTTTATTTTTGGAAGTCGGTGTCCATGACGAAAAAAAAATGGTAGCTTCGAAAGACACCGACTGCCTAAAATAAAGTTATTTTTAACTTTGTAGTTTTTTATTTGGAAGTCGGTAGTAGGTACTTATTTTTTTGCAAAAAAAGTTTTATTATTTCACGAAAATGGGTCCTGTGGGGTGGGCCACGGGAGCGGAGCCGCGGGGAAAAGCTATCCTATATACGTTAAGAAGAAATTCTAACCATAATTTTTTCTGTGTAAAAATATTTTCGAACATCCAAGTTGTTTTGGAGGAATTTGCAAAACAACACGAAAAAACATGTTTCACTAATAACATACATGAATTAGTTACATATATTTTTTCAATCCTTTTTACCTAGCCGTTTCTAAGGAGTATGCTTTAGAAAGTAACCGTGGCACGGCACTAAAGCGGAGTAAGGGCCTTAGAGTGCGCGCAAGATAAGTCTGCGCGCGACGGGTGGCGTGCTTAATGTTGCCAGCATAACTGTTCTTTTTTTCCTTTATTTAATTAATAGTCATTTTTCATTACTCGAAACTTAAAGTAATTTAAGTTAAGCATACTTAATAGCTAGCTAACTACTAAAAAAACTAGCATTTTCAACTTGCATTAAATATGATGAAAAAAGCATGAAATTATTGTAAATCTTTTATTGAATACTTAGTAGTACCTACTGTTAAATTTGGTGTAAAAATGGCCCTGTAGTGGCTAGTACCGTCCATTTCAATTACAATTCCTGTTTTATTTCTTCTTCAATATTTTTTGAAGAAGCGGCACCGGTAGTACGAAAATTTAGGGAAATTTTAGTATAATGGTATCCCTAAAAGTAACTGTCAAATAAGAAACGCGGCCTCTATCTTTGTAAAACGGTACCGTAGGCCTGTTATTGTCTTGCTCACTTCAAGAAAACATCTCTGCCAGAACTTTAAATTACTTTTGGCATAATGATAGCGATTATTTACTTCGAAAACGAATAAAAACACGGAATACAACACACTCTCTTGACACCTGACAAATGATTAGTTCCGATTTTGGCCGCGCGCAGACTTATCTTGCGCACACTCTAATAAACAATATGCATGTCATGTTTTATTTGCCAAGGCTCACTTGCACGAAAAAATTCACTCAAAGTTAGTTGCTAACTCGGTGTTATATTGACAATATGACGAACTGACAATTTTCCATAATTGCGTAGGTAGAATATCTGTTTTGACAGCACGAAGCACTCCTTCCTCTTCATTTTGATAAGTGAACAATATTCATTGCGTGTTTTACGCTGTCGAGTAGACGGATTTTTGAACATATGAAGCAATGAATGTAAGGAAAGCATATAGTGCTCTATTCTATGAACTTACACAATTATGGTGCAGGTTAACTAACTCTGAGTTAAGCAGTCTCCGAAATAGTTGGGAAAAGGTTACACAGATTTATTTAAAAAACTTTACTAGCGTATAATAATCAATATCTATACTAATAATATTATAAAGAGGTAAAATTTTTAAGTTTGTATGTAGGGAGTAATCTCAGGAACTACTGGTTGGAATTGAAAATTATTTTTGTGTTAGATAGTCCATTTATCGAGGAAGGTTATAGGCTATATAACATCACACCAATAGGAGCGGAGCATAAATGAAAAATGTTGCAAAAACGGGCAAGAATATTACTTTTTGAGGGCTTCCGTTGCGTGCGCTGCGTAAACGGTTTCAGTTATGCAATCATGTATGTAGGGTAGGTGTAGGGGAGGTGTAGAGTAGGGTAGGTAGGATAGGGTAGGTACGTAGCCAGTTGACGGGAGCGAAGCCGCGTGGGACAGCTAGTAGTAGTTTGTCGCACGGTTGGCGCAGTGGTTGAGCGATTGACTGCTGTGCTGCGTGTCGCGGGTTCGATTCCCGCACGGAACAAATATTTGTATGATCTACAAACAGTTTTTCCGGCTCTGGGTGTTTGTGTATGTGAGTTTATATGTTTGTTAACGCACCCACGATACAGGAGAAATTCCTAGTGTGGGGCTAAGTTTAAAAAAAAAAAAAATAATAATATGAAGTGGGAAAGTAACTTTTGGAATGCTTATTTGCAGATTTGAAATCGGAAAACTTTGACATTGGCTATCCAGACCAAGAAGATCCAGCAGTTTACTCAGAAGCAGATTCAGAAGATAGTTTGCCCTTGATAAAGATTCGTGATGGATTGCAAGAAGAACAAGAAGCAGATATTGGAACAGAACGTGAGTATTAAGCCTAGTATTCATTAAGCAACACTTAGGGGTTCCTTACCCAAAGGGTAAAAACGGGACCCTATTACTAAGACTGCGCGATCCGTCTTTCTGTCTGTCTGTCTGTCCGTCTGTCACCAGGCTGTATCTCATGAACCGTGATAGCTAGACAGTTGAAATTTACACAGATGATGTATTTCTGTTGCCACTATAACAACAAATACTAAAAACAGAATAAAATAAATATTTAAGTGGGGCTAAGATTTTTTGCCGTTTTTTGCGATAATGGTAGTTACGGAAACCTTCGTGCACGAGTCCGACTCGCACTTGGCCGGTATTTAATAAACTTGATCAACAGTTTTATAAACGAGATTACCATACATACTGTTTCGGCAACTTTGCCGGCCACACTTGTCAGTTGTTGCTAGGATGTCGCCGGAGGAGGTAGTGTTGTAGTGCTGCTTACTTATTCACAATGCTATTAGAAAATAACTCTTATGAGCATCGAAACCTGGCCGTTGGACCACAATACTTCCGTGGTTATAAACACCGCAACACACGTCCACACACGGAACAGGACGGAATGGTTGTACGCCTATAACTTTTATTTGAGACCAAATTTATGAAAATATCTCAATAAACAAAAAATCATGTTTTCAAGTTACGTAAGGTACAAGTTGGATCAATGACTTGTATTTTTAACCGACTTCGCAAAAAGGAGGAGGTTATCAATTCGATTGTATTTTTTTTTATGTGTGTTACCTCAGAACTTTTTATTGGGTGAACCGATTTTGATGATTCTTTTTTTATTCGAAAGCTGGTGTTTGTCATGTGGTCCCATTTAATTTTCATCAAGATTTGATGAAGAACTTCGGAGATGTAAATCAGAAGTCTTCAATAAATGACGGCAAATCACTCGGGATAGCTGCAATCGCATATCTGTTTATTGTTTATACCATTTCATAACATAACATCACACTGGTACGCTTTAAAGGGGTACGCAGGTGTGAACAGTTCACCCTGGTATACTCTCATTCCACCGGTTTTGTTTATTTAAGCTTCATGTTATTGGGTTAATCTATTCTGGCTTCACTTTGGGCGAATCCATTATGTAACTACCACAACAAAAAAGTGAAAAATAAAAAACTTTTTTACAAAAATTACAACCGACTTCCAAACAAAAACACTACAAAGTGAAAAATAACTTCAATTTCGGCAGTCGGTGTCAAAAAACGAAGAAACGGTTGAAAGTCGGTTGTAATTTTTGTAAAAAAGTATTTTTTGTTTTCCTCGATATAGTACATTTCGTGTCGAGCATAAAAACTCGAGATTTTAACATGAACGATTATTTTTCCACTACCTGATGAGCTTACTTAATTAAATGCAAATAAGTTCCTACAAGAAGAGAGAGGTCTATGCTCAGCAGTGGGCGAAGTCGGGCTGTGGATGATGATGATGATGAAGTAAGTACCTACAATTTAAAACTTGTATAAAACGCACACTATGCAGGCTGGCATATTATAAGTTGGGGGATTACATCAATGATAAAAATGCTTGGCTAAATGCTAGTCCTGCTCCACAGCCACTAGGGCGCAAAAACAAGTGATATGCAGAACATTATTGTTTTGAATTATTGTTGGACCTTCTGAAGACTGTGTGTCCGTTACCGAGGCCAGATGTTGTCGAAAATGGTCATTTGAATCTTATAGATAATTAGTTTTGCGGCTTCTGTAATTGTTGCGCACATTTTTAAATTTGTTGCGCTTATAGTTTTTTAATTATTTCACAAAAACATTTCCTGCTGGGGTAACGTTACCCCAGCCAGACCTTTTTCTTTCTAATGGGAATATTTAAATAATTACTAGCTATAAAATTAGTTGTCTAGATGAAGTAAATGTTGTGCCTTATTTTGTATTTGTTCTTTCATCGGTTGCGAAGTTATTCGAGATTTTGCTGGGGTAACGTTTTTGGTTTTGCTAGATCTTTGAAATGGTTAAGCGGATTCTTATCATATTTTGTGCATGGCTTCTTAGGAATTAGTTTAAATTTGTTCTGCAATAAAAAAAAACAAAATAATACATAGCTTAAAGGTTATTTCATTAAATAGAAAAACACTTCAATTGGTCCCAGCACTCTCAATAAGAGCTCTTAAGACTTACTTTAAACGTTATTTTAAAGCTTGTAACTGCCTTCAAATGTATGTGAAGTTTCATTAGTATCCTGTAAGTATTTAACAAGTTATGATGATATTGAGTTCTTCACGAGCACGGTCTTGAAGCGCGCGGTGTTATTTGGCCACTGGATTGGATATATGAACTGAATGTTATGTCAATTATTAGTTTTTTAGTTCAGTTGTATATCAGTAAAATTTCAGCTCAGTACATTGGATAATTAATGAGATAAAACGATTAAAGTCATCAGGAAGTGAATGACCGTGGTAACCCGACCAAGTTTAGGTGGTTACGAAAAAGCGAAAACGCAGTACATTATGGTACCTTCTAAAATATGTAGGATAGTGTTACAAATTTAGTACAGACATGTACACAAGTTTAAAAAAAAACTACGTGATTATTAAATAATTTTTATTGACAGGTAATTTTGAAACTCGAATCGTCATCTATTTGCGAGTTTATATCAACGCGAGTGTCGCAACAAGGTAATTATGGATTTCTTAAAGTCTAAATGTCTAAGGAGTTTGTGGAAATAAATAAATACCTACCTGTTGCGGTAGTCCCGACTCCCGACATTGATAACGATAAAAATCGGTTGCTAAGTCATGAATTTCATTAATCAAGTTTCAAGTCATATTTTGACAATATATACACAAAAACCTTCCACTTGAATCAATCTATCTATTAAAAAACTGCTTCAGAATCCGTTGCGTAGTTTTAAAGATCTAAGCAAACAGGGACAGACAAACGGGAAGCGACTTTGTTTTATAGGTACTATGTAGCGAAGGATACATATGTCGTTATCATTGTTGAGAATTCCAGTCTAGGTAATAATTAAGTACGAAAGAAAAGAAAATAATAAGTTCCTAAATTTAAATATTTAAGCCTTAAAAAAATACAGTTTTAGATAAGTACCTAACAACATGTACATATTAATAATAATTTTGCTACTATTTCTGTAGTTACATTATACAAGCTTACCTTGTTCGTGAATTCATCAAGCAGCCTGCACCATAACTATGATCATCAATAGAAGCACTTCACATTAGCAGTAATTCGCCACACTTATTATTTTACATTAGCTCTCACGCACTCTATAAATATTTGCAAAAACAGGAAACGGAACTGCCGAAACGCATGCGCACTCTACAAGATGAATTATGTGATTACGGAGCATGTTTAGTGCGATATGCAAACAATGCGCCCCTTCACCCCACCCCTTCCGCGTCCTACCGAACGACATGTTATATCAGTGATTTTTGATAAGTTTGTGCAACTGGAAGATAATAATAATGTTTTCATAGTACAGATATTATTATATTATTAATGTATTTAACAGTGTACGCGTCTGTACCGAAATTGTAAGGTGTATTATACTAAACATTTCAAAAGATAGTATAATGTTCTGCGTTTTCGCTTTTTCGTAACCATCTAAACTTGGTCGGGTTACCACGGTCATTCACTTCCTGATGACTTTAATCGTATTATCTCATTAATTATCCAATGTACTGAGCTGAAATTTTACTGATATACAACTGAACTAAAAAACTAATAATTGACATAACATTCAGTTCATATATCCAATCCAGTGGCCAAATAACACCGCGCGCTTCAAGACCGTGCTCGTGAAGAACTCAATATCATCATAACTTGTTAAATACTTACAGGATACTAATGAAACTTCACATACATTTGAAGGCAGTTACAAGCTTTAAAATAACGTTTAAAGTAAGTCTTAAGAGCTCTTATTGAGAGTGCTGGGACCAATTGAAGTGTTTTTCTATTTAATGAAATAACCTTTAAGCTATGTATTATTTTGTTTTTTTTATTGCAGAACAAATTTAAACTAATTCCTAAGAAGCCATGTACAAAATATGATAAGAATCCGCTTAACCATTTCAAAGATCTAGCAAAACCAAAAACGTTACCCCAGCAAAATCTCGAATAACTTCGCAACCGATGAAAGAACAAATACAAAATAAGGCACAACATTTACTTCATCTAGACAACTAATTTTATAGCTAGTAATTATTTAAATATTCCCATTAGAAAGAAAAAGGTCTGGCTGGGGTAACGTTACCCCAGCAGGAAATGTTTTTGTGAAATAATTAAAAAACTATAAGCGCAACAAATTTAAAAATGTGCGCAACAATTACAGAAGCCGCAAAACTAATTATCTATAAGATTCAAATGACCATTTTCGACAACATCTGGCCTCGGTAACGGACACGAAGACTGTATAAATATATTTGTATTGTATAAACTCAATTTCATTCATCAAGGTATGTACTTATGTACCTAAATATTGTAAAAAGTTTTTTTTTAAAAGAGTAAGTATGGAGTTTCTTGTGCATTCTTCTCCATTACAAGCTACTTTCCGAATGCACGGTAGAATCAACTATTATTATTTGTTAAATGTAACGTTCAAAAGTGCCGCTTGGTGGCCTACTTGAAATAAAATATCTTTGTCTTTGTCTTTGTCAACAATTTATTAGAAAGGTTCAGATTAAAAACCACAGACTATATACACACAATCTACGCGCGCTTTTTTGATAGGTTAGGTGGGCGTAGCGGCGGCAGAATGCGTCTACCAACAGTAGCCTATTCAGTTAAGTCATTTCGTAACTGTTATTATGTAATTTTGTTAATTTTATAATCTTGTGTCTAAATGTTCATATTTCGAAACGAATTTCTTAGGTAATGTGTTACATAATAGACAAGGTAGTGGAAAAAGCATGTTAAGGGATAGTCGACGGCACGAACTATTTTGTGCGCGGGGTTAAAATGCATTTTATATCAACCGACAACACGTGCGGAAGAGATTGATGCTGTGATGAGCAGTAGGAAGCTAGTTCGCGTACGAATACACACTTTTGCAAATTTGTAGCGAAATGGATAATGATTTAGGACGAAACCGAGCGCGCGAAATTTTATAAACAGACCTTTGGCAGTCTAGATATCAAGAAAAAACTACTAAATCTATCTGTTCAAAATAAAATTATTTGCATTGTTGAATTACTAATCTATGCCTGTATGGAGGCCGTTTTGCAATTTTCCGTCTTCTTATGGTGTTTATTCGCGCCCAAAAATGCGTTAAAATTAGTGTCCAAATGTGGAACTTTCGACGCTCATAACTTTCAAATATTTTCTTTTTTTTTACTTTTTTGTTTCCATACAGGGCTAGATAATGATGAGACAAATTGATATCACTTTTTATTTTGAACGTACATCGTCAAACAGTGGAATAATCCCTAGACTACGTTTGTATGGAAGAATTTTCGACTAGTGTAACCTTAATATACCTTTAAACGAGCAATTCTTGCATAATCTGAATCTCAGAAACGGCTCCAACGATTTTCATGAAATTTTGTATACAGGGGGTTTCGGGGGCGATAAATCGATCTAGCTAGGTTTCATTTTTAGAAAACGGTGTTTTCTCTATTTTCACCCACGTAACTTGAAAATATGTTGTTTTGTTTATGGATATATTTTG
This sequence comes from Orthosia incerta, assembly GCA_948252205.1. Lineage (NCBI taxonomy): Eukaryota > Metazoa > Arthropoda > Insecta > Lepidoptera > Noctuidae > Orthosia > Orthosia incerta. The sequence goes on from OX411767.1 coordinate 6,378,750, forward strand.
ATGATTTCGGTCTCAAATAAAAGGTATAGAAGTTAGAACTATTTTATACGTTTAAATATTGTATAACGGTCCATGCGTTTAGGGGATATTTGCGAATAAATGGAGTGAATACAGACGCCCGCATGCGCCCATACATAGTCATAGGCAATACTCAAAAAACCGGCCAAGCGCGAGTCGGACTCGCGCACGAAGGGTTCCGTACCATTATCGCAAAAAAACTGCAAAAAATCACGTTTGTTGTACGCCCTACTTAAATATTTATGTTTCGTACCAATTGCTCAAAAAAGTGACATTCTATGCCACAAAAAGCGAACATAACAATAGTCATTTTTAATCTGTTAAAAACAGGGAAAGAAAATTGTACTGAATTTCATTCATTCTCTAGGGGGAGAATGTGATTTAAATTTGGAATACTTACCGAAATTTATACTGAACTACATCTGTGTTTACACCATTGAGTTTGTATATAAAGCATTATACATCTTTTTGAAAAAGAAATACGCATTTATTATGCAGTTATGATTATTAAATAAAATTACGAAAACCGACGAGGCCGTATGAGCTTGATGCCTTCGCTTTGCCGACAAAAAAAATATTAGTCTATGAATTTGCCGCGTTTATGTACCAAACAAAAATGTAACTCTCTCTATCAATAATTGGACCAATGTTTCGAATGTTAACTTTTACTTTTAATTGTCATTATTTTTAATAAATGCTTATCTCATATTATTATTGTGTTAATTTTTTCGCAAATGGTACGAAAGGTAGAGTATTTTCCTCGGTGATAAAGCTGTCTTAGTCTTGGGTGAACTTAAATCCCTCGCTACACTCAGGACTCGTCTTAAATCCCTCGCTTCACTCGTGATTTAAGTTTATAACACCCTCGCTACGCTCGGGAGTAAACCTCGGGTCCTACGGTACGCTCGCGATTTAAATCTTCACCCGCGACAGAAGACACTGCTTTATCCCCTTGGTTAATAATCTACTATTATTCTGTTTTTAGTATTTGTTGTTATAGCGGCAACAGAAATACATCATCTGTGAAAATTTCAGCTGTCTAGCTATCACGGTTCATGAGATACAGCCTGGTGACAGACAGACAGACGGATCGTGGAGTCTTAGTAATAGGGTCCCGTTTTTACCTTTTGGGTACGGAACCCTAAAAATAATTCGAATTTGCCATACAAAGTTGTTATCAGCTGGCAAAGATTTGTATGGGGGATACATTTTTCTTTTCTCACTTCCTAGGATAGTGTTTCCCCCCCGGTGGGTTCCCGCTTTGTCGAGGCGGGGGGGCTCAGTAACCGTGGCTTGGTCACCCACGGTGAAGCGAAGAGGAACCCGAGGAGGGGCCGCTCGTCAGGGCTTTTGCCGATTAAGCCGACGACGTAGCGGCCAACTAGTAGGTTGCGGTGCCGCTTGGTAACAGGCGACATCGCAACTGAGGCGGGCCGCGATGTCTTATGGAGATTCCCAGGTCCCATACGATATCGCGGCTGAGGGTGATTTTGAAAATTATTTTTTTTGTTTGAAAGAGTATGTTTCGAAATTGGTCCCATTTTAATTTGGTGAAGATCTGATGAAGAACTTCGGAGATATACAACAGACCTCTTCAATAAATAACGGAAAATCTCTCGGGATTGCTGCAATCGCTTGTCTGTTTATTGTTTATACCATTTCATAACATAATATCACGCCAGTACGCTCTAAAGGGGTACGCAGATGTGTACAGTTCACCTTGGTACACTCTCATTTCACCGGTTATGTTCAGTTTCATGATATTCTGGCATTATAGGTACCTTACTTAACTACTTGCCTATTAGGTAGGTACCCATAGCTAAAAACTAAGAAATAAAAAATATTTTTTGCAAAAAAATACTACCGACTTCCAAATAAGAAAACTACAAAGTGAAAAATAACTTGATTTTTGGAAGTTGGTGTCCATAACGAAAATAAAATGGTTCCTACCAAAGACACCGACTTCCAAAAATAATGTTATTTTTCACTTTGTAGTTTTCTTATTTGGAAGTCGGTACTTCGGTAGTATTATTTTGCAAAAAAGATTTTTTTGTGTCAATGTTGAAGTAGAAGATAGCATTGTATAACTGTCTCTTTCACTCGCTTACGTTTGTCGAATCGTCCTATCTCGCTTACTCTATGCAGTATACTCGATGACAAACTGTTTCTTGCGCAATGGTTGGCAGAGCCAACATCAGAGACACAAAGATCCGCTGTGACTACTATACCAAAATTTTATTTATAGGTACACCCGTCCGCGTCGTGAAGAAATTAAAACTAGAATTAATAAACGTAAAGCGAGAAGTTACTCTACCAGTCCAGCGAGAAGATACTATACCAGTCCAGCTAAAAGATAATATTTCAGCCAAGCAAAAGAAAAATGAACAATCAGACGAAAAAAATATGCAGAAAAGTACTCAATTCACTGTGTCTATCCCTGTTGCAAACTCTTACATCAATAACGACGATAAAGATGGAAGAAATAAACAAAATATTGAAGCAGTAACAAATAATTTAAGTAAAGATGAGTCTAAGCTTAAAATATGGAAGACCATTGTTGAAACTGAAAAAAGTGGTGTAGAAATGCGTTTCATATGTGACATCTGTTCGCGAGGATTTAAAACAAAAAAATACTTAAGGCGCCACATGTTTATACACCAAGGTAAACAACCTTACAAATGCGATATATGTATAAAAAGTTTTACTCGAAAATATTATTTAGAGTCACATATGCGGTTACACACGGGAGAAAAACCTTACAAGTGTGATGTTTGTCAACGCAGTTTTGCATATCAGTCTAATTTTAAATATCATTGCCGTAGACACACTGAAATACTAGAAAAACGATTCCAGTGTGAAGTATGTAAAAAGATGTTCAGCTATAAAAACCATTTGCTTATACATCATCGTTTACATACAGGTGAGAAACCTTACAAATGTGGTGTCTGTGAGCGCAGTTTTGTATCAAAAAGTCATTTGAATCAACATAAAAAAACACACACTAGTATTAAACCTTTTAAATGTGATATCTGTCAGAAGAACTTCTTTTATAAAGGGCAACTTAATTTACATTTATGGTCACACACTGCTGCTGAGAGACCTCACAAGTGTCATATGTGTGAACGCAGTTTCGTTGCAAAAAGCACTTTGAAAATACATATTCGCACACACACTGGTGAAAAACCATACAGATGTGATTTTTGCTCCCGCGATTTCAACCGTGTAAGTTATTTGAACAAGCATGTTTGCAAAGCTCGCCCTTTGCCCGCAAATAGTGAGCAATGTTTTACAATCAAATGTGACATATGTCAAAAAAGTTTATCTAAAATAAAAGATTTGATATACCATTACAGTAGTGAACATCCAGAAGAGAAACCTTACAAGTGTAATGCATGTAGCCGTTGCTATGGATCGAAAGGCGGCTTAAATAAACACATTCGAATTACCCACAAGTGAAAAATAATCAAAATATATTTAAAAGTTTTATTTTATTGACGAATATTTAAAAGTGTAAGAAATATGTTTATAAAATGAATAAATGAAATAATATATTCGATTGTTTATTTCTCTTCACAACAGACTATAAAGGTACAGTGCGACATAAAAGGGTAGAAATTAAATATTTGGGAACTAAAAGATTTCATTTTCTGGCAACATCTAAAATGAGTACTTGAGCTAGTGCTGTGCCGATTCGATTATTTATCTAATCGATATTGGGGGAATATGTTATCGATTTATAATCGTTTTGGTTCAATGACTACTTCGAAATAAAAATTGTTACAAATTGTCTTAGAAAGGTTATAAAAATGATACAAAATTTAATTAATTATTTATTTAAGAAAAAATACTATTATTTATACAAAAAAAATAAACAAATAAATTTATTGATTTCCCCTATAACAGAGCACTTTAATAATACTTTGTCATTAAACTGCTCTATTACAGGGGAAATCCCGACCATCACTAGTCTTTTTACTAGAAAGAAGTGGTTACCATAATTTAAATAGCTTTCTTTCAATAATCGATTATCTAAATGATAATCGATTCCGCACAGCACTAACTTGAGCTGTCAATTCATCTCGATCGGTTTCGATTTTCCTAAGAATTTTGATTTTTGTGTGATATTTCTGAGTGTGGACAGAAAAACAGTGGCAAATCATGAATAAGGTACTTCGTGTAGGTGCCCGTGATATAGTTTACAAAGTTTATATGCGGTATATAGCCGAATTCCAAGCTGGGAAGCTTCCATCCAACTTAGATGTTTACCATCGTACAGCAGATTTTACTGGTAAGTAACTATTGAAAGTTACACTAAACGTTAATTACAAACGATTAATACATTCAGGCAGCTAAATTTTCGAACCACATATCATTTACAAATTATTTGTCTACCATTTTTGAAGTTATGCTAAGATAAACAAATACCGTTGTAGTTATAGCGCGACTTAACAACGTTGATAGTAAGGCAAAAACAATTAATGTAATTTATTGCGGATACGATTTTTTTTTTGCTATACCATATTTGTTGATGCAATCGACTAAATGGAAAGAAACAATTTTAAAATATATTCACGTTTATTTGTCGGACTGACAGTGATTCTTTTATTTGCTTGTTTTAGGCGTTTCTGTAAGCACAGTGCGCAGAATCGTGCAACACGGCATTGAAAACGGTTGGAAATTCTCAACACCAGCTAAACACAGGAAGGGTCGTCCCGTGGTGCAGACAGCAGTGACGATGAGACTGGTTCAGAAATCAGTGACGAATCAATGCCAGAGCTTAAAATAGACGACACGAATTTAAGTGATCCCATGAAAGATGTGGAGTATTTAGATTTTGATTTATTAGATGAGTTTATTTTATTAATTTTAGTTTATATTTGAGTTTATATTGAAAGCAATTGATTATTAAAAATACATTAAAAAATTATTTTTTGTGAAATTGTTGTTTTATTAATACTACATATCAAATATTTAGTAAACATACTTATTTAATATATTTACTCACTATTTATACCCAATAAATAAATAATACTATTCAAGTATCAAGATCTGCTGGGTTGTACTAACTGGGTTGCTATCTGAGCGATTGTGGCGCCCTCATTTAATTTCTATTTTTATGTCGCACTTGTACGAGCATAACCACAGAACAAAAAAAAACGCCTACTACAATAGAAGTCGCAAGTGGGCGGGGCCCGCGTACCCCGAGTTTTGCACAGTTCCACATATGTTTCCTTCCGCGCACACACTACGCACATCAGTCTTGGTTCAACCGTCACGGTGACAAAAACTTGAAAAAAAAATGCCTTATTGTGCTGTTTTAGAATGTAAACACGATAGCAGAACCAAAAATGTATCAAATGTAGGTATATCTTACCATCGGCAGGTCTTAATTTATTTTATTTCGACAAAAATGTAAAAACAATATTTTATTAAACAAGACAAGTAAAAGTTGATTTTATGATGTTAAATTTAAGGTCTACTTTCTTTAAAACTCAAACATTGTTCTCGAAGATTCAATTCAACTATGCACATGTCACATTCAGCTACTCAATTAGAGATTACCAATATCGATAATGAGTTATCGATATTTTATACTTACAATATTCGAAAAAATCTTCTTACGCGTGAAAAACATAACCCTTTCCTTGCAGCCGTGTAAAAATAAAGATTACGACGAATTGAGAACCTCCTCCTTTTTTTGAAGTTCGGTTAAAAAGACAAGAGCCTTCAAAATCAACAAAGTGTTATAATAATAACACATGAACATAGAACCTCCTTCTTTTTTTAAGTCAGTTAAAAAGTGGCTTATGTGTTAGTCTGAAATTTAAGATCTACTGGTGTATAGACCTAAATTTCATCAGTTCATTAAGTAGTTAGTCAAGCTAATCATAATAAGAGTGTAGCCGCAGGCGAAAGCGTAAGCTTTCCATATCAGTAGGACGTATTGCATATGTAGTGTAGTTTATCGCATCATCATCATCAATCAATACATATAATAAATCTGTAGAAAAGTATTTTTTGTACATCGAAAATATTTCCAAAAAAAATAGCCAGTGTGTTATAGGATAACCAACAGAACCTATTTCCAGCATTTTTGTCTGTTTAATTGTGCACGCATCACGTGAAATATACGAAACCAATGTAAATAACTTTTATACATAAACATTGTGCGTAACATGAAGAATTACTTAGTTTTTGTGTCATAGCAATCGGTTCACTCTATCAAAAGTTAGATGAATTTAAAGTGTTCAAGAAGTAAAATTATCACAACTCACGCAATTCAGATCGGAGAGTTGAACTCGATATTCGATAGATGGCGTTGTGAATTTGAAGTCATTTTCTGAATCACGGTGTTAAGATTCTCCCCGAAAGATTGATGACTATAGAAACAAATATGGTCGGTAGGTAAGTAGGGTAGGCAGGAAGGTAAGTAGGGTAGGGTTGGCAAACAGATGACGGGAGCGAAGCCGCGGGCACAGCTAGTAATTAATAATAGTACACCAACAAAGACTACCTACATTACTGTCTTTTCTTTCATTTTTTAAATCCATGCAAAGGTTGTCTTGAAAAGATCGCTTTTAGCGATAAGGCCGCCCATTGTGCCACCCAGTGTATTTTCTTTTTTATTTTCTTTTCGTCTATACTTTCTGTAACTTATATGGTGTACATAATAGCTTCACAGCTTGGTTCATCGCCGCAAAGTTGTCTGCTTGTCGGTCTTCTACAGACTGTACTTCGGTGAGTGTGCTCAAGAACTCCACGACCTCATCCCACCAGCCCCCTTCTACCATCGGACATCTAGACGCACTGCAAGTTATCATCCTTACCTTGTTGCCATTCCACCAATTCGAACCAAGCGCTTCCAAACATCCTTTATAATGCGCACAGCGAATGAATGGAACTCACTACCTGCGTCTGTGTTTCCGAACGCATTCAACCCGAATCTCTTCAAAGTTAGAGTGAACAGGCTTCTTCTGGGTAAGCTCACTCCATCGTAGACTCTGTCTTTGTCACCTATGACCTAGACTAGAGTCAAGGGCAAACCCATTATAAATAAATAAATAAAAAAAAAAAAAAAAAAAGATTATTGTATTCTATAATTCTATTGATAGAACAAAAACACCACTTAAAAAGATACGCCCATCTTTGTATCAATAGAATCATTTTCAAAATCGGATCAGTAGTTTACCATAATTTTATCTATCTTAATTATACTTTCTATAAATCGTAAGTATTGGAATAAATTTATATAAAAACTTGATTACAAACATAATAATATTTATCGACTCTAGTTATTGGGCGCACGGTTGGCGCAGTGGTTGAGCGATTGTCTGTTGCGCTGCGTGTTGCGGGTTCGATTCCCGCACGGAACAAATATTTGTGTGATCTACAAATAGTTGTTCCGGCTCTGGGTGTTTGTGTATGTAAAATTATATGTTTGTAAACGCACCCACGATACAGGAGAAATTCCTAGTGTGGGGCTACGTTTTTTTTTTTAAACTAAACTGTATTTTGTTTGAAAATAAAACGGAATGTCGATAAATAAGTCAACGACCGTGGTCCATCACTACAGGAGGACGAGTAGTAATGACCTCATTTCGCAAATATAAATCTTATCGGTAACGAAATACGGCTTTAAATTAAATGAATTTATTATAGTGACATCTAGCGGCGGGTAGCGTAACTTGCTCATTAAACTATTCCGTGTGCGCTTTAAACGAAAAAAGTAATAAATACTCAAAAAGAGTAGACAATAAACCAACTCTATTGTCATGAAGCTGTGGTTTGTTTTCAAATAAGCGACGACTGACATATTTTCTACTTTCATCTAAAAATCAAAACTACCAATCACACCAAATATTTCTTAGTGTTATGAAATACAATTAATCTGTATATGTGTGAGTTTGGGTACGCTGGTTCCGATACTAATAAAGCTATATGCGATTTCTACTGTCTTCTCTGTTCTGTGAGCATAACAGCATACTAAATCGGGCCGCAACGGGTCGGAGCGCAGCGCAAAAATCCGCTCAAATTGAATATATAGATACATGGCCACTGTGACAGCCATGTTCGGGAAACAGAAGGGCGATACACCGGCCGAGGGTTATAAGAGTTTTACACGAACCATTGCGGCACTCTTTCGACCCCATAACTTCAAACTATTACACTTACCAGTTGGACCGATGACCTGGTGAAGGTTGCGGGGATCCGCTGGTTGCGGGACGCACGAGACCGGTCAATGTGGCGACGCTTGGGGGAGGCCTATGTCCAGCAGTGGACGTCTTTCGGCTGATATGATGATGATGATTACACTTACACGCAATTTGTCTATTGAGGCTTTCTTCTAATTACCGAATTCCAATAGAAAACCTCTAACCATTCAAGAGATAATGACGTCCGAAAATCGCTATTTTACAAGCTTTTAATTAACTTGCAATGTTTGTATGTATGTAAGTGTGTTTGGGTCAAATCTTGCAGCTGAATTTTAAAGCAGTTATCCTACACCGATTAAGATGAAATTTTGCATACACATTTAGTTTGGATGACAATTCATGATTAGCTAAGTGACGTTATTCTAAATCCAATATGGCGGACGGCCCAAGATGGTGGACTAGTTATTTTTTGTGCACTGCCATGATATGGGTATCAAATGAAAGGGTTTGCTGAGAAGAATACGAAAAAAGCTTGTTATAAAAAAATATATTTTCAATGATTTTTTTTTATATCACTGACTCACTAACTCGTCAAAAGTTTGTATAGTGCCCGGCACGTAAGTTGGCAAGGTTTTGGCGTAGTGGGGGTAAGTTCGCGCGCATATCCCGGAATTGACCAACCACCTTAAAGAGCGAACGGAACGTGGACGCAACACGATTGGTCAGTCGATCCTTGTGTCAACTGACCAACCAATCGCACGCTCGGAACGGTCCTAAACGTTCCCCGCGCCCCGCTTTACTACCAAAGATACCTAAAAAACGACTTCTGCGCATCTAACGACTCTTGCAAACTTACGTGCCGGAGATTTTAAGTTTAAAATTGGTATGGAGTTCGTATATACAGGAAAAAACACAGGAAGGGTTGGAATAAAAGAAGAACTTTACAGTTATATCAAAATAACACAGGCTATAATATATAAAGATATTGGGGGTAGTATTCATTCGTTAATTCCGGATTAGTACCAAGGGCTAGTCCCCGGGCGGCAGCTATTATTATGCTAAATAAAACTCCTTTTTTCTGGCGTACATTTATTAGGATCACCAGCGTACGCGCGGTTTGAATTCGTCGCTCAGCGCTACCCGCTTGATGCTCTCGTATCCCAGGATTATACTGAACGAGAAGCACGCGGACTGCAGTAGGCGAGCCGACAATCCCTTAAAGTACAGCCCTACCAAGCCCTCCTCCGCCCATAACGTTTTAAATATATCCTTCATGGTGCCCACGCCTTCGACCTGTAAAAGAAAATTAAGCTGTCATTTTGACATCTGTCAAAATATACGCGTTACATGTAGTCAATGAGGTAGGATAACTATGGAGACGGCATATTCTACTATATGAAGAATAGTTATACAAATATCTATAATATCGACACACGCATGTCAAAAAGCGTTTTGTCTCTTTTTAACTAACCAAGAGCTGCATATGAAAAGAGAGACATCTAAATGTTTGTCAAGGACTAAACTTGGTAACACTTTTGAGTGACGTCAAAATCATGTCTATGCGTGGCTGGTCGCCATGTTGATTGCCGAGTAAAATTGGTAGTTGTGTGCTGTTTATGTACGTTTATCTGTGTAGTTGTGCTGTCAAACAGTTACAAATGGCCTACCTCATTGGCCAATGGGCAGCCATCTTAATTGCCCGATTTATGTAGGTATCACGCTAATTTCGTAGGTATGGCAAGTCCATAGGTTTATAAGTCATGTGTGTGGTAAGTGCATGTAGAAAATAAATCCAATTTTGATTGACTTTTAATTTTGTATCGCAGATGCCGAGGCCGTGGGTCTTGGCTGACAGTTGTGGGCACATCTAGCAATTTAAATCTTTAAAGGAGCGTCCTCACTGGGATCATTCGGATACGATCTCGTTAAATGTCATTCATTCGATATTTACTATTGCCCAAGCAAGTCACAAACACTCAAGATAAAGAAACTGTTCCTTGCTTTACAAGTGGCCAGTAATATTCCTACATAGGTACATACTCATTCATTTCATACTCGCTTTCGAGCGTTTTATTTGCGTGAACATTCGAATGCAAGCCGTTGCCGCGGCGACGTCCACACCGGCCGAAGTTCGCGCTTGCGTATAAGCTTTGTATATATACGCTCGGCTCAACGTCCACACCACTCGAATATTCGACGTCGAATGCTCTCAGTGAGGACGTTCCTTTACCTATAGCTTCGTGGTCAAATATTATCAGCCGCGCGGGTCGATCTTAAAGGTTAAGCAAAGCTTGCCGGGGTCGGTCCGTGGATAGGTGACCTTCTTAACATACCGGGATTCCTCCGTGCCTCGGCAAGCACGTTAAAGCGGGCAACTCACACACCTACCACAGGGGCAATCTAGGGTGTAAAACAGTGGGTATGATCCTTAATTGCCACCTAAATCTTGACGTGTACGGGCAATTTCACAACGGACCAATTGGGAGTCTAAATGCAGAAAAGCGGACTCATCTATCCTATCCTTGATATTGTTTGATGATGAGGTGTGTACCTGTAGCCTTGCTCGTACGATGTCCAGGGGGTTTGTTAGGAAGGTCGTCGTGAAGCCGCCGAGGGTACCCGCCGCACACTGGATCAGCAGAGTGGAAACCCACGCCGGAGCGATCTTCAGCATCTCATCTGTCCAAACAGAAAATACAACCTTACATTTAAATACACTAACTTCTGCCAGCGACTTCGCCCGCGAGAAATAGTTATTTATGCTACAAGTGCGGAAAGTAGGTGATTTCCGATGAGTGGTATTTTTATTCACGAGAGAGCGAAGCGAGTGAGTGTGTCGGAAATCATCTTACGCACGTATCATACAACATTTTACTATGCATTGTGCGAGGAAATAAAAAAATATATCTGAACCAAGCAAGAAATTAATAAAATGGCGCTTATTCAAGGGCGCTCAGCATATCCACAGATTAACTAATAGTTCATAGTTCCTCGGGCATATCTACTGCGCATGTGCAAATAGCTGTCACGACGTAACGCAAAAAGACACGAGCAAAATATTCATTCTGCCAAACATATTTAATGAATATTAAAAATTAATTTATTAACCTAAATCTAAAGTAATTAAAAACGCCTTAAATGAAGTATTAGTTTTGTTTTACCTTTTATATGAATGATAATCTGTACTTTACTAATTTTAAAACTTTTCTCAAATAATAAAAAACTCTATGCGGCGGGCTGACGTTGGAGTTAAAAATTAAAAAAAGTACAGGAAAGTAAAAAGCACTAGTAAAAAAAAGTGACACTTTCCGCACATTTTGCCTGCTTGGAAAACGCTCTTTTCGAGGACATGCATTGTAAAATAATTAACAACACGGTATTTTTTCGCTACTTTTGGATACTCCTCCAAAACGACTTGAATGTTTAAAAATATTTGTAATTTGATGGCTAGATTTTCTTCATAACTCAAATAGCTGTAAATATAAGAATAGTTTGCAAACAAAACAGTCCAAAAGGAGGTTCAATATTGTTATTCTGGTTCCGAGCGGGCGCACGGCCAGTACTGCGTTAACATTGGGGAATATATAGGCCTTAAGGCCCATTCCCTCTCTCACAGAGAGGAGGCCTGTGTCCCAGCAGTGGGCACAAAAAAAGGCTGTGGAAACATAATGATGACTTTAATACATCTAGTCAAACACGCACCGCACGTTAACACCAGTTGTTACCTTGATACGCGGTATACAGAGCCCACCAAAGTGCAGAATTTGGGACGTACGCGGCTAAGGAGGCCGTATACCCCCTGTAGTATCCCAGTGGACCATGGAGTTGGTATACACGAACTGCAACCTCCTTGGCTAGCGCGGCTTTCGACATCTTCTTATCAAGGTCCAAGCCCAAGGGATTCATTTTCTGTAAAGAAAAAACACATATAATTTAATTTCTCTTATAATCCTCGGCACGTAAGTTGGCATGAGTCGTTAGATGCGCAGAAGTGGTTTTTAGGTCTCTTTGGTAGTGAAGCGGGGCGCGTCGAAGGTTCCGATCGCGCGTTTGGTTGTTAAGGTTACACTAGTCAACGGCACGAACTATTTTGTGCGCGGGTTAAAATGCATTTTATATCAACCGACAACACGTGCGGAAGAGATAGATGCTGTGATGAGCAGTAGGAAGCTAGTTCGCGTACGAATACACACTTTTGCAAATTTGTAGCGAAATGGATAATGAATTAGGACGAAACCGAGCGCGCGAAATTTTATAAACAGACCTTTGGGAATCTAGATATCATGAAAAAACGACTAAACGTATCTGTTTAAAATAAAATTATTTGCATTGTTGAACTACTAATCTATCTCTGGATGGAGGCCGTTTTGCAATTTTCCGTCTTCTTATGATATTTATTTGCGCCCAAAAATGCGTTAAAATTAGTGTCGAAATGTGGAACTTTCGACGCTTATAACTTTCAAATATTTTCTTTTTTTACTTTTCTGCTTCCATACAGGGCTAGATAATGATGAGACAAATTGATATCACTTTTTGTTTTGAATGTACATTGTCAAATAGTGGAATAATCCCGATACTACGTTTGTATGGAAGAATTTTCGACTAGTTTAACCTTAAGTTGACACAAGGATCGACTGACCATGTTCCGTTATCTCTATGTAGTGGTTGGTTAGTTCGCGCACTATGCGCGAGCTTACCCCCAACGCCAAAATCTTGCCAACTTACATGCCTGGATTATACATGTGTGTATTCAGTGTGGTCATGCCGAGTTTTTTAACGTACTAGATGGTGATAACGTAAAAGATATCTTATATAAATTTTTATACAAGAAAAAACATCATCATCATATCAGCCGAAAGACGTCCACTGCTGGACATAGGCCTCCCCCAAGCGTCGCCACATTGACCGGTCTCGTGCGTCCCGCAACCTTCACCAGGTCATCGGTCCACCTGGTGGGAGGCCTTCCAACGCAACGTCTTCCGGTTCGCGGTCGCCACTCCAGAACCTTTCTGCCCCATCTGCCATCCGTTCTGCGAGCAATGTGCCCTGCCCACTGCCGCTTAAGTTTGGCAATTCTTCGGGCTATGTCGGTAACCCTGGTTCTCTTGCGGATCTCTAAATTTCTGATTCGATCACGCAAGGACACTCCGAGCATAGCCCTCTCCATTGCCCTTTGGGTGACTTTAAGCTTTCTGATGAGGCCTATTGTAAGCGACCACGTCTCAGAGCCATATGTCATCACTGGCAACACACACTGGTCATAGACTTTCGTCTTTGGGACACTGTGGTAAGTTGGACGATTGGACGAAATTTTTATACGAGAATAAACATGTTCACAAAAAATAAACAGACTTCAACAGCAAAAGCACTAAAAAGTGCAAAAATAACTTTCGTTTCGGAAGTCGTTGTCGAAAAACGATCAAAACAAGAGGTACAGACGAGAGGCCGGTTTATTTTTTTGTGAAATGTTTTTGTTTCTCTCTTTTAAATTTTACAACCCTATCAATCACGAAAACAGCAAGTTCCACAGTAAGTTATCCACACGCGAGCCCGTGTGGTGGATTAGGGTTACACTAGTCGAAAATTCTTTCATACAAACGTAGTCTAGGGATTATTCCACTGTTTGACAATGTACGTTCCAAATAAAAAATTATATCAATTTGTCTCATTATTATCTAGCCCTGTATGGAAGCAAAAAAGTAAAAAAATAAAATATTTGATGAGCGTCGAAAGTTCCACATTTCGACACTAATTTTAACGCATTTTTGGGCGCAAATAAATGCCATTTGAAGGCGGAAAATTGAAAATAATTTAATTTTAAACAGATACGTTTAGTCGTTTTTCATGATATCCAGACTCCCAGAGGTCTGATTATAAAATTTCGCGCGCTCGGTTTCGTCCTAAATCATTATCCATTTCGCTACAAATTTGCAAAAGTGTGTATTCGTACGCGAACTAGCTTCCTACTGCTCATCACAGCATCTATCTCTTCCGCACGTATTGTCGGTTGATATAAAATGCATTTTAACCCCGCGCACAAAATAGTTCGTGCCGTCGACTAGTGTTAAGGCCCATTCTTGGCAGTGGGAACATTAAAAGGCTGCTGATGGCAATTATTGGTAAGTGTGTTTGCCACCTTATTTTGGTTCACCATACAAACTTCAACCCTTCTTTCCACCCCCATATGGATGATATCCGGGATAAAAACTATCCATGTCCTTCCAGGTTCTCAAGCTATCTGCATACCAAATTTCATCAAAATCGATTCAGCGGTTTAAGCGTGAAAAGGTAATAGACAAGACTTTTTATTATTATTATTGATCGGCTCGCGTTACACCACTACTTCACCTGATGGTAAGCGATGATGTGGTCGACGGTGAAGCATGCTTGCCTAGAAGTAACCTATACATTATTGATTTAAAAAAAAACAGTGTCTTTATTTCAGACCTATATCAGCCCATAACTTGTTAGTAGTTAGTAACAGATTGTGCTTAGAACCCTAGGTTGTAGCTATCGGGCAACACAGACTCCGGCAGGGGAGTGGAATTCTTCAGTTGTGCGTATGGGTGGGATGTCCACCGTGTACCGATAGCGCATAGCATTTATAATATTAAATATGGATCTCTCACCGAATTCCTGGTATTCCCTCGTCCCTTCACAAGTCCGAGGACCATGAGGTGTTGACTCAGCACGTCGAACGGCACAATGATGGTCTGACCCACGATTGAGGCGCAGCCCCCACCTATGAAAGACTGAAATCATGTAAGTTAGAATAGTTGCACCCTGCGATCTCAAACAGGGTACATCCCATCGGAATATGAGAATAAAAGAACAGGAACAGTGCACCGGTGTTTGACCGCACACCTGTGCACTATATCTCCCGGGCCGATGACTGCTCTCAGTTGAAATGGACATTCATTAGAACAGTGAATGTTACCAAGCTAATCTTTGTTTTGTTTTTTATATTTTGATTGGTAATATTATAACAGCCGCACGGGTCGATCTTCAAGGTTAAGCAACGATTGACGAGGTCGGTCTGTGGATGGGTGACCATTTCAACATAGCGAGTTTACTACGTGCCTCGGAAAGCACGTTAAGCCGTTGGTCCCGGCTGTCATTTGAAGATCTTTGACAGTCGTTACGGGTAGTCCGAAGCTTGAGATATGACAACAGTCTTGCCAAGGGGTACCGTGTTACCCAGTTACTGGGTTGTGGAGGTCAGATAGGTAGGCAGGCTAGGCAGACTGATTGGTAATGATTATTGTTGATATTGATTTTGCTTATTTGACAGTTTAGAAGTGTGTATTTAGCGACATTTCATGTATTCTATGTAATTAAATATGTAAGTGCTGTGCACACCTTTAAGCGAACAGTTCACTGTAGTTAATACTAAAATTGAGATTATCTGTCATCAATGTTTTTTTTTTAAACGTTCGTTGGTGTGCCGTAATAATAATAAATAAAAAAATCTATCCCCCGGTTTCTCAACACTCGATTATCGGGCTGTTAACGTAATCGACGAATAATCGCCGGTTATCTGCTGTGATTGGCTGCTGAAAATTCAATCAACGAAACACAGCAGAAAACGCGTGCTTGAAAATTTTTCACACTAATTTTGCGATAATTTAGCGTTAAGAAACCCGGCCTATATGTCGCAGCCATCTGGTTAAATTAGCCAGCCAATTGGATGCCCAGGCCGATAGTTAATTGAACTAGAATCATTCAACATTTAACAACTTGGCGTATTGAAATGCAGCCCTTTAAAGATGACCAAGACTAAGGCAGTGATTCAAATTTAGTTCTCTTTTTCCAATGCGGCGCTAGTAGTCACCAAAACAAATATGACGTCAACCGTAAATTGTATTTTCCGTTCTTGTGTGCAATTTTAAGTGAAATTAAAGTGTGATATTGTCAAAATAATATGAAAACATGGCGGTGCCAAATAACACTAAGTCTTCTGCAAGTTTTCGCAAAATATTTGACTCTAAACTATCTAGTCACACTAATCAAACATTACAAATTCATCAATATCAAACTTAACTAAATGACTGGTACACGACATTCAGCCAGCTGGTTAAACGTTGCTCTCAAAGACTTTGCTAGTTGTCCTTCAGCCATTTAGCTAAATGCCGGCATTTAATGAACGGCCTAGGCGTCCAATTAGCTGGCTTATTTAACCAGATGGCTGACATATATACAGGGTGAGTTTTCAAAGAAATGGCCAAATCAGAAACGATGAGAAATAACGATAAACGCTCAAAGAAGTCTCATTTACTCTGTTGCTTTTATTCAGTGTCTATATCGAATACTAGCTGACCCTTACTAGATGACGGGGCTTCGCTCCCGTCAACTGGCTACCCTGCCTAACCTATCCACCCTACCTACCCTACTTACCCTGCCTAACCTGCCTACCTACCTAATAATTTTTATCTACCATCAATAGTTTTCTCAGAACACGCCAAAGAATGAATTTTATATGCAACATTTTGCTACCTTGGCTTACATTATTGCAATTTTCATAAGGATCTCTATTTTTTTTGAAAAGATATTGTAGCCTATGACATTCAGGAATAATGTAGCTTTCTACTGGTGAAAGAATTTTCAAAATCGGTTCAGTAGATCCAGAGATTACCCCCCCTACAACGTCACAAACTTTACCTCTTTATAATATTAGTATAGAAGATTATGAATAAACGATATAATATACCTTCAACTTGGGACTGAAGTCGTATTTTCCCAGCTCGTATCGCACACCTTCGTAAGTCGAGATGTAGAATATTCCTGAGATGATCTGAAACTGCAGAAAAATAACAGGTTTAATAATCAGATAACTTTAACCTGGAGAATAACAATATTTTTCTTTGGGACTATCCCACAGCACTATTCCCAAACCACTGCAACACCTGAAAGCCAGAATCAACAGTGGCGACCACCAGAAAAGCGCCGAGGCAATGAAACTCGACGAAGTCGCGGAGAATGAATTTAACTGTCTTGGATTCCGCAACGAAATTAATCAGAAAAGAATAATGGAGGAGTAGGAAAAAATACAAAACAAATAACAAGTATTAACAAAACTTTTTTTTTTAAACAAGTTTTTTAAACTGAAAGGTACCAAAAATGTAATATCGCTTTTCAATACACATCCAATGGTCCCAAACACGAAGGTGCTGTGTTGTCTGGTTGAGGTGTTGCTGTGGCCACATTCCGGCTCCATCATGAGCTCCATAGTAACTCACAGTTTGGTCTGAGATAGTAACATATTATTTCAATGTTTCCAAAGTTATAGTTCTCTACAAACTTCTTGGCCCTCCTTGTTGTTGGCTTCCCGATGCGCTAGGCGCGTTGCGGTGCTGTTTTTGTATGAGATTTACTACTGCGCAGCCTTTGTGAAGACTCATCATCTATCATCATCATCACTACCTAGCCTTTTTCCCAACTATATTGGGGTCGGCTTCCAGTCTTACCGGATTCAGCTAAGTGCCAGTGTTTTACATAGAGCGACTGCCTATCTGACCTCCACAACCCAGTAACTGGGTAACACGGTACCCCTTGGCAAGACTGGTGTCAGATCTCAAGCTTCTGACTACCCGTAACGACTGTCAAAGATCTTCAAATGACAGCCGGGACCAACGGCTTAACGTGCTTTCCGAGGCACGGAGGAAACTCGGTATGTTGAAATGGTCACCCATCCACGGACCGACCTCGTCAAGCGTTGCTTAACCTTGATGATCGACCCGTGCGGCTGTTATTATTTAGCCACGAGCTCCTCTCCGAGACTGTATAAGTATATATACATTGTATAAACTCAATTTCTTTTCAGTATTATATAACTGCACAGCACATGTGTGAGTACTATATAAGAACTGTAAATCTACCATTTACTGTACCTATGTGTCGTTCGTTGACTTGTGTGTGCTCTGGCAGTTGAGTGTGTCATGCTCTCTCTAATGGTGGCACATGTATTGGATCAATCGGTTCCCTTCATTATGGTTGAACTGAGTGGTGCCAATCCATGCGTCATGTTCGTGAACGGGCGCCATCAGTTGGGACTGGTCATAACTTAGCTGCCACGGCCTGCTTTTAATTGCGTACTTATTGTATTTTTGAATTGTTTGTTTTACGTGCACGTATTTTTACATCGTTCTCACATAATATATGTATTTTTCCAACAAGAATGATGTAACCAAATAATTGTAACTAAAACTAATGGAAAAGAGTGTCCGTGGAGTTTCTTGCACATTCTTCTTCATAGAGACCTACTGACGCTTACTTTTCTTGTTTGTTTGACAATTCAAAAATATCTATTTATGATACAGTTGAAATAAAAATATTTTGATTTTGATTGTACCCAACTTCAGGGCGACCAAGAAGTTTGGCGAGAAATCATAATTACACCAAGTTTCAGCTTATTCGGGTGCCAGGAGTTGCTTGAAAATGAATCACTAGTTGCCGGACACACAGACAAACAAGAAAATATGTATATGTCGTGGCCAGATCTTAAAATTGATCAGTTCATGATGTGGCCAACTGTTTCATGAATTGGTTGTATTTAATTATATCATCATCATCATATCAGCCGAAAGACGTCCACTGCTGGACATAGGCCTCCCCCAATTAGGGGGGGGGGGTTTGCCGTAATCGCCACGCTTGGCAGGCGAGTTGGCGATCGCAGTTTGTTCTTAAAGTGCACAGAGAACGCTGCTGCCCATTCTCTGGTGTGTCCCTTAGTCGCCTCTTACGACACCCACGGGAAGATATGCGATGGTGAAATTCTTTACGTCCGTCACCATACGGTACATTTAATGATATGGCCAGCTAAAATTTACCATATCGTTTAAACGTTAACGTTGGACGATATGTAAATCCACGTTTGGCCATATCATTAATATTCCGAACTCCAAGGTTTTTTTTTTATGTTGCGGTCATTTTTTGAGTGACTCTCGTAAAATTCAAGAAGATTTTGTGTCGTAACGACATTTTACTTAACTTTTACCTTAATTGGCGCATTATTGAATAATAGTCCGCCGCCATGTTGAATCACAAACAAAAAACGATATCAGCGCCTCTAACGGTGGCTAATGTAACTATTGTACGATATGATCACTAAAGTTTGACCGTATCATGAAGTAACCGTGCGTTTAGTTGTTCATATCGTTAAACGCTGATTATTAATTGATCTGGCCAGACCATATCATGATGTGGGCAGCGGGTATTTTCCATTTCATGTAATTCTGGCCACGACATATATAAACCTTGTAAAAAGTAAGTAAACCTACTTACACTAGACAGCCAGAATCCTCGGTAAAGGCCGGGCACTCCTTCATTCTTGTATATCTTAGATATGGCGTCGGCTACTCCACTATAAGCCTCCTTTCTCCTCTGAACCTGGATTTGTGTCTTAATTAGCGTTAATGGATACAGCGCGCATCTTACTGAAAAGAAAAGTGAAACAAAGTCAATAAAAAAAAATTGACCTTTAACACGTTAGCTGTCCAATGTACCGAATACGGTACACGCCGCGTGGGTCCATCACGTCCATGTACCGTAAATGGTACACTGGCCCCTGTAACTTTCTATGCGCTCTAACTTCATAGACTTGTGACTTTCTTGCTCTATTTATCAGGACTTGTCAACAGGACACCAATGAATAGAATATTACAAAAAATAATTTGGACATTTGGGGTTATCGAAAAAATATGTATGGGGACAGTTAACGTAAAAAAAATGAAAACAAAATAAATAAAAAAATAAAAAAACAAAAAAAATAAATTGTAGTTCTAAAAACTAAAAAACACGCTTTAATGGTAAATTGAACTAAAAAGTCGCTAATTCTGAAGATCTTGGTAAGGCTAATGGGACAAACTATTAAAACGCGCCCGGTAGAATCGACATTCATTACTTATAATTTTTTTTTTTGTTAAATGTTCAAAAGTGCCGCTTATTGGCCTAGTTGAATAAATACTTTTGACTTTGACTTTGGCTTTGACTAAATTATTGCATTGTCATCGGTCCTTGATAATTGTGCAAAGTTTCAAATCAATCCCACGTTTTGAAGGGGGTGAAAATCACGTTCAAAGATTCCGTTACATTAATACATAGATACATACCAAGCTAATAAAAGCGTGTTAAAAAACCTTCATTTTGATACCTTACTTAGAGTTCGGAAGAAGAAAAAATTGGGAACCCACAATATGGCGCCAAAAAGCCGCCATATTTGTTTTTTTAACGTCAGTCGTCACTTATCTAAGAACACTTGGGCGATCAAGACCTATTTATCGATGTCTTATCTATATGTATACAAATCTATTGCTGTTCGTTGCACAAAAAGTGTTTTATTATCTTATGGGAACATTAAGGGCCTAAATACGCTTTAGTGCCGTAAAACGGCAACTTTCTAAAGCATACTCCTTAGTAACGGCTAGGTTAAAAGGTTTGAAAAAATATATATATTTATTACTGATTGACTGACATGTACATAATTTTGTACACAAGGTTTTTACGTGTAACTAATAGTTTTGCTTTAAAAAAAAAATTAACAACACGATAATTTTCGCAACTTTTGGAAACTCCTCCAAAACGACTTGGATGTTTAAAAATATTTTTACACAGAAAAATTGATGGCTGGTATTTCTTCATAACTAACATAGCATATGTAAATCAAATAATATTTTGCAAACAAAACTGTTCAAAAGAGGTTCAATTTTAATATTTTGGCATCGAGCGGGCGCACGGCCAGTACTGCGTTAGCATTGGGGTGTATCTATCGCCTTAATACCGGGATAAAACTGTCCTTCCCAGGGTCTCAAACTACCTCCATACCAAATTGCATCTAAATCGGTTTAACTGTGAAAAGGTAACATACAGAGTTACTTTCGAACTACCCGACTACGGCGAAGCAAAAGGGAGGGTTATGTTTTTGACCGGACTGTGTGTTTGAATGTATGTATGCTAATCTGTTCCCCCATGTAAACTACTTATCATAATTTGACAAATGAGGTGTCGTTGGAAGCGTCTTGTTTGTCCACTGGTTGTAGCATACGATCACGGTTATCCTCTGAACACCAGTATGCGTATGTATGAAACGCAAAAATATTTTAGAGAGCAGTGGTGGCCCAGGCCGCGACTTACAAGTTGTAGGTCGTAGGTTCAAACCCAGGCATGCGCTTTACTTTGTGTAAATTATTTCAACACCACTGATCTGAAAACGGTGAAGGAAAACATCGTGAGGAAACCGGTATGTCTTAGAACCAAAAATTCGAAGACATGTGACATCCACCAACATGCACTGGGGCCGTATGGTGGATTACGGTCCATTCCCTCTCACAGGCCGGCACGCACAACGGACCAAATGCGAGTCTAAGTGCGGAAAAGGGGTCCAACTATCCCATGGGTCGGCAACCTTTTGAGTCGGCAGAGTCAAAAATTACAATTTACAAAATTTCTTAGTTTTTAAAGAGCCAGAAAATTTTTTTTTGCTATCAATTAATAGTACTTGCATTTTATTTTATTTAAATTTTACAAATATTTACTTACAACACTAACTTGTACTTCAATAACAAACAATTGAGCAAACAAATTCAATGGGAACATAGGTTTACTTTTTAAGGCGCTTCCTCGAGCAAAACGCCGCGCTAGTCGTTTTTGTGCAGTTTTTAAGAGCTTTCTACTCTTTATTTAAAAAGAAATATCAATTAATAAAAATACATTAAATTTCTACATAATGTTGATTCTAAAATGGTAGTACACTTTTTTTTTAAAGAGGTATATGTGTCACTAATCTCCTTCCAACAAAACCATAAAAATGTGAAATAATTATTGATAGCATGCATCCCTCGTAAAGTGTTCATTAATTATTTTTATACTAACACTAATGGATAGACAATTTGATAACGAACATTTTGTAAGTTTTATTTTTTTCAAAAGACCAATATTCGGTTTTATAAAGATTTTGTTAAAAAATCTGGGCGTATTCACTACCGTAAGCGCCAACAGTGCCGCTAAGCCAAAAGGAATACTCATAATATCTCATGCTGATTTTTTGGTCAGGGTACGGCCTTAAATCGATTAAATGCTTTTCTAGATATCCAGTATCAACTCCAAATGGCTCAATATGGATTTCGTTACTATTTGTGTTGAGAAGATTTACTATGAATGCTAGAGTGGTGTTGTTGGTTTTGAATTGCTGAAATCTGTGAACTAAAGAGCCGCGGATTCCAAAGAGCAGCATCGAGAGCCGCAGGTTTATCGACCCCTGAACTATCCTATCCTATCCTATCAATAAAATACTTATTACATGTAAGTTGTTTATTTAAGGGTACACTAGTCGACGGCACGAACTATTTTGTGCGCGGGGTTGAAATGCATTTTATATCAACCGACAACACACGTGCGGAAGAGATAGATGCTGTGATGACCAGTAGGAAGCTAGTTCGCGTACGAATAAACAACTTTGCAAATTTGTATCGAAATGGATAATGATTTAGGACAAAACCGAGCGCGCGAAATTTTGTAAACAGGTCTTTGGGAGTCTGGATATCATGAAAAACGACTAAACGTATCTGTTCAAAATTAAATTATTTGCATTGTTGAACTAATAATCTATCCCCGTATGGTGGCCGTTTTACAATTTTCCTTAGGGTATTTATTTGCGCCCAAAAATGCGTTAAAAAAAGTGTCGAAATGTGGAACTTTTGACGCTCATAACTTTCAAATACATATATATATTTTTAATTTTTTTGGCTCCATACAGGGCTAGATAATGATGAGACATATTGATACCATTTATTATTTTGAACGTACATTGTCAAACAGTGGAGTAATCCCAAGACTACGTTTGTATGGAAGAATTATCGACTAGTGTAAGCTTAATACCCGATATATATCGAATAGCGTACATAACGATTTCAGATGAGAATATTTTCATGTTTACTACTTATTAGAGCGTAATTTTTCAGTAGAGCTACGGTTACGATTAGCAACAACTATCGAGCTATGAAATTTAAGTAGCATCGTGCGTGTATCCTTATGAATAATAAAGATTAGATAAAAGACTTCTAATCACCTTTTTGATAAGATACGACTAAATTTAACTTATGCCTATGTCTCATGAACGGTTCTTAATCAATATACATATAATAAATCTGTAGAAAAATATTTTTGTACATCGAAAAAAAATCCAAAAAAATAGCCAGGGTGTTAAAGGATAACCAACAGAACCCATTTCTAGCATTTTTGGAATTTTTGTCTGTTTGTCTGTTTATTTTTGCACGCATCACGTGAAATGTACGAAACCAATGTTAGTTTTTGTTTCATCGCAATCGGTTCACTCTATCAAAAGTTAGATGAATTTAAAGTGTTCAAGAAGTAAAATTATCACAGCTTACGCAATTCGATTATTATTCGATTCTTATACTCGGACAGTTGAACTCGCTATTCGATAGATGGCGTTGTGCATTTAAAGTCGTTTTCTGAATCGCGGTGTTAAGATTTTACGCGAAAGAATGACACTAGAAAAAAAATAGGTATGTAGTATGTATATTTTTGAGTACGTGGGTGGAGTAGGCAGGCAGTTTGGTAAGTATGGTAGGGTTGGCAGGCAGATGACGGGAGCGAAGCCGCGGGAACAGCTAGTACATAATAACTTGCAGTTCTTAAGACTTTCGAGTCTCGCTATTGGCGAACGCAGGGCGCCGCGCGGATGCCGGGAGTAGGGTCGCATTTCCGCGAGGTACACAGTAAGTCGACGGAGTTGTATGGCTCGGAGACAAATAGAGACAGTGCGGGTGGCGCGCCGCGTGTAGGTACTAGTCGGTGGAATTCCATCTATACCCTGGATCTGTAACAGGCTGGTACAACACGGTCAACATAACTGTGCAGCTGGCGCTGTTACTTCACTCCGCTGACGTTCGAACCTCGCTACTGTATGCACGAGGCGAACGCAAGGCGCCGCGCGGGTGCCGGGAGTGGGGTTACATTTCCGCGAGGTACACAGTAAGGCTGCGGTTCCACTGAGGCGGAGTGGAGCAGAGCGGAGAAGAGCTGTGCCGCGATTCACCAATCACCATGGCTTGAAATCATTGGATGTGGATTTCAAGCCATGTGATTGGTGAATCACAGAGCTCTTCTCCGTGGCTTCTTCTCGCGGTGGCGCGCCGCGTGTGGGTACTAGTCGGTGGAATTCCATCTATGCCCTGGATCAGTAACACGCTGTCACAACACGGTCAACTTAACCAAGCACCTGGCGTTGTGACGCCACTCTGACTTTCGAGTCTCGCTATTGGCGAACGCGGGGCGCCACGCGGGTGCCGGAAGTGGGTCGCATTTCCGCGAGGTACACAGTTAAGTCGACGGAGTTGTATGGCTCGCAGTCATATAGAGACAGCGTGGCGCGCCGTGTGTTGGTACTAGTCGGCGGCGTGAACTATAGGAAATCAGCTAATATATAGCGCTTTTGAGTTTTATTTTCATTGCTGATTTTTGTGAAAAAAAGGGAATGAATGTTTTTTTTATTTTGCAAATTTTATATAGCCGATGATATATTCCAACGACCCCTAGCCGGGAGTGAGGTCGCATTTCTGCGAGGTACACAGTTAAGTCAACGGAGTTGTATGGCTCGGAGACAAAGAGAGACAGTGCGGGTGGCGCGCCGCGTGTAGGTACTAGCCGGCGGCGTTGACCTCGATCGTGAACTTTAGAAAATCTGCTGTTAAGTAGAGCTTTTGAGTTTTATTTTCATTGCTGTTTTTTGTGAAAAAAAAATAAGTTCAAATCTAAAACCCGAATACTGAATTACGCGATTTTACAGTAGTTTGTTTTTGAACTTATTTTTAATTAAAGTATTTTGGTGATTTTGCACGGCTTGAGAGAACAAATAAACATAGATGCATAAATACATTCTTACATAACGATCAACAAACACTTGGCAACGTCGGGTAAAAATTAGTTTTCATGTCTTTGGCGGGATAGGTCTCGCAAACAGTACGCTTCACAAAAATATAATGTACGATACCTTACCATGATTTTAAAATTCCTGTTCAATGATACCACACACATGATGGGGTGGAGAGAAAAATAATAAATGTTTGTTTTGACTTCGTGGCCCGTAAAGGGCGCCATAGCGCCCGTAGTCGGGTAAAAAGGGTTTTTTTTTTTTTCAGATATTGCCAATAGCCGATGAAAAATTCCAACGCTGCCCGTAAAGGGCGCCATATCCAATTTAATGTGACGGCACACAGCCTATAACCAGCGGACAAACAAGACACTTCCAACGACACTTCATTTGTCAAATTAAGATAAGTAGTTTAGAAGTTATGAGGGAATAGATGCACGTACACACATACCGGTCAAAAACATAACCTTCCCTTTTTTCTTCGCCGTAGTCGGGTAAAAAAGGGAATTATTGTTTTTTTTTTTCAAATATTGGCAATAGCCGATGAAAAATTCCAACGCTAGTGGGTCCAGAATCATGTACTGAATCCGTGGTATTTTTTTTCACGTCGGTGTAAATAACATCTTGCATAATAACTTCTTACCTGAAAAACTACTTGCTACATAGAGCGGGAAAAACTTCTTCTTGTCCATCATACTCCATTCGATAGTCGTGATCAGCTGAGGCGGCGGATTCTCCACCATCGTGGCGGCCATAATATTATCTACCGGCCTACCCTCAAAAATACACTTTTTCAAGCTCTCTATAGCGTCCCAAACATTTACAAATATCTATTTATAAATCTACACAATCATTTCTTTGGTAACCATTTAAAATAGTTTTAAAAACTATTTAAGTCGTATTTTGAATACAGATTAACAATGGAATCAACTGTCAACTGACTTGTATTGTATAATAAAAATAATTAACGAAAATAAATAATGTTTTTATTTTAATTTCACTATTAGTCCTATTTTGTAGAGACTAGATCTCTGAATTAGCTATTTTTGTTTTTTTTTGTTTTTTTTTTTAAGCTTAAATTATTGTTTTTAGTTTTACTATTTAATCTGTGCTACGGCTAAGTAATTTTATGTATGTCCAAATGTAATTGATTTATCCTAGGTATAGGCTCTTCCATGATTTTTATTCAGGTATCTGCCGCTGCACACAGGACCTGAAAAAGATATGAAAAACTTCAAAACCATTTTTTTTACGTATTCACGAGCTGGCTGACCAAAACCAGATGTATCTTCCAACTGCACAGCATGATTTTCTTCTTGCTTACGGCTTTTTGGTTTGCTTTTTAAGCAGTCGAGCTTTTTGATTTTTTGAATTAACTTTTTTTATTTATAACTTTTTAGTTATTTTTTTTTAAGATTTAGGTACATTTAAACATATAAGCGTTGTATATTTTTGAAATCACCTCTTAAAACACTTTATTTTGATACCCCACACTATATGTTTGAAAAAAATTGTATCCCCACAATATGGCGCCCAAAATCCGCCATTTTTCTATTTTCCAATTTTAATGTTGCCAGTGACACCCGCAGGGTTAAGACGAATCGATTGACGCATGTGTCATCTAAATCGGCCAATGCGTTTAGTCTCTAGAACGCCACATAGGAACAAACATACATACATACATAGACTGATAAACACATTACCCTCCTTCAACAGTCGGGTAAAAAAGCAGTTTCGTATTCCCCACAGTGAACCTGTTAATTTGATACCCACAAAAAATATTGGTCCGCTATCTTTGGGAGTCCGCAAAATTGTGTACCTACGTACTCACACAATATGATGGACGCTTTTTATTTATTTTTTTAAGAATAATTTCGTGTGACGTCATGTCCCGTCATCACACGTATAGCCGAGGCAGAGACTACATCAACATAGTGAATAAAGTCGAGTTTCTTATCGTCAATTTCAAATTTCAGTTAACAATAATATGATAATATACTCAAACACCTGTACTTTGATCAAGGCTAATATTATTTACAACTTTACTCACAAATGTCTTAAGTTATTACATTGCCTGCGGGCATTTTGGCAATTCAATTTTTTACCCGACTGCCGAAGAAGGGTAATGTGTTTATCAGTCTATGTATGTATGTTTGTTCCTATGTGGCATTCTAAAAACCAAAAGTGTGGGCCGATATTGATGGTTCTTACGTCAATCGATTTGTCTTAACCCTGCAAGTGTTACTGTCTACATTAAAATTGGAAAATAGAAAATGGCGGATTATGGGCGTCATATTGTGGGGGCCCAAATTTTTTATTTCTTTTAAAGCCATCGTGTGGGGTATCAAAAGAAAGGGTTTTAAGAGGTCATATGAAAAATATATATCACATATGTTTAAAATAACTAATTCTAAAAAAAAACAAAAAGCTACAAATAAAAAAAAAAAAACAAATATCCTCTGGTTTTGGTCAGCAATTCGCGAATATGTATCCTCCGACTGCACAGCATGGTTTTCTTCTTGTTTACGTCTTTTTAGTTCGCTTTTTAATCAGTTGGGTTTTTTGATTTTTATATGCATGTATTATAATTTTTTAGTTGCAATCTGTTGTAAAAAGATTGAACTTCCCCTCTCCCCTATTTATATACGCTTGTATGTTTAATGTTTTTACGCTTGTAAGGTATGTTATGTATTTGTTCATAATTTTCTAGTTGTAAATAATAAATATAAATATATTTAAACTAACGAATAAAAAAATACTTATCACTAAACAGGTACCTTCAAGCATGTCTGCACTTATGATTTATTTTTTTTTATTTTGCTGGTTTTACTTTATTTTATTTTTTGTCCTGTGTGAGTCACATACGAACATACCTTTTTTTCCTTTCTTTTACTTGCAATGTATGAATATTTATATTGAATAAATCAGTGGGTATTATGCATATTATTAACATAATACTTTTACACAAGGTTCATTTATTTAAAATGTAAACAGGAAGTGTTCTAACAATATTATTGATGAAGAATGGACCTATGACTGTTTGTTTAAATCAAATATAAGCTATGTGAACAACAAGACAAGAATTTCATCATATAAATGTTGATAGCTTACACATAAATAATATTATCAATGTGTAAACTATCAACATTTTATTCATCAAAATTCTAGAATAGAATATTATATTCTCAATGAAAAACTTTTCTCTGTGGTTACAGTTCACTTTTTGTCAGAAACAATACGTTTTTTTTCGGGGCCCCATAGTAGTTATGTCATAGAGCCATAGCTACATGTTTTTAAATGGTTTTTGTTTGGTGGAAGCACATGCTTGGTGACTTTAACATGAAAAACCTTGTCAAAAGTCAAGAATTTTGTTAAGAACCTTCAATGTAATTCATAAAAGGACAAGTAAATAAAAAGGTATAGTCGTGACCGTGCGTTTCAAATTGTGTTTAAATACGTAATAGAAATCTAGCATGGCAATGAATAGAAATTACCTATGCAAAATCGATATTAACTAATAAATTGCACAGAAGACACTATCTCAGCAAAACTAGGTTTTACGGCAGTTCAAAGGACATAGACTCTTATCATTCTCGCAGTACAAAGTAACATATCATGTTTTATTGGAAATTATTACAATTTCTTACGACAACCAAGTGAATACTCACGCAATGCTTTTCTCGATATCCATAACAGATGTAGGTAAATAAATCACTTAAATAACAAATTAATCACTGAAAACTGCCTTGGGGTTGGTTTTATGTAATAATTTACCCAAATTAGATAATTACACCATGGAAAAATATGCCTTCAGTAATGTCAGCTGATTGTTCGCCCATGTTGGTTCGCAGATTATAAATATTTTTAGCTTTGGATATACGTCTTTTTACTTCAGTTTATAGATGCAAAACTGGCGTCCACAGTGAGGATGGGTCAGATCGACCGCAAAAAATTATCCTTCTTACACTTTATTTGTATATAATTGCGTTGATTGGGTCCGCGTCTGGATGCAGCCAGTAACAACTAACAATTAAATATCACAAACAAATGTATTAAATGTCGTATAAACTTTTATTACTCGGCCGGAACTATAGATGTCTAGCCAGGCCAATGAGGTAGGAAAACTATGGAGACGGCATATTCTACTATATGAAGAATAGTTATACAAATATCATCGACACACGCATATCAAAAAGCGTTTTGTCTCTTTTTAACTAACCAAGAGCATGAAAAGAGAGACATCTAACTAAATGTTTGTCAAGGACTAAACTTGGTGACACTTTTGAGTGACGTCAAAATCATGTCTATGCGTGACCGGTCGCCATGTTGATTGCCGAGTAAAATTGGTAGTTGTGTGCCGTATATGTACGTTTGTCTGTGTAGTTGTGCTGTCAAACAGTTGCAAATGGCCTACCTCATTGGCCAATGGGCAACCATCTTAATTGCCCGATTTTTGTAGGTATGCACGCTAATTTCGTAGGTATGGCAAGTCCATAGGTTTATAAGTCAGTGAGCCAGGCAAACTGAAAACCTAAAGGGAGAGGAAATAAGAGTGTGGTAAGTGATATAACAGCTATCTAGGAAAACGCACAAGTTGCAATGCCTTCTTTTTCTAGTTCTCATGAAAAACTTACATAAGGCTAGCCACTGTCACAACGATTTCTGAATATGTGTTGCCAGCCTCAAACTGCTATTACACCATCCAAATTATTGGATTCCTAATTTAGGAACAGTAAGGAACCTAAATTGTTAGCTAGTGATCACACAATACCACCTAAATTATTTTTTTATAAAGCGTAGAGACCTAGGGTTCCCAGGGATTTATCTGGATTTCCCGACTTTAAAGGATCCTTTAATATAGCAGTTAAAAAAATTATAATCGTATTCTGTTTAATTTAAAGTGTATACAGAATTTTACTAAACCACTAGAAAAATGCACCAGCCACTGAAATATTTCGTCACTAAATAGGAGGTTGAAACCGCCAGTTTTAGTGGAAGATCCAGTAAGTTGGTAACACTGACGCCGGCTAGTCATTCTAAAATCGCGGCGTCGCGATTATTAAAGACGGAAACACACTTACGCGTCGTGGCGTGGTGTGGCGCCTTCTGACACAGTTGATTGGCTACAAAACTAGTTTGTTATGACGTAGGCAGAAAAAGAGTCGTTTGATTAGTGGACCCCGCGCCACGCCACGCCAGACACGTAAGTGTGGTTCCGCCTTTACACTGTCCTAAATCGTAGACAACTTAGATCATAGAGTATAGTAACTATTAAAAAGGACTTAGATAGTTCAGCGGTTGGACCTCCGATTTGACTAAGTCGGATCCAATATTATCCTAACTACAATTACATCTTCCAATTTTCTAGTTAGTACTCCAATAAATTGGATAGTGTAATAACTCAAAGTCAAAGTATCTTTATTGTGAGACAGCGGTTACAGAGTTGTTATTGAGTTATTTTTGTGTGCATTTGCACTGCTCCACCATGTTAGGCATACAATAGTTTGAAAAAAATAATAATTGTTATCTTAGACATAAGTTTATGTGACATGTGTTAATTTACAGATATTTCAATTAATAGACACTTATTTTGCATCAAAACGTAAAAACAGTTTGGCACTAACTGATCACGAATCTGTCGGACAAAAATTCATGTACTGTATAATATGGTCTATTTACCAAGAAGCACTGACCTCTATCATACAAGTACGCTGGACTAAATATATGTGATGAAATGACAGTTGATTTCTGTCCCGAATCAAAGCGCCCCACTCGAGGTTCTCAGGAACTAAAATTGACACATTTAGAGATAGGTTAATCCCGATATTTCTCAAGATTAGGTAATACTAATATATTCGCCTGGAAATATTATATTATTTTAACTAATACGAGTATAAGAGTATTCGTAATATTTTTAAATTACACTAATATCAAAATGGGCGCACGGTTGGCGCAGTGGTCGAGCGATTGACTGCTGCGCTGCGTGTCGCGGGTTCGAATCCCGCACGGAACAAATATTTGTATGATCTACAAATAGTTATTCCGGCTCTGGGTGTTTGTGTATGTGAGTTTATATGTTTGTAAACGCACCCACGATACAGGCGAAATTCCTAGAATGGGGCAAAGTACTTTAATTAAAAAAAAAAAAAAAAATTTTGACTTGGCAAGGCGTATCACTCATCTACTGTATTGACTTCTCATAATATGTTGCAACTAAATATCTCATATTGGTATTAGTGATGAATGTTATATGATTGCCTAATAATCAGTAATAATATGTTAAAAAGCAATGTGTAATACTAAATTCTGGAATCATCATCATGATCATCCACAGTCCAACTTCGCCCACTGCTGAGCACAGGCCTCTCTCTTCTTGTATCAATCACCTCGTTCCTGTCTGGAATTAATTCTGGAATAATATCATGATAATTATAATTGTATTAACAAATGTTTTTAAGTCAAACAATTTATATCTGCATCTGAAACAGAGTTGAAAACTGATATAAGTCTTCACGTCGCTGGAATGCGATGTCATTCTTATTTGCACCTTAACACTACAGAGACCGGATCTCAGCGATGAGAGCGAGAAATATGTCCGTTGTAAATTATTATCTATCTCATTCGTACGCAAATATTTGTATGAATGATGTTCCAACCGAGTGAATCCAAACTATTGTAAATGTAAGTATTAACTAACTAGTATACTTGAGCGAGCAGATACTTGCTCAAATATACTAGTTTTAAGGATAAGTTGTTAGCCTATCCCCATATTTAAATCTCACTGATCTGACAGTAATGCGCTATAACTTTAGTAGCACGCTATCCACTAGTTTATAGCTTGCAATCTGATTGAAAGTATTTTTCAGTTAACCTTTACAGCAAGTTTTCTATTACTTAGAAATGAATCTCAATTAAAATAATTGGGATTTTCTTTTTCTCTTACGTATTAAAGTATTCTCACGTATTTTTATACCGAAGGCTATGTCCCATCTCTAATATTAGTTCCATGGAATCTCACGTTAAGTCACGTTGCTATCAGCGCCAAAATGGCGAAAATCTAATGTCTAAATTTTGTCATCGATAATATGAAGTCCAGCGTACTTGTATATTAGAGGTCAGTGCCAAGAAGTCACTTAATTTGTTCTTAAAAAGTTTGACGTTTTCAATTTCTCTAACTGCTTTAGGCAGACGTGTGCCGAAGCCCTAACTAACATGTCAATGTCAGTCAGTTAACGGACTGTCAAAAAAGTGTGCCATACACTCATAAAGTTCTCAAACAAAACTTTTTTAAATAGTTTAGTTTTAATTGTTTGGTCACTCCAAATTAAAGAAATGGTACCTACTTATTGATCGTTCCTCATTCGATTTTTAAATAATTGCTGTTTATTAATTTCTAATTACGTTGTTACAGGCGCGTTATTTTAAGGAACAAGATATTGATGGTACGTGTTACTTTATTTTATCATTTACTTAGACTTGATAAGATTTTACACGATAGTATAGATGAATCAACACCTTTATGTAAATTCTTTTTTATAAAAAAGCTTTAGAAATCCATTTTTTCTTTATTCTGTACGATAATTCGCTAACGCAAAAGTTGGTAAATCAGAGTTTATCGTCTTTTGTTTAGTGTTAGTATAATAACGGTATTGACATTTCTCTTTAGAAAGTTTTGTGTCACTTTTGAAAATATATCCATACTAATACTTTAAATGCGAAAGTAACTGTTTATCTGTCTGTCTGTTACCTTTTCACGCTTAAACTGCTGGACCTATTGGTATGGAGTTAGTTTGAGACCCTTGGAAAGACATAGGATACTTTTTATCCAGACAATCATCCTTAAGGGGGTGGACAGGGGGGTAGAAGGTATTATGGTGAACCATAATTTCACAAATAAGGCGAACCACACACCTTTATAGGTCGGATACTATGGTACGATATAAAAAATTGGCTATTCAAAGTACTAATGCTACGCTGATGAAGTCACGGACAACAACTAGTAGGTTTATAATTTGCGAACATAGATCAATATACTTTACAAAACTTAATCTAAATGATTTTCTTTAACATGTAAGAGAAAAGTAACTATAGTTTTTTTTTTTTATACAATTAATATCGTAGCCCAGCTGTGAGACAATATAGGTTAACAAAAAATACAGATTTTAAAAATATATTATCAACATATTTATGTTGTCTAATCAAACTATTAAAACATGCAGCATTAGATTGCTTACAGAGTTTATTTTACTCATTAAAAGGTTAAACCATAAACTTCATGGCACTTACACTTTCAGCTTAGTTTACAGTAAGATGTACGCATTGCAGTACAGTTCAGTTGAACAGAGTGCGTATTTTGATCACCACATCGTGGAGTTGCGGAAAACAGCCCGTTTTAACCTAGGATTCCGTACCCAAAGGTAAAAACGGGACCCTATTACTAAGACTCCGCGATCCGTCTATCTGTCTGTCTGTCTGTCACCAGGCTGTATCTCATGAACCGTGATAGCTAGACAGCTCAAGTTTTCACAGATTATGTATTTCTGTTGCCACAATAACAACAAATACTAAAAACAGAATGTTTAAGTGGGGTTCCCATACAACAAACGAGTTTTTATTTTGCCGTTTTACTACGTCAGTTTCTTCAAAACGCTAGGTAGCAGGTTTATAGCGGGTGGGGATTATAATTCTAAAAATACTCAATGGGGCTCACGCTTAACCACCCCCAAAGGACGCCAATTACAAGCAGCTATAAATGATCTACATCTAGATACAATATCGAGCGGGGAACCTACTTACTGGCCGACTGACCCAAAAAAAATACCAGATTTGGTCGACTTCAGTGTCATTAAGGGGATTCCTATTAATTATTTCAAATGCACTTCCCTCCAAGACCTCTCATCGGACCATAGTGTCGTTCTACTAGAGGTGTTTCAAGAATTCGCACATGTTAAACCTACAGCAAGGTTACATGGACGTAGGACCAACTGGGATTTATTCCGTTCCATAGTAGACATTGTGGTAGCGGTTGAACACTTCAACGAGTGCATCCAAAATGCTGCCTGGGATAGCACACCTGCTGCCAAAAAATTCACGGAACTAGACTGCTCGAAGCCCATTCGTGAACTAGTAGCCAAAAAAAAAAGGGTCGTAAATTGTGGCAAACCACTAGATTTCCCAGAGATAAAAAACGGCTGAACTACCTAACGTCTAAACTTAAAAAACTCCTGCACTCTGAAAGAAATGAAAATATACAGGACCACCTGCGTAATTTAGATGCTAAGGCTGCTAGTGACTATTCCCTTTGGAAAGCAACCAAAAAACTCAAAATACCCATTGCCTCTAACCCGCCGATACGCAGAAAGGATGGTTCCTGGGCAAAAAGTGACGCAGAGAAAGGTGAAGCCTTTGCTTCTCATCTAGCTGATGTGTTCGTGCCAAACCCTGCCCAGAATGCATCGAAAACCAAAAGCGATGAACTCATTAACTCCCTCAATGATCCTTACCAACTCGACCTACCACTTGAAAGGATCACGAAACATGAGGTTATAGAAATAATAACAAATTTAAATGAAAACAAAGCTCCAGGATATGATTTAATTACTGTAAAAATACTCAGAGAAATACCTGAAATAGCAATTCAGTTTTTGTTACACCTGTTCAACTGCATACTGATAAGAGGCATTTTCCCACCACAATGGAAGGTAGCCCAAATTAAAATGATCCTTAAACCTGGTAAAGCTCCTGAAGACGTTTCTTCCTACAGACCAATCAGCTTACTACCCATTCTGTCTAAGGTTATGGAAATACTCTTTTTAAACCGATTAAATACAGTAATAGCAGAAAATAAAATCATACCTGACCACCAATTTGGCTTTAGAAAAAAACATAGCACGATAGAGCAGGTACATAGACTGGTAGAAGAAATCCACAAAGCTTTCGAAAACAAGAAATATTGTTGCGCGGCTTTTCTTGATATTTCCCAGGCATTTGACAGAGTTTGGCACGTGGGCCTATTATACAAAATAAAAAATCTTCTTCCGACAAATTATTATATTTTCTTAAAATTATACCTTGCCGACAGGTTTTTCTGTGTTAAGCAGGGCGAAGACATAACCAAACTTCACAGAGCTCTTGCAGGAGTTCCACAAGGTAGTGTTCTTGGCCCGATCCTCTACCTGATTTTCACCTCAGACCTGCCCATGACAGATGGCGTTGTGATAGGCACTTTCGCTGATGACACAGCAGCCTTAACTACTCATGAAGAACCGGCCCAAGCAAGTAACATGCTCCAACGCTCCCTAGACAACATCACGGAATGGCTAACTACCTGGCGGATAAAAGCAAACGAAGCTAAGTCGGTACAGGTGACCTTTACGATGCGACGTGAAACTTGTCCCCCCGTGTCGCTCAACAGTGTGTGGATACCCCAAGCAAATGAGGCCAGATACCTTGGACTTTATTTGGACCGTCGTCTTACCTGGAAAAAGCACATATTCACAAAACGAAAAGCACTGGGGCTCCAACTAAGGAAAATGTACTGGATGCTCGGCAAAAAAGCTAAGCTGTCGATGGGAAACAAACTGCTATTATACAAAAGCATTCTGAAGCCAATCTGGACTTACGGAGTTCAACTCTGGGGCACGGCCTCCAACTCAAATCTAGAAATACTCCAGAGATTCCAGTCCAAAATGCTGAGGATAATTTCTAATGCTCCTTGGTTCATAACAAACCAACAATTACACCACGACCTTGAGATCAGGACAATTCAGGAAGAAATTACACACTTAATGAAATCATATAGGAATAGACTGGATAATCATCCAAACGCACTAGCTACGAATTTAATGAATAATGATGCAACATTTAAAAGACTTAAAAGAAAGTCCCCTAGAGATTTGTAGGGAATATATTATAAATAAAGGGCACAAGCCACTGGACTGACTGCCCTCCAAGACAAATGCTATATTCCTAACCTTATGCTGAATGTTCGCAAAAAGCGGAACAGATTGCAAGACAATGATAAAAAAAAAAAAAAAAACAAAAATTGCCGTTTTTTGAGGTAATGGTACGGAATCCTACGTGCGCGAGTCCGACTCGCATTTGGCCCGTTTTCTTCTTTGTTACCCAGCTGCAAGAAAAGGGTTATGTTTTTCGCGCGTATCTTGTATGTATGTATGTAATATTCTTTATTACCTCGTATATTGGCCGCCCAAGTGTACTTAGATAAGAGCCGTAAAAAAAAGAAACATGGCGGATTTTGGGCGCCATATTGTAGGGGTTGCAATATTTTTTTACTTCGAACCCATCGAGTGGGATATAAAAATTAATGGTTTTTTGAGGTGATTACAAAAATATTACCGCATAAGTTTAAAGTCATTTGAAAAAAAAAGTATACCTAACTAAAAAGTTGTAAATAAATTAAGTTAATAAAAACCCGACTGCTTAAAAAGCGAACTAAAAAGTTGTAAACAAGAAGAAAATCTTGCTGTGCAGTCGGGTTTTTTGATTTTATAAACTTTGTTTTAGCATTGATCATTCCAAAATTAAATATGCTTTACCACAACTCAGCACACCTAAAAACAGCATATGAATTTACATACGCCTTTCTAACAACAATCTTGTAACGTTTCCAGAGTTCCGTGAATGCTTCTACCTGTTTGCTCGTTCTGGTCAAATCACGTCCCTGGATGAGCTCACCGTCGTCATGCGATCTCTTGGGATGAGCCCCACCATCCAGGAGTTAGCTGGTAACATTACTTTTTTTTTGTAAGCTTTAACTTGTCTTGGTAGTATGCATAGGTCGGATCTTACAACAGGATTTTAAAGCGATCATCCCAAAATGCCCAAACCGATTGAGCTGAAATTTTCAGTGTTGCCAGTAGCAGATAGTCAAATATTATATGAGACATCTTAAAAACAGAACATCTTCTCGAATCAGGGCCAAACCACTGGATCGATTTACATGACCCACAGGTTATCTCGACTGAACGCCATTAAATGCCTAGAATGGTTTGGGAAGCTATTGAAATAACCAAGTGCACAAATTTCAATAGGGACGACGGGTTTCAATTGACAAGAGCCTGGAATCCAGTGGTTCAACTATGTAAAGGTCGTAAAACTACTGTACGAGTGTCAAAAGTGGATACAGTGAGCATCGTCTGTCGAGAACAGTGTCGAGTAACTAGTGAGAACAGTTCTGGGGGGTGACCATAAGCTCTTAGAACGGTATCAATTTGTGATCGAATAAGGGACAGATGTATCTGACTTGTATACATCTGTCACTTACTCGATATCAAATTGATACCGCTCTAAGAGCTTATGGTCACCCCCCTGGTAGTAGCGGCATCGTGCGTGAAAAACGAATGAGGAAGAGGGTAGACAGATAATATGTCAGCTCGTAAATAACACCCACCCGCAAAGACTTTATTTCTCGTGATCATGGCGCTTGTAACGGTGCCGAAATATCGAGCTCGCAACAAAAATCTAAATATACATGGTAAATATCCCGAAACAAATATTAATTCTAATGATTGTGACCATGTCAGCTTAAAAACTTATACATCTCAAAAAGTTGCATTTTCATGAGAAAAGTCACATCATCTTATTTTATGTTGAAAACGACACCAGTGGTGTCTTATCCCGTACAAAGAAACCGTGCCGACGTAATGTACTGATTATACTGATTATTTTTTGTACATCGATCGCGTTCGGTTCCGTTCCACGGATATAGATGGTGATCTATCTATCGCCGTAGAACGGAACCAATTGCGATAAATTTTCAAAAAATAATCGGATGAAAAACGCTAGTTACGTCGGCACGGTTTCTTTGTATGGGATGAGGCATCTGTATGCTAGTGTTATATTTATCTGTAACTAGCTGTCCCACGCGGCTTCGCTCCCGTCAACTGGCTACGTACCTACCCTATCCTACCTACTCTACTCTACACCTACCCTACGCCCACCCTACACCTACCCTACTCCTACCCTACACCTACCCTACACCTACTCTACACCTACCCTACACCTACCCTACACCTACCCTACACCTACCTTACACCTACCCTACACCTACGAAAGCCCTCAAAAAGTAATATTCTTGCCCGTTTATGCTCCGCTCCTATTGGTCGTAGCGTGATGTTATATAGCCTATAGCACTCAGGAATAATGTAGCTTTCTACAAGTGAAAATTTTTTTAGAATTGGATAATTAGTTCTAGAGATTACCCCCTACATACAAACTTACAAATTTCACCTCTTTATAATATTATTATAGTATAGACGACACTTAATACAAGATTTAGAAATACACGTGAGTGAGTGAAGATGCAATACGTCAATTTAATAGTGTTAACACACGTCCGGATTTGGTACGGCCGGATCACGGATTTGTGGACGTGGTTAGTCCGGCCCGGACCATATCCGAGCGTGTGTAGAGTGGTCCGCTGGACATTATTATTATTAATTGAGTCCGTCTCGCTACACACAAGCGTGTGTAAGCGAGAAAGCATTTGTGGGCGGAGTCGGTCCGGCCGTACCAAATCCGTACGTGTTTTAACACTATAAGAAGCCCGTTGACGTTTCTCATTTAACATGCTGCTATAATTCTCTACGTGAGAAATTGAAAAATCTAATTCATAATTCTAATTAAATACTATGTTACCGATATATGACAACGAGTATAATTCGCAAGCATCAAGTTTAATTATTATTAAATATTTTTACAATGCATGTCGTCGAAAAGAGCGTTTACCAAGCAGCCAAACTGTGCGGAAAGTGTCACTTTTTTTTACTAGTGCTTTTTACTTTCCTGTACTTTTTTAATTTAACGTCAGCCCGCCGCATAGAGTTTTTATTATTTGAGAAAAGTTTTAAAAATTAGTTAAGTACAGATTATCATTCATATAAAAGGTAAAACAAAACTAATAATTCATTTAAGGCGTTTTTAATTACTCTAGATTTAGATTTTGATCAATAAATTAATTTTAAATATTCTTGGTAGAATGAATATTTTGCTCGTGCCTTTTTTGCGTTACGACGTGACAGCTATTTGCACATGCGCAGTAAAAGTTAATGAGCCCGCCATTTTATTAATTTCTTGCTTGGTTCAGATATTTTTTTTTATTTCCTTGCACAATGCATAGTAAAATTTTGTATGATACACGTGCGTAAGATGATTTCCGACTCGTGTCGATTTATCAACTCATCGGAAATCACCTTCCTTCCGCACTTGTAGCATAAATAACTATTACAGCTGTCAAAACGAGCCTTTTATTTTTTGACAGCTTTAGGTTCCAGAATTATGTAAAACATGGTCATGACCATGGTTTTTTTATAGCGTCGGTGTCAAACAACACTCCGTATTTAGGCAGAAGCAGTTTATAAAATTTTAGTTACATTTGTGTATATAGATGTCGCATCAAGGCTGGCCGATAGATGTAAACCATCGGGAAGTCAGGATGTATTCCCTTAGGTTAAGACATCGTGTGTGGGCAGGTAGGTGGGTACAATCGTGCAAATGAAATCACATAAGTTATTCGATACACTGGGTTTATTCAAATAGACACAAGGTTCATTCTTGTTTACTAATATTACGGATCGACACTGATTCTACGACGTCTTATCTCTACGGCTGTCAGTACTCAACTGCTCTATTCTGCTGTCCCCACTACGCAAGCGGTTAGAATAAGCGCGCCAATGCCTAGTTGCTCTTGATTGCCGCTAGGGGCGTGCTTGTGATTTGACTTTACGTCCGTACTATTGACTAAACCCGACATAGATATATTTTTCCATAAATTTCAGGCTATTTAAAAGGAAAAGGCGGCAAGATGTCTTTCGCAGACTTTTTGGAAGTGATGCACATACATTCCAGAGCTGAGAATCTACCTAATGAGGTAAATAAACTGATCATTTTGACTTCGACACAATAAATAGTTAGAAAAGGCTACTTACCTGACGACCCAATAAATATTTTTAGTCATCATCCCTGGATTATCCGGTTCATCATCTGCCTAGCCTTTTTCCCAACTATATTGGGGTCGGCTTCCAGTCTTACTGGATTCAGCTAAGTACCAGTGTTTTACATGGAGCGACTGCCTATCTGACCTCCACATCCCAGTAACTGGGTAACACGGCACCCCTTGGCAAGACTGGTGTCAGATCTCAAGCTTCGGACTACCCGTGACGACTGTCAAAGATCTTCAAATGACAGCCGGGACCAACGGCTTAACGTGCTTTCCGAGGCATGGAGGAAACTCGGTATGTTGAAAATGGTCACCCATCCACGGACCGACCTCGTCAAGCGTTGCTTAATCTTTATGATCGACCCGTGCGGCTGTTATTATTTAGCCACGAGCTCCTTTTTATCCGCTTCCGGATTATCCATTTGAATGTCGTAATTACCTAAATAATTTAAAAAATCAAAAAACCAGATGTATACTCTGACTGAAAAGCATGATTTTCTTCTTGTTTACATCTTTTTAGTTCGATATTTAAGCAGTTTGGTTTTTTGATTTTTTTAATTAACTTTTTTTTTATGACTTTTTAGTTATTTATTTTTAATTTGGTACATTTAAATATATAAGTGTTTTATACTTTTGAAATCACCTCTTAAAATCCTTTATTTTGATACCCCACAAAATGGCGCCCAAAATCCGCCATTTTTTTTATTTTCCAATTTTAATATAGCTAGTGACTCGCAAGGTTAAGACGAATTGATTGACGTATGTATCATCAAAATCGGCCAACGCGTTTGGTCTCTAACGCCACATAGGAACAAACATACATACATAGACTGATAAACACATTACCCTCCTTCGGCAGTCGGGTAAAAAGCCATCGTGTCTTGCGTGGATCCACGTTACAGGCACTCATGGGTTAATCTGCCAGTTTTGTACTACAGGTAGTGAATGCCTTCAAGGCGGGTGATGCAGAGAAAAATGGAGTGATCCCGGCGAGGCAGCTTCGGAACCTACTGCAGAACTGGGGCGAAGGCTTATCTGCCAGAGAGGTATAATAACATCGTCTACCTATCCTATCTCAACTATATACATACATACACAAAAACCCGGCTTTTTAAAAGCTTTATCATCATCATAAATACATATAATAAATCTGTAGAAAAGTAATTTTTGTACATCGAAAAAAAATCCAAAATAAATAGCCAGGGTGTTAAAGGATAACCAACAGAACCCATTTCCAGCATTTTTGTCTGTTTATTTGTGCACGCATCACGTGAAATGTACGAAACCAATGTAGATAACTTTTATACATAAAAATTGTGCGTAATTTGAAGTATTACTTAGTTTTTGTTTCATCGCAATCGGTTCACTCTATCAAAAGTTAGATGAATTTAAAGTGTTCAAGAAGTAAAATATCACAACACACGCAATTCAGATACTCGGACAGTTGAACTCGATATTCGATAGATGGCGTTGTGAATTTGAAGTAATTTTCTGAACGGCGGTGTTAAGATTCTCCGCGAAAGAATGATTACCCTAGAAAAAAAATTGGTAGGTAGGTAAGAAGGATAGGGTTTGAAAGATAGAAGACGGGAGCGAAGCCGCGGGCACAGCTAGTTTCAAAATAAAATGAAATTAAAGCCGACTACAAAGATGTAAACAAAACTATAAATATCCTCCGACTGCACAGCATGATATTCTTCTTGTTTACATGGTGCTGGAAGGGAGGATGTGTCTGTATTGACAAGTGAAATTACATTTCGTACCTACCATTCAGTTCAAAACCGGCCAAGTGCGAGTCGGACTCGTGCACCGAGGGTTCCGTACAAACAGCTACATTCACCAACATAATTAGGTACAAATACTGCAGTTCAAAATACATTTTAATCGAATCGAATATTTTAATTTCGTTACATGTCCAAAAGCAACCATTTAGCTGGCAGGGGACACACACACACACACCCTTGACTCAGCAATTTAAAGTTTAATTTTACGCAAACTGATCCCTGAATTGAAAAATGGTTTCCACAGACCCGTAACAGTTTTTGAATGGCCTATCCAACGATAACCCACACCATGGGATAGACGAGAAAAAAAAGCATGCCCAATTTACGCGTACAGGGGGTAGTTACTATTTTTTTTTACCGCTTTGTCGGCGTGATTAAAATGTATATCTATGCCAAATTATAGCTTCCTAGTACTTGAGTCTCTGAGCTAAGCTGCGGACAGACGGATTTGGAAACTATAAGGGTTCCTTGTTGACTACGGAACCCTAAAAAGCATGTGTTGAAAAAAGATCCTTATTACTTATTCCACATACTATTAAAATAAATCTGACTACTCATATATGAATGCCCGCCTTTTCCCATGGGAGTAGGCAGAAACTACAGAACGTCATTTTATTAAAATAATTCTTTGCCCACAGGTGGACAATATATTCCGCGAAGCAAACGTTACAAATACAGGCATAGTGCGTTATGAAGACTTCGTCAAAATCGCCTGCGCACCTGTTCCAGACTATTATTAAACACTAGCTAATGCCCGCAACTTCGTCTGCGTAGTATTAGTATTTAAAATAACCTATTTTTTTATATCGCATCGAACATAGGAACTTCGGCCAGAAATAGATTAAAGGACAATGGCAGAAGAGCCCATACATTGTTTTAGCTGAAATTAAATTTCTACGACTCTAAATGAAAAATGTCTGGTTTAATTCAAGGTCATGTTCTGAATTAGCTTGTGTAAGAATTATCGTTCGAGAACGCCGAGAATAATAGATATTAAAGTCATGAACTTTTGTAGGTTATGTCTGGGTAACTTTTAATAATGTGTTTAATTGATATATATTATTCAATTTCGTGACAGTAAAACGGCAATATCGCATTAGTATTACCCATACCTA
This sequence comes from Orthosia incerta, assembly GCA_948252205.1. Lineage (NCBI taxonomy): Eukaryota > Metazoa > Arthropoda > Insecta > Lepidoptera > Noctuidae > Orthosia > Orthosia incerta. The sequence continues at coordinate 6,421,667 of OX411767.1, forward strand.
GTTATTTCAGCATGAAATGTAAAATATTCTCTTTTGAAAGAGTATAATTATTTATTTATCTTTTTGTTAAAAAGTCGTCGTCAATAACCAAGCTATATAGACTTGGATAATAGTCTTTTTGCCTATCATTATTTGAAAGAAACTCATTTATTTCTATTACACTACAGTATTCTTACCTACCTGTAAGGAACATCAGCCACGTAGACATAAACTGTATTGTTGATTTAATTACTTATCACTTGACAGAATAAGTGTAAAATGGCAACACTAAGCTAATGAAAGTTAACGAAAAAATCGAATAACTTTCATTTAATTGTTATTTTTTTATCCTTGGTGAACCAGTTAATGTTATATTTTGAAAAACCGTAGACAATTAAAGGATTTCCCTTCATATATAACTCACTTTCAGACGCTCAAATTTAAATCAGCAAAGATTTCGCCATTGTTCTTTAAGGATTTCGATTTGTAATGATTCCATCATCACTACATCGTAGGTACATATTTTTAAAAAAAGTCCTCCGCCGCGTCTGTACGCGATAAACTCAAAAACAACTGAACGTATTTTCATGCGGTTTTCACCAATAGAGAGAGCAAGAAACGAGGAAGGTTTTTGTGTATGTGACCATCACGGGCGAAGCCGGAGCGGGTAGCTAGTTGAATGCATTTTTGTCTATATCTGTTCCCGTCCACTATATTATTTCTGTATTTTACAGTAATTTGAATATCTTATTTATTTATTAATTTAAGAATAAAACAATATTTATATTTTTCAAAAAATGTTTTATTTACAATACATATTTATACGATAATCCGATATTGTGGTGGCCCAGTGGCAAAGACGTCACTTGTCGTGCTTGAGTTCGTGTGTTCCATACATAGATAGATATAGTATGTACAAGATACACAGAGTCAGATGGAAAACGAAACCGAAAATATAAAATCTATGTGTAAGGGAATTTGTCCATGTGTTAGTTAAAAAAGTGTTGATAAAAAGTCCATGTTCAATATCGATATCGATACTTGGTGAACACCTTAAGAAACACGATTGCTGGGCAAAAACCATGCTTTGCTTTAATTAAAATACAAATTACAAAATAATATCTCGCATGTATTTAAAATACGAAATACAAAATATTTTTAAGTCGTGTATTTAAAATGTAAAGTACAGTATTTTAACTATTTTTATTTAAAATACAAATAACAAAATATTCATTCATTGGTCATTCATCGTGACATTCGTACTAATAAACTTAATCAATACACAGAAGTTCGGTGAAAATAACCGTTTGAAATGAAAATGATAATTTACAAGGTAGGTACTTGAAAATTTGACGTACGCGGTCGCCATTTTGCTTATGAAAGCTATCAAGCGCTATTTTCTGCAGAACGCATCTATTAATAAAATCGCTGAATGTATTTTGAAGCCACAAGTATTTGAAGTACTAATAAAAAAAGGCTAGTATTTAAACGAGCGAAAAAAAATCAAATTAAAGGTGTAAAAAATACTGAATATGGCTTACTGAAATACTAAGCGGGAGACAAACAGTGGGCGAATACAAATGTTTAAAACAGCGACTTGAAAATATAAGTTTGTCGACTGGGCTCCTTTTTCTGTCTGCAGGGTCTAAAGTAACCTAACATGAAGGAGATGACGGGAGCTAAGTTCGCTCGCTTTGCTCGCTCACTTCAGCTCCCGTCATCCCCTTCGAACCTAACCTATCCGTGTCGGGGTGCCCTAAGTTCCCGAGCTCGCTTCGCTCGCTCTTGGACACGAATAAACCCGAACTCCCGCACTGCACAGTGATGTCGCCTCGATAGTTGTTCAGCTATTTTCAAAATAATAATATTCTAAAATAGAAACCCAAATACAATTAAAGTATGTAACAATATTATCACCGCAGCTCACAAAAATCTCCTAAAAGGTATTACTCAAATCGGATAAATAGTCGCTTACTAAGTATAATAGTCGCCCATTCAGTATAGTTTTCGCTCGGTTAATTATTTCCCATAAAAAAATACCGCAGTCAGGTATTTGAAATTGACGACACGGTTGGCGTAGTGGTTGAGCGATCGGCTGCTGCGCTGCGTGTCGCGAGTTCGATTCCCGCACGGAACTAATATTTGTATGGCCTGCAGATAGTTCAATGATAAATGATATTATTTCTGTAAGTTGGTTTGTACAAACACGTTTACATATTTTATAAAAGTAGATGAGGTCTGTTAGAGGTATCTAGATGGTTTGAAAACTAACACTAGGTTGGCCACTAACTAACCATACGATAGGAAGCGTCATTCTTACAGGCACAATTAAAGTAGGTATAGATTATTTCATTAGAAGTCGTCGATGTTTTCTTTGTATGCAGTATTTCGATTCAAAATGTTTACTACATATTGTAGAATTTTTATTTGGAGACCATCCATCTCTATTTAAAATTCGAATCCATTTTTCTCTTAATACAGAATTATTTGGGAATCTTTAGGTACATAAATATTATATATTATTATTTACACAACAGAAAAAATTGCTGATGAGCAGAGCACTGATGTATTCTAGCCACTGTAAAACTAATAAATGCATACAATTATAATGACCCTAAATAGACTCCGCACTCGGGTTGGCCGCAGCAAGGACAACCTCCTCAGGTGGGGGTTTTCTGATGGCATTAGTCTTCAGTGCTTATGCAGCATCTCTCCGCAGACCATGGCCCATCTCACGGAGAGCGCAGCATGCCCTGTCACCTGTACTTACGAAGACCTTATGACTGCGTCACCGAATGGTATTGCCGTGGCTGAATTCTGGGCCAAACACAATATTTAACTTTTCATATTTGCCATCGACACGCTAAGGAGAAGAATATAATGACATTCCTAAACCTACTCAAAGTAACAAAACATCAAAACACTCCGATTTTTTTTGAAAAATAAAGGCAACAATAAACATGCAACTTTAAGTACAGTTTCGATAAAAACATCTTCTCAATCGTAACTTAAATCTATTTTAACAAAACCTGACTAAATAAGTTTGTATTCATGTCATGATGTCACTAAAAACAATTAAGTTTTTATCGATACTCATGACGTCACCGCTTTGTCAAGCCCTAGCGTAAACAATCAATTTACTCTTTTACATAATATTTTCTCCAATTTTGTTTATATATACGAAATATACTTATATATAACATTGGAAATCAATATACTATTGTAAGAATCTTTTTCTGAGCCGATTACTAGCAGAAATTCGTCAAAATATGGTTCAAAACAATCCAAGGACAAAATTGTATTTACCTGTGAAACGTGTATTTATTGGGGTTATTTCGTCTTGTAACGTCACATTCACTCACAGAACAAGTCACCATAATTGTATAATTAATATTATCAATTTAAATCTAAAGATTATTATTTAAATGCAAGAAATTCACCGCGGCGTAAAACAGATTGTCCGCTAGGTTTACTTATTCGCGAAAAACATGACATATCGGTACGTCATTCACGCTCTCTTTTTCTCTTGGGTGGTTTGTACTTGATTAGGATTTCTCGCTCGCACGCTTCGTGTATCTTTTTGCGTAGCAAAAAAAATTCTAAATCTATGGTTCCATAGGATAAGAGCCACTGGGCCACCACGACACTCTAAGAGGGGGAGAGGGGGGGGGAAATAAAATTAAGCAATATATTTTTCAACACACTAGCTCATAAAGTGGCTCTAATTTCACCGCAATTAGGAACATAATGGCACCTGTAATCAAACTGTGACTTTTTCATTGCTATTATTCACAAGTGAGTTTTTTTTTATTGGTTGAGTTGCTTTGTTCTTATAAAAGTTTTGATACAAAAGAGATCGTGCTTAATAGTACAAATAAATTAATGTACCTACCTATTGCTTGCTCATTTCATGCAACTTCGTATTTAAATAGATAATTTCAACTTGTACGTGTTTAATATATAAAACTTTCACTCAAATATAACTTTTGTTATATTTGAGTGAAAGTTAAACAAAAAGAAACCTCATTCTTTTAGTCTATGGCCGATCGCCATTGTTTGTTGCAGATGCGCGCGCATAGGAAAACTGATAAATTTTTACCCGCCATTGCGAAAAAAAACTCACAACTCGTTTTCACTGTTGAAAATGTTTTTTTAGTATTATTTTCTTCACAAGTGTGTTGAAAAACGTCGTATGATACACCGTCTCCGTATTTACCGTCCTCGGCTCTCTAAGACTCAATGGCGCCTCAGCGGTAATCACCAACATTACACACTTGTACCTAAATTAACGTGACCATTTATTCTTTGACTCAAAACTGGACGTTGGCCACAATTCGGATATGGGATCTTCAAAAGTTTTTCAGTAACACCACATTTTTCATTAGTTACTCAAAAAGTAGTTTTTTAATGGCTGATACATTTTTAAAACCCTTACCAAGGCAGGCATAAGAGCAAGCCATCTGGTTTGCTATAGCCGAGCATTTGTTGATATTCAGTTTAGTTTCAGTTTCGGCGCAAAACTCCTTTAGAGCTTCAACTCGAATTGTACAAATTCCCAAAGAGTCTTGAGGAGCCTTCACGGCAGTTTACGGTTTGCACCAAGAAAATCAAAAGCCGTGCTCAGAACGAGAATAGTTATTTATGCTACAAGTGCGGAAGGTAGGTGATAAATCGACACGAGTCGGAAATCATCCTACGCACGTGTATCATACAACATTTTACTATGCATTGTGCGGGGAAATAAAAAAATGTATCTGAACCAAGCAAGAAATTAATAAAATGGCGGGCTCATTCAAGGGCACTCAGCCTGTCCACAGATTAACTTTTACTGCGCATGTGCAAATAGCTGTCATGTCGTTACGCAAAAAGGCACGAGCAAAATATTAATTCTGCCAAACATATTTAATGAATATTTAAAATTAATTTATTGATCAAAATCTTAATCTAGAGTAATTAAAAACGCCTTAAATGAAGTATTAGTTTTGTTTTACCTTTTATATATATGATAATCTGTACTTAACAAATTTTTAAAACTTTTCTCAAATAATAAAAACTCTATGCGGCGGGCTGACGTTGGAGTTAAAAATTAAAAAAGTACAGAAAAGTAAAAATCACTAGTAAAAAAAAGTGACACTTTCCGCACAGGAAGGGCGGAAGTATACAAATTATCATAATTGATCTGCCCTCGAAGCACGGGCTCCTAAATCAATCACCATGTATATCACTGACCAGTCAGTGAGTCAGTGTAAGTTTTATTTTAATAAATAAAACTTACAAGTTGAAGTTATCTATTTAAATACGAAGTTGCATGAAATGAGCAAGCAATGGGTACATTAATTTATTTGTACTATTGAGCACGATCTTTTTTGTATCGAAACTTTTTTAAGAACAACGCAACTCAACCAATAAATAAAAAAAAAACTCTATAACTCACTTGTGAATAATAGCAATGAAAAGGTCACAGTTTGATAACAGGTATCATTATGTGCCTAATTGCGGTGAAATTAGGGCCACTTTATGAGCAAGTGTGTTGAAAAAATATTTAAAACAGCGCTGAATTCTACGATTCGATATGTTATTAAAAATGTTTTGAACAGTCAGGTTCTTCGTGGTCAATTTGCTGTTTTACTCTTTCGATTAATTAATTATAATAATTTATCTTAGTTTTTGGTATTTTTAAGGTAGGGCATTGTCATTCCAAGGTAGGGAATTGCCCCACAATGGCCCCAGGGCCTGATTAACCCTTAGGCTAATTAGGCTGCAGCCTAGGGCGCGAGGATCGGGGGGGCGCGGGCGTGCTGAAATCGTGTCTTCGCATGCACTTTTAATCTAGCATCATTGCATCTACCCTACATATTTCACGGTCAAAATGAAATTATTGAATCTGCACTAAACGGAAATTTTCTTGGCTATAATGAGCTTATATCTCCTTAGATCCTTTCATGGCTGAGCATTTGGTGAGATTTGGACAAAAAGGCACAAGTTCTCTATCTATAGTACTTGTCATCCTCTATAATCGATGAATTTATTTTACTTCTCGCTGACGAAGTTCAACTTTAGATTACAGGAGAAATAAAAAAAGCAAAATATTATTCGATTAGCATTGATTCTACTCCAGATATTTCACACACCGATCAGTTGGCATTTATAGTTCGTTATATTTTGCCTGACGAAGAACCTGTCGAACGCTTTGTCACATTTTTACCCAATTGCGGTCATAAAGATGAAGACATGGAGAAGGCTGTTCTTGCGACAATTGATAAAACTTTGGACTTGATATTAAAGACTGTCGTGGCCAAAGTTATGATAATGCTAGCAATATGTCTGGTCAATACAAATGTTTTCAGTCAAGAATTAAAGCTGTAAATCCTCTGGCTACTTTTGTTCCTAGTGCAGCGCATTCTCACCAACTCGTGGGATTGGCTGCCGCGGAAAGTAGTGACGAGCCAGCTGGTGTTTTTACACTGGAACAACAACTATACCATTTTTTTTTCTGGATCTACAAGCAGATGGCAATTTTTGTTATCCAAATTGGATGAAGAATCGACGGTACTAAAAAATGTTACGCTTTTGGAACTCTGTGCACGTAAAGTTTCAAATCGATTAACAACGTAAGATAAATCAAAAGAACTTGCTTGTAGCTGTGCACTAACGATTTGAAACTTTGCCGCGCTTTTTCAGTCTCTACTTTCGTTTGCCAGACTCTAGGTAGTATGAACCATGTTAAGATTTTCACACTAGTAAGCAAAGTCAAAACGCGGGGGCGCGTCCTTATAATTAGCCTAGGGCGGTCAGAACTCTTGATCAGTCGCTGAATGGCCCCTCTCCCCCCCCTAGCTACGGCCCTGGATTGATTTGATTGATTTTTAAAGGTCTTTATTGACATAAAGATAAAAAAAAGTTAACAAAAAAAGATCTTATTCTAAATGTAAACTAACATACATCAAATAATGTTAAGTAGGCTAAAATCGCCTCTTTTAACAAATAAAATATATAGAGTCTGGCAAACGAAAGTAGTGACTGAAAAAGCGCGTCAAATTTAAAAAAAGCGAACTAAAAAGACATAAACAAGAAGAAAATCATGCTGTGCAGTCGGAGGATACATCCGGTTTTGGCCAGCAAGCTCGCGCATATGTATCCTCCGACTGCACAGCATTATTTTCTTCTTGTTTATGTCTTTTTAATTCGCTTTTTTTTAAATTTGACGCGCTTTTTCAGTCTCTACTTTCGTTTGCCAGACTCTAATTTATATGTTGACAGTTCTTGATTAAAAAACAATACATTAAGCTAAGTAAATTATGTAGTCTTTGTAGACCCACATTTTAACACGCTTTTATTAGCTTGGTATGTATGTATCTATGTATCAATGTAACGGAATCTTTGAACGTGATTTTCACCCATTTCAAAACGTTGGATTGATTTGAAACTTTGCACACTTATCAAGGACCGATGACAATGCAATAATTTAAACAGTTTGTCCCATTATCCTTACCATTACAGCGTGTTTTTTAGTTTTTAGAACTACAATTTATTTAAATTAAAGTTTCACACCCACCCCCCAATTTTTATTTTTAATGATTTGATTTGCTTTTATACATAGAAAGCGAATACTTAATAACATTTATTTTTAGGTATAATAACTGATATTTAATAAGTTCAAAATAAGCACTGTAACAGCAATTAATTACGCTGGCAAGATGGTAAGTAAGCTAGCGTCAAGCCACTAGGAAATGACGATGGGGCAGTTTGTACTTTTTGTAAGTTCTGTCATAAGGCAATCTAGTAAATCTACTCTTACCAATTACGATGACGTGGATTAGTAAAAAGGAAGAACTTTCGGGCAATTTTCAAAATGAATTCTTTAATTTGTGGAAACTTGATGTATTGATGTAGCTTTGTTAGATTTGTGTAGGTAGGTGTGTTAAATGCTATTTCTCATTACTCATACTCTGAAAGTAGGTCTGAAGTTGCCTGAGGAGCGGGATGAAAGTAATACTTTTCATCCCTAGGGAGAATCGCTTTCAACTGACAGCTGTAAGTCTGAAGTTGCCTGAGGTTTAGTTGAAAGCGATTCTCCCTAGGGATGAAAAGTATTACTTTCATCCCTAGGGAGAATCGCTTTCAACTGAATAGGCGGGACAGCGGCAATCATTTTTTCTTTAGCTAATTCATATTTTTATTTTTATTTCCTTGTATTTGTAATGAAAAGCACAGTGTTTACCTCGGGTTAAAGACTTATTTAGTCCCTCGAACTGTTGGCGCCCTCACTTCGTTCCGAGGACTGGGGCGCCAAACCCCGTCTCGGGACTAAATAAGTTACTTTCACCCCTAGGATAACAATGTACTATTAAGTGCTTTGTTCTGCAGAACCTGGAGTTTTTTGCGGCCCTGGATTAAATGTAGACAAAAATGATCTAATGTAAATGTACCTATGCTTTTAATTATTCTATATAATAAAAGAAAAAAAGAAGGCAGCAACCGTTAAAATGTTGTTTGATTTACCTACCTGAATTCCACTCCCTATCAAAAAGGGAATTTTTAGCTTTACCTTTTTTATTTATCTTATACTTCATGTACAATGGTGATACATAGGCGGACTTAATGCAGCAAGGCATTATCTACCAGTCAACCTTTGGGTTAAAAAGGACACAACAGTGGCCGGCCAAGTGCGAACTGGACTCACGCACGATGGGTTCCGTACCATTATCGCAAATTACAGAAAAAAAATCACGTTTGCTGTATGGGAGCCCTCTTAAACATTTATTTTATTCTGTTTTTACCCGGCTGCAATGAAAGGGTTATGTTTTTAGTATTTTTTGTTATAGTGGCAACTTAAATACATCATCTGTGAAAATTTCAACTGTCTAGCTATTAGTTAGTTGGTTCATGAGATACAGCCTGGTGACAGACGGACCGCGGAGTCGGTGGTACGGAACCCTAAAAATGAACAATAATTAAAGTCGGATATTAATAAACTATCTAACTAATAATAGACTATAATATATATCATATTCTAAATGAAACAGAAATATAATAACTATGCCGAAGACCGAGCTATGTAAGAGAGAACAAGTAATAGTAGTTCCTCAAAGTAATTTCAAAAAGACAAAAAGTTATTTTATAAAGATTTGGCTTTTGGAAATTACTATGAGGAATAATAATGAAATGACTATGACCCGACCAATTTACTACACGGGTGTCGTATACCGATTACCGACAGATGGCGCTAGTATCATAATTCTAAGTCATGACTATGTTATAATCATGAAGGTATAGTATAACTTCATGGTTATAATAATATATACTCTGTGCTCTAGTCCCCGTCCCCATATTTATGTTCATAGACTAAAATGTTGTACAGCCATTCCATATTTGTAAATTTTACTAATAGTTGCTTTTTTTAACCGACTTTCGAAAAAGGAGGCAGTTCTATGTTCGACTTCTTGTTTTTTTTTTTTATGTATGTTCACCGATATCTCCGTCAATTGTGGATCGATTTTGAAAATTCTTGTTTTGTTTGAAAGAGTATGTTCCGAAATTGATCCCATTTTAATTTGGTGAAAATCTGATGAAGAACCTCGAAGATATACAACAGAACTCTTCAATAAATAACGGAAAATCTATCGGGACTGCTGCAATCGCATGTCTGTTTATTGTTTATACCATTTCATAACATAAAATCACGCCAGTACGCTCTTAAGGGGTAAGCAGATCTCTCATTTGATCGGTTTTGTTCAAGTTTCATGATATTCGGGTAATCTATTCCGGCGTTATAGGAGACTTACTAAACAACTTGCCTATTAGGTAGGTACAACTAAAAAGTGAAAAATTAAAATTTACAAAAAATACTACCTACTTCCAAATAAGAAAACTACAAAGTGAAAAATAACCTTTTTTTTGGAAGTCGGTGTCCGTAACGCAAAAAATGGTACCTACGAATGACATTTTAAAAGTTTACTAAATACTATGATTAGAAAACTTTAAAAAATGCAAAGAAAATACAAAGAATATTTTTTAACTCACAATAGATTAAAATCAAATTATAAGTTTACCCTCCTACCAAAAATATACGGATATACGCTGGCAACGCTACTCATTATTAGTTCATGTCCCTGTATGTAGACGGCGCTGAATGCTATGAAATTATAATGTATACCCACTGACCTCTATTATACAACCTCTATTATACAAGTACGCTGGACTTCATATTATCTGTTCGCGACGAAGCGTCATCAACCATACTAAATGGTTCATAGAAGTTTAAAGTATGTATGTGTAGACATGTCTGCTTACCACGGCGCGCCATCAAATACTAAAATAATTTTTAGAGGCACGTCTATATTTATACTAAAATTTTACCTGCATTTTTTGAGATTGTAGTATAATGTTTTTAGTATTTGTCAGTATGTTATAGGGTTCAATAGTTCACCCTTAATGGAGTAAAAGCATTAGAAAGCATACTGATAAGAGTTATCATAGTGAAAAACGTAAATTCCCGTCGTACGAAACGTCATTGCTCGACGACGGATTAGTTCCGAATGAGCCGCGAGGTGGCTCCACGTGATATTTATAGTTTTGGAGCTTTGGAAACAAATTATAGTAATTAAAATCATGTTTTTAAGGGCTTATCCTATGTACTAGACATGAAATCGGTACATAATGATGAAACTATGTGAAAACCACATAGTTTCCGCTATATAAATATGAATATTGACTTGATATCTCAAAAACCAAATATATGATTTTAGGTCATTTTAGGATATATAGGGGACCTAGACCGAGACGGGAAACCTATATACACCTCATAGTTAGCGTGGTCTTCGATATAAAGCCCATTTACTTGAGATATCAAGTCGGTATATAAAATGAACATGCTGTTTATCTGGTTTTCGGCAAATGCTTACGGGTTTAGGTGCCCTAAGTACCTAGAAAACATATAGGTGTACTGGTAAAAGTACTACCATTGGAAAGCTTGCTAAAAGGGCTTCCAGGCGGTTTCTAGATGGGAAGAATCGCTTGGATAGTCAGCGAGATAAACAGTCGTGAAAAATGTAAACAACGTAAAACGTTGAAATTTGTAGACCCTTCAGGTGGAATAACTCCATGAAGGGAATAGATGTACTCATGGTGTAAGTACTTTCGGATGGCTTGCTGGACTAGCTACCAAGCCATCACTTTGGAGCGAAAATCGCTCAAGTAGTTTAAGTACAATTCCAGAAAATAGGTTTCTGGAAATGTAATTTTTAGTCCGTTTTTTGGCATTCCCCGGGACTATACACCCCTGGGAATTCCAAAAATAAGGAATTTCTGGGGACCTCCCGATGGCCCGATAAACGCGCTATCGTGTCGTCCCAATTTTATTAGGTTTTAATAAAAAGTTTTTCCAATAGCTGGGCGCAAAGAAAGTGACCAGCTATTGATTTGGTACTTATCAAGGCACCTTATGTGCATATAGCCTGGATAGACTTATATAAACACAAAAAATGTAAAGTGTGGTCTATCGGCTACCAGAATCCCCATAATAGGCGGTGATTGTCTGGTTAGCCTAAGTAGAAAATCCTTAAGTCGGTGAAATGACTTAGGATTTTATAGATTCAGTACATAAGGGATGATATCCCATAGAAGATGCCCGAAAATAGGCTTTTTCTAGACGTCAACAGACAGCCTGCTATTGGCACCAGCAGGTCAACCCAACCTATAGATATCCTTAAGCTAGGTTAAAAGCTATTTTGATTTTAACCGGAAAATAAAGGAAATTGTCCCTTTATTTTATAGACTTAGTCTAGGGAAGCTATCAATACCTGGAAATTAGGTATATGGATTAGATACGGAGATAGGGGGCGTTACTGTGTTACAGTACGAAGAAATCCAGCTATTGATAGCACCGTGGAAGGGGTGCGGTAACCCTATTACCAAATGTTGATAAGGGTTTTTTACAATAATAAAAAATATTTTCGGCGAGAATTTGCGGGGCTCTCAATAATGGCACGGTCCGAGGGTATATAGCTACCCCGGTCCAAAATTAGAATTTGTAGTCATCCAAAGCTAGTCGCTTGTACTTGTCTTAGTAAATAAGAAGTAATTCTTATATAGAATCGAGTCTCAGTAATTGTTGAGAGCCCTAGAATCGTGCCGTGTACTGAATAACTTAGTGTTTCATTTAATTCGTCGACTTCAACCCCAATGAAGACACCCCTTTTCGATCCTGTCGAGCTGAACCTCGGGACCTGGACACCAGGAGTGCTGATCCAGAAGTAGGGAATCCAGAACCTGGAAGTAACTCGAGAACAGCCAACACATTGTTGAATCGTTCGAGTCGATTTGCAACCTTACGTCGCTGCTGCAGCCAGGCATCCAAGAACCTTACTTCGTGTGTGATTGGGGCGTTCAGCGGCAATGGCCAGAAGGTTTACGCCCTTCTTTTCTCGGGGCCAGTGATCACGCTACGTCCAGCACATTATCGATGACAAAATGAAGACATTTGATTTTCGTCATTTTGGCGCTGATAGCTACGTGACTTAACGTGAGATTCCATGGAACTAATATTAGAGATGGGACACAGGCTTCGGTAAAAAAATACGTGAGAATAATTTAATAAGTAAGAGAAAAAAAATACCTAGTTATTTTTATTGTAATTCATTTTTAAGTAATAGAAAGATTGCTTTAAAGGTTAACTGATAAATATTTTCAGTCGTATTGCAAGCTATAAACTAGTGGATAGCGTGCTACTAAAGTTATAGCGTATTACTGTCAGATTAGTGAGATTTAAATATGGGGATAGGCTAACAACTTATCCTTAAAACTAGTATATTTGAGCGAGTATCTCCTTGCTCAAGTACACAAGATAGTTAATAGTTCGGATTCACTCGGTTGGCGCCCATCGGATTCGTAAAGGGAACATCATTCATACAAATATACGTACGTATTTCTCGCTCTCATCGCTGAGATCCTGTCTCTGTAGTGTTAAGGTGCAAATAAGAGTGACATCGCATTCCAGCGACGTGAAGACTTATATCAGTTTTCAACTCTGTTTCAGATGTAGATATAAATTGTTTGACTTAAAAACATTTGTTAATACAATTATAATTATCATGATATTGTTCCAGAATTAATTCCAGACAGGACCGAGGTGATTGATACAAGAAGAGAGAGGCCTATGCTCAGCAGTGGGCGAAGTCGGATCGTGTGGATGATCATGATGATGATTCCAGAATTTAGTATTACACATTGCTTTTTAACATATTATTACTGATTATTAGGCATTCATGTAACATTCATCACTAATACCAATAAGAGATATTTAGTTGCAACATATTATGAGAAGTCAATACAGTAGATGAGTGATACGCCTTGCCAAGTCTACTGTTTTGATATTAGTGTAATTTAAAAATATTACTAATACTCATATACTCGTATTAGTTAAAATAATATAATATTTCCAGGCGAATATATTAGTATTACCTAATCTTGAGAAATATCGGTATTAACCTATCTCTAAATGTGTCAATTTTAGTTCCTGAGAACCTCGAGTGGGGCGCTGTAATTCGGCACAAAAATCAACTGTCATTTCATCTAATATATGTAGTCCAGCGTACTTGTAGGATAGAGGTCAGTGTGTATACCAGATTAGACCAGATACCAGTTGCCACCATAGACTATAATACTGTTTGGACCATAGACTATAATACGGTTTTGGTTGCCACTCTTGTGTTTATGTTTCTCTGTGACAAAAACTATCGGTGCCGATGAAAATATGGTTTCAAACTTTCAAGTCTTATAAATTATCGAGTTATCTGTTCTCGAGTGATCTAAAAAGAACAGCGGTGAATTTAGATGCGTTTGTCGTATGAGTTGTGTTATTCAGTTCTTAAATGATGTTTTCTATGGAGAAATGTTTAGGCCGTAGTGGTAATGGAAATGCAAAGGAAGCTGAGCTTTTTGCTGGTGGTGGCGAGGGACTGGGCAAAGAAGAAGTACATTCAGGCGAGGTCGCTTCAGCTGTGGCTGCGTTGTCAGACGAGATCGAAGACGTCCTGAAAGATGAGCTGGGTGACTCGGATCGGGCGGATAACCCTTAAGATATTAAATATAAAATTAAATCAGCTAATAAACTAGCTAATTTGTGCGCTTTAATCCAACATGCAGTGCGGGTTAACTTAGCAGAAGGCGAACGTTACATGATCCGGATCAGGACTATCTACCACAATTTGAAATAGCCGTGAGTACCAACATGGCTGACTGGTCCTACCTCTCTCATTTTAGATTGTGGCTTAATAATTCGAATCTGCTTTGACTATTTGCTATTAACAAGTTTCAATGAACTCCAATTGGATAAAACTTACCTTATATATTGTATGTTTTGTATACATTTTGTGAAACTCAATTATGGAGATATAATATCTTTTTAAGTTACTAGCTTAAGGGTACACTAGTCGACGGCACGAACTATTTTGTGCGTGGGGTTAAAATGCATTTTACAAAATGTATATCAACGTATTGTTGCATATCAACCGACAACACGTTCGGAAGAGATAGATGTTGTGATGAGCAGTAGGAAGCTAGTTCGCGTACGAATAGGTACACACTTTTGCAAATTTGTAACGACATGGATAATGATTTAGGACGAAACCGAGCGCGCGAAATTTTATAAACAGACCTTTGGCAGTCTAGATATCATGATAAAACGACTAAATCTATCTGTTCAAAATAAAATTATTTACATTGTTGAACTACCAAATCTATCCCTGTATGGAGGCCGTTTTGCAATTTTCCGTCTTCGTATGGTATTTATTCGCGCCCAAAAATGCGTTAAAATTTGTGTCGAAACTTTCGACGATCATAACTTTCAAACATTTTCTTTTTTTAACCGACTTTCGAAAAAGGAGGAGGTTCTATGTTCGACTTCTTGTATGTTTTTTTTTTTTGTATGTTCACCGATATCTCCGTTAATTGTAGACCGATTTTAAATATTATTGCATAAGGCACTGCGCGACAAAGAATACCAACTTTGACGCGGCGACGTGGCGCGTAGCGTAGTTACAGCAACCGGCGGCGCGACATTGCAATCTATTGCAAGTCTTACGTGTTTGGTGCGTGAAAAGTTATTATTTTTTGTGAAAGTGGCATTAAACGTGGAACAATTAATTATTTTTGTTAGTCAATATCCAGAAATATAAGACCTCCATAAATATCATGAATATTAACCGAAAAAACCAACGTTTGGAAGGAAATTACCGAGCAATTGGGAGTTAAGGGTAAATTAATTTCGCATTTTTCTGTGTATGTCGTATTTTTAACCGACTTACCAAAAAGGAGGAGGTTCTATGTTCGACATTTTTTTTTTTTTTTTTTGTGTATGTTCACCGATATCTCCGTCAATTGTGGACCGATTTTGTAAATTCTTTTTTTGTTTGAAAGAGTATGTTCCGAAATTGGTCCCATTTTATTTTGGTGAAGATCTGATGAAGAACTTCGAAGATATACAACAGAACTCTTCAATAAATAACGGCAAATCTCTCGGGACTGCTGCAATCGCATGTCTGTTTATTGTTTATACCATTTCATAACATAACATCACGCCAGTACGCTCTTAAGGGGTAAGCAGATCTCTCAGTTGATTGGTTTTGTTCTAGTTTCATGATATTCAGGTAATCTATTCTAGTGTTAACACACGCTCGAATTTGGTACGGCCCGACCACGGATTTGTGGGCGGGGTTAGTCCGGCCCCGACCATATCCGAGCGTGTGTAGAGTGGTCCGCGGACATTATTATTATTAAATTGATTCCGTCTCCGGTCCAAACAAGCGTGTGTAAGCGAGAAAGCATTTGTGGGCGGAGTCAGTCCGGCCGTACCAAATCCGAGCGTGTGTTAACCGCTAAGTAAGTTTAAGACCGCACTAGGCGTATAGTTCTCGACAAACTTCTTGGCCGCCCTGAAGTTGGCTACAATGACTGCGCAGTAGTAAATCTCATACAAAAAACACTAAAGTGAAAAATAACTTCAATTCGCGCCCAAAAATGCGTTAAAATTTGTGTCGAAACTTTCGACGATCATAACTTTCAAACATTTTCTTTTTTTAACCGACTTTCGAAAAAGGAGGAGGTTCTATGTTCGACTTCTTGTATGTTTTTTTTTTTGTATGTTCACCGATATCTCCGTTAATTGTAGACCGATTTTAAATATTATTGCATAAGGCACTGCGCGACAAAGAATACCAACTTTGACGCGGCGACGTGGCGCGTAGCGTAGTTACAGCAACCGGCGGCGCGACATTGCAATCTATTGCAAGTCTTACGTGTTTGGTGCGTGAAAAGTTATTATTTTTTGTGAAAGTGGCATTAAACGTGGAACAATTAATTATTTTTGTTAGTCAATATCCAGAAATATAAGACCTCCATAAATATCATGAATATTAACCGAAAAAACCAACGTTTGGAAGGAAATTACCGAGCAATTGGGAGTTAAGGGTAAATTAATTTCGCATTTTTCTGTGTATGTCGTATTTTTAACCGACTTACCAAAAAGGAGGAGGTTCTATGTTCGACATTTTTTTTTTTTTTTTTGTGTATGTTCACCGATATCTCCGTCAATTGTGGACCGATTTTGTAAATTCTTTTTTTGTTTGAAAGAGTATGTTCCGAAATTGGTCCCATTTTATTTTGGTGAAGATCTGATGAAGAACTTCGAAGATATACAACAGAACTCTTCAATAAATAACGGCAAATCTCTCGGGACTGCTGCAATCGCATGTCTGTTTATTGTTTATACCATTTCATAACATAACATCACGCCAGTACGCTCTTAAGGGGTAAGCAGATCTCTCAGTTGATTGGTTTTGTTCTAGTTTCATGATATTCAGGTAATCTATTCTAGTGTTAACACACGCTCGAATTTGGTACGGCCCGACCACGGATTTGTGGGCGGGGTTAGTCCGGCCCCGACCATATCCGAGCGTGTGTAGAGTGGTCCGCGGACATTATTATTATTAAATTGATTCCGTCTCCGGTCCAAACAAGCGTGTGTAAGCGAGAAAGCATTTGTGGGCGGAGTCAGTCCGGCCGTACCAAATCCGAGCGTGTGTTAACCGCTAAGTAAGTTTAAGACCGCACTAGGCGTATAGTTCTCGACAAACTTCTTGGCCGCCCTGAAGTTGGCTACAATGACTGCGCAGTAGTAAATCTCATACAAAAAACACTAAAGTGAAAAATAACTTCAATTACGGCAGTCGGTGTTCCTGTTTTCGTTTCTTCGTTTTTTGACACCGACTTCCGAAATTGAAGTTATTTTTCACTTTAGTGTTTTTGTTTGGAAGTCGGTTGTAATTTTTATAAAAAAGTTTTTTATTTTTCACTTTTTAGTTGTACCTACCTAATAGGCAAGTTGTTTAGTAACATATAACGCCAGAATAGATTAACTTGAATATCATGAAACTTGAACATGACCGGTGAAATAAGAGATCTGCGTACTCCTTAAGAGCTCACTGGCGTGATGTTATGTTATAAAATGGTATAAACAATGTACAGACAAGCGATTGCAGCAATCACGAGAGATTTGCCGTTATTTATTAAAGAGTTCTGTTGTATATCTCCGAAGTTCTTCATCAAATCTTCACCAAATTAAAATGGGACCAATTTCGGAACATAGTCTCTCAAACAACAAAAGAATTTACAAAATCGGTCCACAATTGACGGCGATATCGGTGAAAATACACAAAAAAAAAAAACATACATAATGTCGAACATAGAACCTCATCCTTTTTGGTAAGTCGGTTAAAAATACGACATACACAGAAAAATACGAAATTTATTTACCCTTATCTCCCAATTGCTCGGTAATTTCCTTCCAAACGTTGGTTTTTTCGGTTAATATTCATGTTATGGAGGTCTTATATTTCTGGATATTGACTAACAAAAATAATTAATTGTTCCACGTTTAATGCCACTTACACAAAAAATAATAACTTTGCACGCACCAAACACGTAAGACTTGCAATAGATTGCAATGTCGCGCCGTTTGCTGTAACTACGCTACGCGCCACGTCGCCGCGTCAAAGTTGGTATTCTTTGTCGCGCAGTGCCGCTACGCGTAGTGCATTTATATCTCATACAAAGTATATTTGGTCGGGTCGTTTCGTAGTTACGCCTAGTGTGGTCTAACCTTTATACCAGCGGTTTCGCTCGCGTTAATATAGATTTTGTAAATTTCTTGCATGATTCTGTTCTCCTGGTAGTTTAAGAGACTTTAATCATAATCATAATCATTTATTCATTTGCGAATATGGGTACAAAAGAAAAGATGTTATATAAAAATAGTGTCCATTAGCTATATCCTACCATAAGGCATGCAAATTTACACAGGTATCCTTTAATAAATAAAATTTAACAGTAATAAGATATTATTTATGTATGGAGATAAATATCGTATGGAATAACATTATATAAGTTTATCCTGTAAATATTCAGTGACAGAGTAATATGCTTTTATCTACTCTCATATCGTAATATTCGAATTATAAACTTCAAAACGAGTTTATATTGACATACTTTATAAACACAATACCAAAAATTAAAAATAGAATCTCATTATAACACTATTTCTCTAACAAAATAATGCTATAATAGTAGTTTATGATACTGTTGCATAATAAGGGGTATTAAAACATGAGTGTGAGTTTAAAAACTTAGCCGTAGGCGAGGTTTTTAATAGTATTCACACGAATGTTTTAATACCTAGTTATGTGCAGTTTCATACACTACTTTATCTACACTCATACATTTTGGGATTGAACCTATTTAATATATTTTTTTAGCATTTTCCATGCCTTAAAGTCGTGATAAATGCATCATATAATAATCTTGACTTTGCTGGTAAGAGATTATGAGTAATTTCCTTCGCCGCATATAAAATGTTTGGCGGAGTCAAATTTTCTTCACATTCACTAATATGAGACATTTTAGGCAAGAATTTAAAAAACTCATGAAATTCAGTATAGCGAAACCTGCAAAACGTATGAATGGCGCCAAAACCCAGCACATCACCGCATTATCTGCGCATGCGCTAAGGCTTAGCACACGCACTGCGATATTTATTCGAGCGATTTTTTTCCGCCCATTCTGCGACCTATGGAATTGTATGAAGCTGCTCGCATTGCGGTAAAAAAATCGTGCGGCAATAATACCGTATGAAATCCGTGTTTTACAACAGAATCCACCGCACCGCGGCGCGAGTTTAATTCGCGCGAATATTTTAAGCTCTATGAACAGGTAGAAAGAGACAAAATTCGCGCGAATAAATTTCGCAGTGCATGCTAAGCCATGCCCGCTTTAGGCATGCGGTGATGTGATGGGTTTTGTTGGCGCCATTCATACGTTTTGTTTTGCAGGTTTCGCTGTATGAATTTCATGAGTTTTTTTTTAATTCTTGCTTAAAATGTCTGATATTAGTGAATGTGAAGCAAATTTGACTCCGCCAAATATTTTATATATGCGGCGATGGATGACTCATGACTCATAATATCTTACCAGCAAAGTCGAGATTATTATATGATGCATTTATAAAAAATAAAAGGGAATTTAGTAGGTTCAATCCCAAAATGTATGAGTGTAGATAAAGTAGTGTATGAAACTGCACATAACTAGGTATTAAAACATTCGTGTGATTATATGCGTGGAGCCATACATAATATATTTTTATTTAATAACGCTGTTTTATTGCTTGGAAAACATATATTGTATCTGTATCTTTTGCTATTTAACTTATTAAAGTAGTTTGTATTTTTCCTAACCAACATTATAACCTCTAACATGGTAACGTAAGAATATTTAATTTCAAAAATGATGGTCTGCAATCATTATCCAACTATGGCTTTTTTAATACATTTTTGGTTCTCCTCGAGGGCAAGACGGTATTTTTGTGTACTGTGGCGATTCCATCACAGTCTCGGAACAGATTTTTTTTTCTCTTCCGACATACTTAAAAGCAAATCAAATTATCAGAGTTGTTAAAATATATGAATAAAATAACAGAAAGAACATGAGTGATACTCTTGTCTATTTCTGGTTGGAATTGCGTTTCCAGTGGCTACTAGCACTGCCGAGCGATTTTTCTCCGCCTTACGCCGATTAAAGTCATATCTTCGCAACAGGATGACAGAAGAGCGTTTGAACGGATTGGCTTTAAGGTTACACTAGTCGATTTTTTTCCATACAAACGTAGTCTAGGGATTATTCCACTGTTTGACGATGTACGTTCAAAATAAAATTGATATCAATTTGTCTCATCATTATCTAGCCCTGTATGGAAGAAAATATTTGAAAGTTATGAGCGTCGAAAGTTCCACATTTCGACACTAATTTTAACGCATTTTTGGGCGCAAATAAATGCCATAAGAAGACGGAAAATTGAAAAAACTGGCCAAGTGCGAGTCGTACTCGCGCACGAAGGGTTCCGTACCATTATCGTAAAAAACGGCAAAAAAATCACGTTTGTTGTATGGGGGGCTCCCTTAATTTATTTTAATTTAATAATAATTATTTTTTGAAGTGAATATACAGCTAAATTCAACATATATTATTATTATTATTTATTATTATTATTTTTATTCTTTGAACATTTCAAGCGTCTACCTGTTGCCGTTATTAATATCGAGCAAAAAACGGGCCCCTTAAATATTAATTTTATACTGTTTTTAGTATTTGTTGTTATAGCGGCAATAGAAATACATCATCTGTGAAAATTTCAACCGTCTAGCTATCACGGTTCATGAGATACAGCCTGGTGACAGACGGACAGACAGGCAGACAGACGGATCGCGGAGTCTCAGTAATAGGATCCCGTTTTTACCCTTTGGGTACGGAACCCTAAAAACGGCCACCATACAGGGATAGATTAGTAGTTCAACAATGCAAATAATTTAATTTTGAACAGATATATGTAGTCGTTTTTTCATGATATCTAGACTGCCAAAGGTCTGTTTATAAAATTTCGCGCGCTTGGTTTCGTCCTAAATCATTATCCATTTCGCTACAAATTTGCAAAAGTGTGTATTCGTACGCGATCTAGCTTCCTACTGCTCATCACAGCATCTATCTCTTTGTGTTGTCGGTTGATATAAAATGCATTTTAACCCCGCGCACAAAATAGTTCGTGCCGTCGACTAGTGTACCCTTAACGCATATCCATCAAGACGTTGCGGCAAAAATAGACGCTAATGAAGTGTTGGACATCTTAAGCAGGAAACATAAAATAAAACTGTCTTTATTAAACATTTAATTTTTCTATTGTTTTGACACTTTCATAAATCTTCCTATACAAACTTAAACTTGTCGAAATAAACTTGATGTATGAAGTCCTCCAGAAAAAATCCTGGGACCGCCCTTGGTTCTTCTAGTACTATTTAGTATTTATGTCAAAAACTCAACACTAAAATGAAAATAATTACTCACCATAATGTCACTTATTGTTATATTAGTTTACTAATATTATAAAGAGGTTAAATTTGTAAGTTTGTATGTAGGGGGTAATCTCAGGAACTACTGGTTGGAATTGAAAAATTCTTTTTGTGTTAGATAGTCCATTTATCGAGGAAGGTTATAGGCTATATAACATCACGCTACGACCAATAGGAGCGGAGCATAAATGGAAAATGTTGTAAAAACGGGCAAGAATATTACTTTTTGAGGGCTTCCGTTGCGTGCGCTGCGTAAACGGTTTCAGTTATGCAATCATGTATGTAGGGTAGGTGTAGGGGAGGTATAGGGTAGGTGTAGCGTAGGTGTAGGGTAGGTAGGATAGGGTAGATACGTAGCCAGTTGACGGGTAGCGAAGCCGCGTGGGACAGCTAGTTAGTTTATATTTCAAGGGTGAAAAATCAGTGTTCCTTATTGATCACATGGTCGCAAACACAAGTGTAGAGCAAGTGAGAATGAGGTCCTGGGTTCAGTCACTATATATTATTCCGTTTGGACCCTTCGGGTACAGAACCCTAAAGACGGTGAAGGAAAACATCGTGAAAAAACCGGCATGCCTAGAACCATAGATTTTAAGACGTGTGTCCACCAACCCGAACTGTCCCCGAGTGCTGAATTTCGGCCTATTCCCTCTCACAGAGGAGCCCTGTGGGAACATTAAAAGGCTGATGATGATGTGATGGCCTTCGGAGAATACAGGTGTGATTTTATATTTGTTTATCTACACTCACAACGTAATGTTCCAATTATGAATTCAAAAAATATTGCATAAACACGTACTTTATATTCGTGGATAGGTAAAATTAAAAAAAAAAAACCATTATAGTTCAACATTTTCCTTCGATTTTCAAACAACTGCATCATAAAATAACTTTTTTTCTATTATGATACAGGACAAATCCAAGAAGTTAATCACTAAGGAGATTCCATCAATTATTTAAAATTTTTGAAATGCCATTTTTATAGTACCTAATAAAAAAAATTGATTCCAATTTTAACTTGTCTGTAACAGTGCCCGCTTTAGGCTTATTACGCACTGCCATTTTTATTTGCGCGAACTTTTGTCTCTTTCCACCTGTTCATAGAGCTCAAAATATTCGCGCGAATTATATTCGCGCTGCGATGCGGTGGATTCTGTTGCAAAACACGGATTTCATGCGGTATTATTGCAGCACGATTTTTTTACCGCAATTTAATGCGGTGATGTGCTGGGTTTTGGCGCCATTCATACGTTTTGCAGGTTTCGTTGTACTGAATTTCATGACTTTTTAAAATTCTTGCTTAAAATGTCTGATATTAGTGAATGTGAAGAAAAATTGACGCCGCCAAATATTTTAAATGCGGTGAAGGAAATTATATTATATGATGCATTTATCACAACTTTATGGCATGGAAAATGCAAAAAATAAAATTAATTAGGTTCAATCCCAAAATGTATGAGTGTAGATAAAGTAGTGTATGAAACTGCACATAACTAGGTATTAAAACATTCGTGTGAATACTATTAAAAACCTCGCCTACGGCTCGGTTTTTAAACTCACACTCATGTTTTAATACCCCTTATTATGCAACAGTATCATAAACTACTATTATGAAGCTATATTGTATCTGTTTTGTTGTTTACAGTTGGGCCACCGGATCGATTTGTCGTCATTGTCCTCGTGTTCTAGCGACCGACAGCGGCAGCGGCGAAAATTGCGGTCCCACCGTGTGCCCATGCGGCGGGCCGTGGCGAAGTACGAGGTGCGTTCAGAAAATAACGGGCATTTTTTGTGAGTTTACGTGCGCCTCAAAGAGATGTCAGCAAAAGTGACGGGGCCCGCTAGGGCCGATGCCTGTCTGGGTCGCGGATAAATTTGAAAGAGAGTTACCGCGGCCCTGGCTCAAGCAACTGAAGGAACACGGGTGGGTTTTAGTTAGTAAAAGTCTGACACGCCCTCCCGCTACACACTGGGAGAAGTCATTGGATGAGTTCCTACCAAAAAAAATACCGTAAACGCGGGTTACTTTAGCTACTTTTTTCATCTTTGTTTAGACATTATTTGATAGTAGGTATTATGGTGGATTTCTTAGCATTTTAATGGATTTGATTCATAGGTGTGGATAGTAGCTAATAAGTAACAATCTTATTTTCCCCAAAATGTATGTGTTTTATTTTTAATATTTTAAGTCACATTTTATTTAAAGTTTTTGGTATATAGGCTCGTAAAAAAAGTATAATTTTTACAGTAACTTTACTTGCAAACACATTTCTGACACAATTTCATATAATAAAGGAAACTTACCGAAACTCACGGTAACACTACAAAGTTTGCAGCCGTAAAATATGTACGTTTTTAAGCAGGTAGTTCCGAATTCAACTGACAGGTTAAAACTTGCTTGAAGTTTGCTTGACCAATCAGAAACAGTTACCTCTATTGCCATCTAGTATTTGTGAATTCAACTGACAGGTTAAAACTTGCTTGAAGTTTGCTTGACCAATCAGAAACAGTTACCTCTATTGCCATCTAGTATTTGTGAATTCAACTGACAGGTTAAAACTTGCTTGAAGTTTGCTTGACCAATCAGAAACAGTTACCTCTATTGCCATCTAGTATTTGTGAATTCAACTGACAGGTTAAAACTTGCTTGAAGTTTGCTTGACCAATCAGAAACAGTTACCTCTATTGCCATCTAGTATTTGTGAATTCAACTGACAGGTTAAAACTTGCTTGAAGTTTGCTTGACCAATCAGAAACAGTTACCTCTATTGCCATCTAGTATTTGTGAATTCAACTGACAGGTTAAAACTTGCTTGAAGTTTACTTGACCAATCAGAAACAGTTACCTCTATTGCCATCTAGTATTTGTGAATTCAACTGACAGGTTAAAACTTGCTTGAAGTTTGCTTGACCAATCAGAAACAGTTACCTCTATTGCCATCTAGTATTTGTGAATTCAACTGACAGGTTAAAACTTGCTTGAAGTTTGCTTGACCAATCA
Source organism: Orthosia incerta (assembly GCA_948252205.1). NCBI lineage: Eukaryota > Metazoa > Arthropoda > Insecta > Lepidoptera > Noctuidae > Orthosia > Orthosia incerta. Next base: position 6,446,096 of record OX411767.1, read on the forward strand.
GAAACAGTTACCTCTATTGCCATCTAGTATTTGTGCATTCAACTGACAGGTTAAAACTTTCTTGAAGTTTGCTTGACCAATCAGAAACAGTTACCTCTATTGCCATCTAGTATTTGTAACTCGAACTAGAGCGTTTGCTGTCATTTTACCGACAGGCGGGAAGTTCAAACTTTTTTCCGTTTTGAGCCAAAGTTCCCCCCCAGAGCTAAAGTAACCCGCGTTTACGGTAATGAATTGTCGTACATATGTAACTTGAAATAATATGGTACTAAGGAACTGGTCTCATGAAAAACCGGAGGGTAGCCATAGCAATTCCTTAACCAGACAAGATAGTATAATGGTTCCATGTATGGAATGGATGTGATCAATACACATCCAAGACTTACTAAATGAACGTTTCAGTTCAAAAACAAGTAAGTTCAAGTTTTAAAAACTCTTTTTGTTAATTCTTATTGTTTTTGCCACAGACGGCTCGCCGCTGGAACGGCGCGATGCGTCGCGCTGTCATTCGCGTCCGACGCGTCGAAGTCGTGTCGGACGCTTCGGACGCCGGCGCCGACTCCGATGACCATTGCACGGAGCATGATAACGCTTGTGAGTATCATTGACACAACATTATTATCTCATTTGAAAGAGGAAATAAAAAGATATTTTATTTGTGACTTACGAGTCAAGTCAAGAAAGAAAAAAAGAAATACAAAGTACCTTTTAAAACAAAAATGAAAAAGAAAGCTGCCAGTAAATGTTTTCGTCTATCTCTTCTGTATTCATATATTTATTTCTAAGTCGTAAGTCATTTATTCATTTGTTTAGTCATTTATTTCTAGATCCATTAAATGTCACACATTGCTTAAAAAAATATTTGGCAACACAGCATGGTCCACTGGCGATTAACTACACATTTTATAAAAAAATATGAATTTACTACTACCTTAAAGGTGGAAGCATACTACTAAAACGCGACGCGACGTGACGTGTCGACAGCCGATGCGGATCGTGCACATATACAACACGCCACGTGATGCTACAACACGCTTCGCTAGTATCATAGCTTCATATCTAGTACTAGCTGTTCCCCGCGGCTTTGCTCCCAGTCCCGTGAACCACCCCACAGGACCCGTTTTCGGGATTAAAAAAAAAGCCTATGTCACTCAGAAATAATGTAGCTTTCTAATGGTGAAAGAATTTTTTAAATCGGTCCAGTAGTTCGGCGCCTATTCGGTACAAACAAACAAAAAAATCTTTCCTCTTTATAATATTGCTATAGAATATTTCTAATACTGTGATCACGGTATTGGCCTGAACTCTTAACAAATAATACTGAGTACCGTTTCACTAATTCTATTAATATTCTTCTGACATTTAAAAAAACCGGCCAAGTGCGAGTCGGACTCGCGCACGAAGGGTATAATTAGATAACGCAAGTACCTCCATCTGTATGAAAACCAAGCGTGCCACTTTTTACCCGACTGCCGAAGGTGGGTAATGTGTTTATCAGTCTATGTATGTATGTTTGTTCCTATGTGGCGTTCTAGAGACCAAACGCATTGGCCGATTTTGATGATTCTTACGTCAATCGATTCGTCTTAACCCTGCGAGTGTCTACTTGTGTGATGTGTGTGTTGACTTTGTATAACAGAGTATGTTCTGTCGAAAACAGCATTGATATTTTCTTTGATACTCTGCCAAAATTTAAATCTAAAATCGTGGACATTGATCTGTAATCAGCTGCCTACTCCTGCTGCTAATCTATATATCCAAAATCTGTAATATTATTTTATTCCGAATTTTTATTTTATTTTTAATAATGTAATATGATTTGATATTGCAATTTTATGTAATGTATATTATTATGTGCGCCCTAACAATGATTTCAGTTATAACTTGACATTTTATATAATTTAGTTTTTAATGTAAATTTAATTTAATACAATTTTAATCAAGGATATGTAAGTAAATTTTATCTTATTTGATGTTGATTTAATTTTATTTTATTTTGACATTATTTTATTTTGGTTTAATTTGTGTTATTTTATTTTGGCTTAATTTGTGTTATTTTATTCTAATTTAATTTATTTTATGTCCTTTGATTTTACATTATGATTGTTTAAATTCTTATTTTATTTTAAACGACTTACCTACTATGACAGTGATGTGTATGCCTGTAAGTGACTTGCTTACACAGGATCTCTTCTGAATGTTATTTTGTGATATTAATTTGTAAATGAGTCGTTGGTGTGCCTTGTTCAATAAATAAATAAATAAATAAATAAATTAAAATTGGAGAAAAAAATGGCGGATTTTGGGCGCCATTTTGTGGTGGTTTTTTTTCCTTTTTTTTTTTTTATTTATCGATAGGCTCGCGTTTGACCACTATCTCGCCTGATGGTAAGCGATGATGTGGTCGACGGTGAACCACGCTTGCCTAGAAGTAACCTATTCACTCTTGACTTGAAGACCCCAAGGTTGTAGCTATCAGGAAACAAAGACTCCGGCAGGGAATTCCACTCCTTAGCTGTGCGTACAATGAAAGTATTCGCAAAACGCTTTGTACGTATGGGTGGGATGTCCACCATGTACCGGTGGCGCATTGCCGTGCGTCTTGTTGTCCGGTGATGGAAAGGGCTAGGCGGAATCAAATTGTGCAGTTCCATCGCACACTCCCCGAAATGTAACCGATAAAAAACCGACAGACTGGCCACTTGGCGTCGATGTTCAAGGCTCTGGAGCTTTGAGGCGACCAGTGCATCGTGGCCGATAAGCCTCTTGGCCCGTTTGTCAATCGACTCAAGTGCATCAAGTTGATAATTGGCAGATCCGTCCCAGAGGTGAGAGCAGTACTCCATGCATGACCGAACTTGCGCTTTATACAAATTGAGCAGCTGTTCAGGCGTGCAGTACCGTCTTACCTTTGCAAGGATCCCCAACTTTTTTGCAGCCAACTGAGCCTTTGCCTCAATGAATGGACCAAAATTGAGGGTCGATGTTAAAGTAACACCAAGAAGGTCGAGATGGTCCGTTATCGGCACGGTTACACCACGGTTTCCTGCCGAACCCATCGTGTGGGGTATCATAATAAAGGGTTTTAAGAGGTGATTTCAAAAATATACAACACTTATATGTTTAAATGTATCTATTTAAAAAAAAAAAGTTGTAAATAATACAAGTTAATTAAAAAAATAAAAAAACCCGACTGCTTAAAAAGCGAACTAAAAAGACGTAAACAATAAAAAAATCATGCTGTGCAGGCGGAGGATACATATTCTGCTGGCTGACCAATTTTTTTAATTAACTTTTTTTATTTATAACTTTTTAGTTTTTTGTCACACACGATTTAAAAACAAATTTACTTACCAATGAAAGAAAACCATTCCAATGCCTCGGCCAACTTTTAAGGGTTCCGTACCCAAAGGGTAAAAATGGGACCCTATTACTAGGCCTCCGCGGTCCGTCTGTCACCAGGCTGTATCTCATAAACCGTGATAGCTAGACAGTTGAAATTTTCACAGATGATGTATTTCTATTGCCGCTATAACAACAAATACTAAAAAAAGAATAAAATGAAAATTTAAGTAGGGCTCCCATACAACAAACGTGATTTTTTTGCGATAATGGTACGGGACCATTCGTGCGCGAGTCGACTCGCACTTGGCCGGTTTTTCTATACAGTTTTTACAGCACTATATGGCATAATTAGGCATTTTTGCTCGATTTTGGTGATTTCCGGTGCCGATAATGCTAAATGAAAACTTAAGTTAATTAATTAAGTACGATCATTGTTATCGTAGTTTTGCTCCGTTTTTTGACACGCGAAGTACATACAATCGCGTCATCTGGTTAGATTTACATCTGTGTCCTAAACTGTATACGCAACCGTTACCGTAAATACAGAGGTGATACGGCGTATATTTTAACTAATCATCATCTGGTCATCTGCCTAGCAGTGGCGGCTGGTGGATCATAGAAGTAGTAGTGCACTTTGCCGTCTCACTGGGTAATTGTGTTAGATTTACAAAAAATCACAGGAGCCTATGTAAATCGGCAAACCATCTCGCTAGCGACTTCTAATTCGACGCCAACGCCATCTAGTTACGTCGTTGTACAACTTGTAATGTTGGTAGTCGATCCGAAGATAAATTTCGTTCGTCAAACCTCGCCCGCTCTCGGTAATCTTCGGTTCGCTGGGACGGCGCACGAGAATGGTCATATTTTGCCGTACATTTTCTATTGAACTATCTCTGTCTCACGCGCCAGGCGTTTTCGCTTGTTTCTCGTAGAATAGTATGAACTCTCGCCGTGCGCTTTAGCCTAGCGCACGGGGAGTATTTTTTACAGCAATATACGTCTTATTACTTTAGCAAAGAGCTTAAATTTGTTCGTCATAATTTCGTTAATATTGAATAGATCGTTAATCAAATATTATTAAACATTTTCATTTTATTTCTAAACCTATTCAAATCTGGCAGTTCAGTGCACGAGTGAACTTAAAGTACAGCCGCCTCTGCTGCCTAGCCTTTTCCCAACTATATTGTGGTCGGCTTCCAGTCTTACCGGAGTCAGCTAAGTAACAGTGTTTTACAAGGAGCGACTGCCTATCTGACCTCCACAACCCAGTAACTGGGTAACACGGTACCCCTTGGCAAGACTGGTGTCAGATCTCAAGCTTCTGACTACCCGTAACGACTGTCAAAGATCTTCAAATGACAGCCGGGACCAACGGCTTAACGTGCTTTCCGGGGCACGGAGGAAACTCGGTATGTTGAAATGGTCACCCATCCACGGTTCGACCTCGTCAAGCGTTGCTTAACTTTGATGAGTGTATATTTTAACTAATACTAAGAATAAACTCAAAATCACTCCTTTTTCAGGGTATAGCGAATTAACTAAATGCGAATAAAGCATTACGAGCAGCCATACGATCGATAGCCGTGCGAGCAGCCAAGGACACCTCTGGCGCTTCTTCAAAAGAGGGATGGATATGTTCCCGTCCACTACATTATTCTGTATTATTTTAATGTCTTCTTATTTTTTTAAATTTAAGAATAAAACAATATTTCTATTTTTCTAAAAAAGTCTTCTTATTTATTAACTAGCTGTCCCACGCGGCTTCGGTCCCGTCAACTGTCTACGTACCTACCCTATCCTACTCTACACATACCCTACACCTCCCCTACATACATGATTGCATAACTGAAACAGTTTACGCAGCGCACGCAACGGAAGCCCTCAAAAAGTAATGTTCTTGCCCGTTTTTGCAACATTTTTAATTTATGCTCCGCTCCTATTGGTCGTAGCGTGATGTTATATAGCCTAACACCTTCCTCGATAAATGGACTATCTAATACAAAAACATTTTTCAATTCCAACCAGTAGTTCCTGAGATTACCCCCTACATACAAACTTACAAATTTAACCTCTTTATAATATTAGTATAGATTATCAAATTTGTTACCTATAGATTCTATTATACGCTAGTAAAGTTTTTTAAATAAATCTGTGTAGCCTTTTCACAACTATTTTGGAGTCGGTTTAACTCAAGAGTTAGTTGCTAACACCTGCACCAAAATTGTGTAAGTTCATAGAATAGAGCACGATATGCTTTCCTTACATTCATTGCTTCATATGTTCAAAAAGACGGATCTACTCGACAGCGTAAAACTCGCAATGAATATTGTTCAGTTATCAAAATGAAGAGGAAGGAGTGTTGCTTCGTGCTGTCATAACAGATACCTACGCAATTCCAAAAATTCGTGAGATTACCCCTATTACTACATACAAACTTACAAATTTGACCTCTTTATAATATTAGTATAAAGTATCCCCGCCGCATTTGTACGCTATAAACTCACTACTGAACGGATTTTCATGCAGTTTTTACCCGGCTGCAAGGAAAGGGTTATGTTTTTCGCGCGTATCTTGTATGTTTGTATGTATGTAATATTCTTTATTACCTCGTATCTTTGAAACCAATTGACGGATTTTTATAATTAACATATCATTAGATAGGTCTTGGCCGCCCAAGTGTTCTTAGATAAGTGCCGTTGAAAAAAAAAGAAATATGGCGGCTTTTGGGCACCATATTGTAGGAGTTGCAATTTTTTTTCTTCGAAACCCATCGAGTGAGGTATCAAAATGAAGGGTTTTTAGAGGAGATTACAAAAATATATACTACTTATATGTTTAAATGTCATTCGAAAAAAAAATTATACCTAAAAAGTTGTAAATAAAAAAAGTTAATTTAAAAATCAAAAACTCGCCTGCTTAAAAAGCTAACTAAAAAGCTGTAAACAAGAAAAAAACATGCTGGGCAGTCGGAGGATCAGGGGGTCAGCCAGTTTACGAATATGTATCCTCCGACTGCACAGCATGTTTTTTTCTTGTTTACAGCTTTTTAGTTCTCTTTTTTTTAGAAACTATGAATAGTTGTAAAACATACTAAATGAACACTGTTATTATGGAAGACTAGAAAAGAAAAGGTTTTCTGGTTAACAAACAAAGTTACTTTTATTAAGAACTAGCTGACCCCCGAGGCTTCGTTCCCGTCAACTGGCTGTCTACTTACTTTTTTTTTTTAGCTTGGAGTAATGCTCATGCATACTGCACTGCCACGGGGAGGTAGCGCAGTTATGTGGGACTCCAACCCACTAAAACTCCACGGTGTCCTCACGGGTGGAACACGGGAACGCGTAAGCATACATCCGCGAACCCGCCGCGGCTGTCCGTCACCGGACCCTCCTTTGGGGAGTAACCCCCGTCACTGGCGCACCAGAACACGTTGCACGCTGTGACCACCCCAGGGACCAAACCGGCACATGGGCGCCAGACGACCTCGTGTGTGGCACCCTTGATCCACCTGTGACGGGTTAGGACCATAGAAATATAAAATCTATGGGTTAGGACCTACCACTTTTCGAACGCAGGGTAAAGAGAGAGCGGCCAACGCTATACCGACACTCCTCTTCCCCTGCGGCTCCACCGCGTCCGCCATCAGACGGTGGCGACCCCGTGCAGGCCGCGGAGGATAGGGAGAGCAGCGCACCGCAATACCGGCACTCCTCTCCCGCCCTCAGCCGCGATGCCTACCATACCACATCGCACCCCGCCTCAGTTGCGATGGCGCCCATACGGCACCGCAATCTACTTATTGGCCGCTACGTCGTTGGCTTATCAACAAAAGCCCTGCAAACCCCCCCCCCCCCCCCCCCGCCTCGACAATGCGGGAACCCACCGGAGGGGGGGGGTTATTATCTATCTACCTATCCTAGATACCCTAATAACAAACAAACTCTTCAGCTTTATAATAGTATAGATGTTGATAAAACTCCTTCGCAAATAAACATATTAGATCACCATAAAAAAGGCTATAGTGAGTCAATCTTAAAAGATAGACATATGCTGTCGCGGACTTTTTTAGAACTTTTAAAAAGGAATAATTCCATCATGCATATTTGCGCAACATAAACCTTTTACGCAGCGCACGCAACGGAAGCTCTCAAAAAGGAATAATTTTGCCCGTTTTTGCAACATTTTTCATTTATGCTTCGATCCTGTTGGTTGTAGCGTGATGTTATATAGCCTTTTGGAACAGGGTGTAAAGTCCCACAAACCTCCATAGTAAAGGGAGGATCCTCTGACCAGACGGGTGTTGTCTGGTCCGGGCAACTGCCCTACGGTTGTTGTCGGACTGTTGTACTTATGTGTTCTAATCGCGCCGAAAACTTTGCTTGCGCGATGCAGGATTTGTGTGACATCATGTCTTTTAGTTCGTAAGTGGCGGCGTTGGTGCCGCTACAGCCTTTAACCTTCCTCGATAAATGGACTATCCAACACAAAAATATTTTTTCAATTCCAACCAGTAGTTCCTGTGATTAGCGCGTTCACTCAAACAAACAAACTCTTCAGCTTTGTAATATTAATAATAGAATTGTTATGTGAACCACAGACATACATCTAACTAGATAACGCAAGTCCCTCCATCTGTATGAAAACCAAGCGTGCCACTTTTTCACAAACAAATTTACTTACCATTGAAAGAAAACATTTCCAATGCCTCGGCCATATTTTTACAGCTCAATATGGCATAAAAAGCATTTTTCTAGATTTCGGTGAATTTCCGGTGCCGATGACTAAATGAAAGCTCAGATTATGATTATTGATCGTAACTTGACTCAGTTTCTTGGCACGCGAAGTACATACAGTCGCGTCATCTAGTTAGATATTATATCTGTGATGTGAACAATTCTTGAGTAAATCAGTCAAGAGTGAGAAACGACTAAACGAGTAAGGTTTTTGTTATAATTTTACCATTAAAAAAAAAAAAAAAATTTACATGTCGGGTTTAGTCAATAGTACGGACGTCAAAACAAATCACAAGCACGCCCCTAGCGGCAATCAATAGCAACTACGCATTGGTGCGCTTTTATAAGCACTTGCGAGTCGCGGAATATGGCAGTTGAGTAATGACAGCCGTAGAGCTAATACGTCGTAGAATCAGTGTCGATCCGTAATATTAGTAAGCAATAATGTAACTTGTGTCTATTTGAATATACTCAGTGTATCGAATAACTCATGTGATTTCATTTGCACGATTATACCCACCGACCTGCCCACACACAATGTCTTAACCTAAGGGAATACATCCTGATTTCCCGATGTTTAGCATCTATTGGCCAGCCTTGATGCGACATACATATTTAACCGATGCTGTGGTAGGCCTGTGGCTAAGACGTCACTTTTTGTCCTTGAGTTTGTGGGTTCAAATTCTGAAAAACTCACGGCCCAGTGGCGGAGGAGCCACTGGGCCACCACAACAGTTGAGAGGGGGGGGGGGGGGGGAAGGGGATAAAATTAAACAATATATTAATATATTTTTCAAACCGTGTTTTATTGGTCAAAATGTAACAATTCCTATACTGATATGGCACTGGTATCTGTGGTCCTTCTAAGTTTACATAATAGGTATATTCTATTTTGAAAATATATACAGAAAAGACCTTCAACTTGCACAAGAGTATGCGAGTAGCTTGCAAAGTATAAGGCCACGTTTCCACCTGCAACCAGCTCGCATGCAATTTGCATTATATTACGGGCTAGTGAAGTATAATGTGATCAATTGCTGCCTCGCATTGTAATTACATTTAAATGCGAGTTGCTGCCAGGTGGAAACGCGGTCTAAGATTTAACCCATACCACATAATATAATACTAGCATACAGATGCCTCATCCCATTCAAAGAAACCGTGCCGACGTAACTAGCGTTTTTCATCTGATTATAACGATTATTATTTGTAAATCGATCGCGTTCGGTTCCGTTCCACGGCGATAAAGATGACCATCTATATCCGTGGAACGGAACCGACCGTGATCGATGTACAAAAAATAATCAGTACAGTACGTCGGCACCGTTTCTTTGTATGGGATGTTCCCCGCGGCTTCGCTCCCGTTTCCCGATTTTTAATACCGAAAACGGGTCCTGTGGAGTGGTCCCCACAGGACCCGTTTTCGGGATTAAAAATAGCCTATGTCACTCCGGAATAATGTAGCTTTCTATTGATGAAAGAATTTTTTAAATCGGTCCAGTAGTTTCGGAGCCTATTCGGTACAAACAAACAAAAAATTCTTTCCTCTTTATAATATTGGTATAGATGAGACACCACTGCCCATACATACTAACTGACAAGGCATTTAAGGGTTAATTAAAAGCTTTTAACAATGTTTACTTACAATTTCAGCGTTCGTCCCATAATAAAAAAAAACGTTCATATGAGTAATTTCATCTCTTCAAGAATAACGAATGAATTAAACTTCACTCTGTGTCTATCATTATACTTTGTTTGAAATAACACTAGTAATTTTTACAATCCTTTTTACAGTCCCTTCAACCGATTTTGAATTCTTTCCCGTGAACCTAAAGATGAAATAAAAAGCATTAAGCTGTTACCACAACCAACTGTTTACTACTGCCATTCATCATAATATCACCAACGCAATAGAAATCAAAATTGGTTGAACAGGCTATTTAATAAGAGATATTTTCCACTACCTTGTCTATTATGTAGGTAACACATTGCCTAAGAAATTCTTTTCGAAATATGAACATTTAGAGACAAGATTATAAAATTAAAATAAACAAAATTACATAATAACAGTTCACAGAACAGATTTGCTCATAGTATTAGGGCTGATTGCAAATACACACAAAAGAAAAAAAAAAAAAAACATAATAACAGTTATGAAATGACTTGTGTATGGAGTTTTTATATCATTGTGTAACTAGCAGAATGATACTGAACCTGTTACCTCATTGTGTGTATATAGTCTGTGGTTTTTAGTCTGACCGTTTCTAATAAATTTTTGTTGGAACTTATTTGCATTTAATTAAGTAAGCTCATCAGGTAGTGGAAAAAGAATCGTTCGGGTCTCGCATAAAAATGCTTTATTTAGCTTTCGACGTTCGAAATTGGTTACATCGCTCGTGTTAATAAAATCTTGTTTTTTTATGTTCGATACGAAATGTAATATTTATTTGCCTAATGTTAATTCAAACAAAAAAAACTTTAATATTTAAAAGAGAAAAACCGAATCTTTTGAGTTTGTTCAGACGTATGGTAATTTCTGGAACCTCTTCACCTATTTGAAAAAGTCTTCCACCATTTGAAAGGTACATTATTTCAGATGGTTATAGGACAATTATTATGGAGGCCATTAGTGAAGTATAATTTCTGTAGTTTTTATCTGTACATATTTCCAAAATATAATTATTTAGTAATAAAATTCTATTGTCTACAAAGCACATTGTATTGAGCTTATTGCGTCGCAACTTATTTTTAGAGGTAAACTAAAATTATCTATAGTAAGCAGTGTTGGCAATAAGTTAAAAAGATTAACGATTAAAAAGTTAATCGGTATTAACAATTAAATTCATCGTAATTTCATGATTAATCGTAATCATTAATCTGTTAACGCGTATAAAAGATTAACGATTAAAAAGTTAATTGTGATCAACAGTTAAATTAATCGTAATTTCATGATTAATCGTTAAAGACGATTAAAAAGAATATTGTTGTAGGTAGTTTGGGCCAAATTCGAGAAAACTATCTATGTAATTGTACTGTAAATTGTATCATCCGACTGCTAGAATAAATTACTTCACCAGACTTCGCGCTTTGCAATCTTGGGCTAATCACTAATCGTTTAAAATAACTTTTAATCAAATTAACAATTCTGTTTTAAACGCGTCATTGATTAATCGATTAAAAATTAATCGCACTTCGCACATTGCGTATGTATTCCCTGAAGAGTTAGGAATAGGTGTATCTATGGTTGACCATACTTACAGATAATCTTAGTTAACCTCAGTCACAATAAAATTTGCTTAAATATAATGACTAGATATTACTAAAAACTCTTTAACAAACTTGAGTAACTTCAAACAAATCAATAACTCTATGTTGTGTAGCGCCACTCACATCATCTGGCCCGGTGGCTGTAAGTGGAACTAGTGAAATCACAATGAAAAGGGCAAGCATTGACAAAGCGAAATTCTATGAGCGATAACGATTCTCGATTGCCTTCCACCTGGGCACACGTTACCTTGGCCGACCTGGAAACTCTTGAACATAGTTTCGGATGAATCCGATCGTCGGGGTTTTGTGCTGCATGTCCTGTTGTCCGTTCGCATGAGGACTGAGGACCTTATCGTGACAGCGTCAGCGAGAATTGAAATATTTTTTTGTACCATGCCATGCCATGCATTGCCATGTGTATTGTTTTTTATTTTTTGGTTTTTCGTTTGACATTGGTTTATTTTATTAATTTGGTATGATATTTTATGATTTATGTTTTATATCTGACATTTGTTTTTTACTTACCTGACATTTTACGATTCCTGACTTATTTTTCGTACGTTTTGACATTATTTTAATATATGAATCTGGTTTTTTTTATGATCCATTGTGCTTTTTTTGCTAAATTGTATTTTATTTTAATTTAGTTTTTTTTTTACCGTTTTGTGCTTTAATTTATAAATATTGTAGAATATATTTGTATGCCTACTAGGCGAAACATGACAGTACAAAAAATAGTTAAAAATAGAACATCCTGCATGCCTACTGTATGTGAACTCATGTTTGGACAAATAAATTATCTTTATCTTTATCTTTACAATATTGAACTTTATTGCTCTACGAATTGAGTATTTACTTTGTAAAACGGATATACAAATCTCGCACCGGCCATCGAGGACCTGCACGGTCTATCTCCTTCAAGCGCTGACTCACGATGACCCACGCTGGCACGCGCCGGCTCGCTCCAACCATCGCGAGACATCGCTGCATACTGAGGACTTAGTGCGAGTTTTTACTCACGCACAATCGCGTCAACGTAAACGTTAATATGTATTGAAACTGGATAAGCGCCGTCTGGTGACGGTAAGGAGAAACCTCTTTTTTGTATACATTTTGACATAAGAGATCGTTTACGTTGTCACTAGTGAGGACGTTAAAAAACTCGACATAAGCACACTGTACTCTCCAGCTCCCAGTGCTACTTACGAGCCGGCGCGAGGTAGCGTTGGCCGCCGCGTGACATCGCGAGGCAGCGCTGTCCATCGCGAAACGGCGTGGTTTAGCAATGGACATCATTCGGTGTAAAAGAGTAAGCGTGATTTCAATTCTCGCCCATCCCATCCACGCCTCGCTGGTGTAAAACCGCCTTTTACTTTTACCGATTCCAGTAAAAGGCTAGGCAGATTATATCGCTTATAGATTGTCACTTCGTCTACCGCCTGAGATCTGCCTACTAAGACGTGTCATTGCCTTCAAGAATCCGATGTGTAAAAGGGATGGCGCCATACGTCCAGCATAACTCCGTCTCTCTCTCACGCTGGAACGATGATGGGATTAAGGGCGGTCGCCCTAGACGACTTTTTTTGTCGATGCTGTCGCGATACGGTCGCTATGCTGTCGCAGGTAATTCCGATTCTGCTTCGCGACTAACGCTATACAGACGTGATGCAGCATCGTTACAGTCACGCGTTTGCATTGATACAGTCGCGCGTATGCATCCATACATTCGCGCATTTGCATCGATACAGACGCGCGTTTGCTTGGATACAGACGCGCGTTTACATCGATGTAAAAATGTAGCCGCGCGCTCAAGGAACGCCGTCTGCATCGCTGTAAAAAGTCGCCGTGCGCGACCACCCAATAGGTCATAGGAGGCACCTGTAATTACACCGTCACCGGGCGAGATAGATTTTGGCACTACAGCGCGAATCTAAACATGTTCTGTTCAATGTCTTTCTAATTGACTATTGCGTGTATAAAACGTGTAAGTATAAAATTATATGCTTTTGATATCATTGGCACTCTTAAATAGAGGTATATACTTGCTAAACTTGAAAGAGCTAATAAAATGTACAACTTCGTCGACTTAACTGTGCACATCGCTGGAATGCGACCTCACTCTCGCCCCGCCTACCCTCGCGATCGCCTCGTGCGTTCAGAATGACGTCACAGCACTAGGTGCACAGTTAAGTGGATAGTGTTGTAGTGTAAATCATTGATATTACTTATTTGATATACCATCTACACCTTTGGGCCCAGTCACACTATTATCAAGCACTGTAACTCCTGAAAGACGCAATCAACAGTGGCGACTACCAGAAAAGCGCTAGCAATGAAGCTCGACGAAGTTTCAGTAGTTCCAAATTCATTTAATTTAACTGTCTTGGATCCCGCAACGAAATTAATCAGAAAAGAATATCAGAGGAGGAAGAAAAATACTCTCTACTTTTTTTTTTTTTTTTTATTATCTATAGGCTTGCGCTTGACCACTATCTCACCTGATGGTAAGCGGTGATGTGGTCGACGATAGAGCACGCTTGCCTAGAAGAAACCTATTCACTCTTGACTTAAAGACCCCTAGATTGTAGCTATCGGGAAACACAGATTCCGGCAGGGAATTCCACTCTTTAGCTGTACGCATAATAAAAGTGTCCCCAAAACGTTTTGTGCGTATGGGTGGGATGTCCACCATGTACCGATGACGCATCGCCGTACGTCTGGTAGTCCGATGATGGAACGGGCTGGGCGGAATTAAATCATGTAATTCCATCGCACACTCCCCGAAATGTAACCGATAAAATACCGACAAACTGGCAACTCGGCGACGATGTTCAAGGCTCTGCATTCAAGGCTCTGCACTCTCTACTTCCCTGCATATCAAGCAAGAGACAGAACAAACAAGACCAATAGGCACAAAGGGTCGTTTACAAATGGGATAAGCCCAGTTGCCTAGCACTGCGCAAAGCGGTTGACAGTACCTACACGGTCAACTGAACCGTGCACCTCGCTAGAATGTTCGTCAGCAGCCACTCAGCGCCCCGCGATCCCCTCTTGCGCCAATAGCAAGACTCAAATGTTAGAGTGCCAGCTGCATAGTTAAGTTAATCGTGTAAAACAACAAAATATACTATACTTCATAAAAGATAGCTTGATCTCTGCAAGAGCTGTCAGTGTCAATACAGTAACAATAGCGCTTGACAGGCTCAGGCGGTTTTTGACGTAACATTCAAGGCCGTCTTAAACTATGCCGGGGCCCTTGGGCAGTCAAGAATTTGGGGCCCTTTTGGAAAGTAAAGAAAGCGAATTATACAATTTTTTATTTACTATGATCAACTTTTTATTATGGGTAATCAAATATACAATAATATAATATTATACTGGTGGTTTTTTGATTACTTTTGGGATTTCTGTTGAGCATAATCTTCTATATACTCATAAAAGAGTCAATTTTTTGATGGATGTCACTTTCTATGCTCATAATTGACAAATGACTTAGTCGTTCTTGTAAAATTGTTGTTCGCAATTCATTTTTTATTCCCTTAAGCTGCAAAAATGAAAGCTCTCCACTACTCCACTACAATTGGTAACCATTAGGTAAAGGAATATTCTTGTAGCAACTTCAACGTTTGAAAAAGTTTCTTCTAATTTATCTGACTGTATTAGGATATGCAAGGTTGAGATATTTAAATACGCTGATTGCTTTTCAATGTTTTTTAAAGATTGGCTTAAATGAAAACATTCTGTTTTGAGCTCACATGCATTAACATCTTCATAATAAGTTTTTTTAAGAATAAATGTGAGAGAAATTGTCGGTCCTTCGGGGCCCCCTGAGGATGGGGGGCCCTGGGCACGGGCCCCGTGTGCCTTTATGGTAAAGACGGTACTGGTAACATTAACGTTACGAAAAGTCTACAACACTTGCATTCTACCTTGTATCACATCACTTATGGCTGTGAAACATGGTCTCTTTCAAAACACCACCGAGATATGCTGCAATGCTGTCAAAGAGCGATGGAGAGAAGCATGATAGGCATCAAGAAACATGACAGGAAACGAAACACGCCAAGACAAGAGTTATGGATGTTCTTACGAAGATAAGACCAACTAAAATGGAGATGGACAGGCCACATGTTAAGGAGTACTCAGGAAAAGTGGGCGTAAAATTGTGACAGAATGGTATCCCAGGGATGGAAAAAGGAAGCGGAGAAGACAACTTAATAATAATAATTTATTTATTTCATAAAAAGTGGAACAGTCTGTTACAAAGTAGGATGACAACCTAGGAATAGTTTACATCTGTGATGAGTAGGTAACAATACAATTTCACGATCTGATGTCCTAGCTAGGTTACTAAGTAGCCTGTATTAAGGACAATCAGCCCTCATTTCCCGAACATAGAACAAGTAGTATTTCTTAGACTGTTACATAATTATTAAACGAATTTAGAACAGATTAAAAAATAAAAATAAAGTTCAATACAATAATGTGTGAGTGCGCGTGCGTTTGTGTGTTAGTGAATGTGTGTGCGCATTCGTGTGTGTGTGTGTGTGTGAAAGTAGTCTGAGTGAGTGTGTTTATTAAGAGTTATTTTATTGTTGTAAGAAGGGATTCAGTATCATCATAATTTTTTGTAGTAAATAATTCAGTAATCCGTTTTTTGCATGTTAGCTTACAACATGTTTGCAGTGGAATTATTGCGTTTATTGTATTGTATAGAAATGGTCCTTGGTAAATAAGAATCTTTTAAGAACTTAAGGGATGGGACGATGAGTTGAAACTTACAGCACGCCCTTACTGGAGAAGGGTTGCCAGAGATAGAACACAATGGAAAATGTTAGAGGAGGCCTTTGCCAAAAGGCACACTGAACTTAGAGCTATCCTCTAAATGAGGAAAACAAACACTTCAAACCAACGGAAGTTCAGGATAGAGGGCTTATTGATTGATTGAACGTATACGTCAGTTTGACATATGTCGCAGAGATCTAGCTATCTTGAAATATAGACGCATTGTTCCCCGTAGATGGCGATATCAAGTAAATATGATCAGTGGGGTGACCATAAGCTCTTAGAGCGGTATCAATTTGAGATCGAATAAGGGACAGATGTATCTAACTTGTATACATCTGTCACTTACTCGATCTCAAATTGATACCGCTCTAAGAGCTTATGGTCACCCCCCAGGGGCTTTACTCTGACGTGTCAAAAATATCAAGGTTCCACTGTGAGACAGAGACGGAGCTATAAAGGTGAAGAGCACTATCCCTTTTGACAGCGGAATCAAGATGGCGTTGACACGTCATAGATCGTGCCCCAGTACTTAAAAGCTATAGTGCAAGAATATAAGGCTGTGGTAGGAAAATACGGTGATTATTTCTAATACTTTACACTCGTGCGTGTACCCCTAGCTTTAAGCAGAAACCAATGCTGCAATGTGATGCTTTCGTGTCGCAGTCAGATTTTATTTAAATAAACAGATAAGCTTTTCATCTGTATCTGTATTTTTGCACGAAAAACATATAAATCACGTCAGTCTACAGTTCAACGCACAACTTGAATGATTCAACTTGCCGGCCGGCGACAACTAAGGAGCGCGCGCGGCTGTAGCCGAACGGAAGCGACGACAACCGAGCGCCGCCGTCCACGTACGCGTGGAGCCGATCGACTGCCGCGGCGTTGGAGCGCAGCCGACTGACTGACGCGGCGTCCGAGCGCAGCCGACTGACTGACGCGGCGTCCGAGCGCAGCCGACTGACTGACGCGGCATACGCGCGGATCTAACCGAGTTCCAAGCAATGTAAATGCCATTCAAACATGTAACTTAACTATTGTATAGAAGCCTGAATTTCCTTTAGCACATTGTGAAATGTGTTTCGGCGCGCTCCGACGCAGCCCGGTTGGTGAAAATCGTACATTAATCGCAGTAAGTTTAATAGTCACAGCAGATATTTGTGTCACTGAAGTTGGCCCTGCCAACCATTGCGAAAGAAACAGTTTGTCATCGAGTTTACTGCATAGAGTAAGCGAGATAGGACGATGCGACAAACGTAAGCGAGTGAAAGAGACAGTTCAACATAGACACAATAATATCAACTGCGCAGGGTCTTGTAGCCAACTTCAGAGACACAAAAAGATCCGTTGTGAGCACGTGAGCATTAGCAATTTAATGTTAAATTGAATTTAGAATCCGTTAATAAGTATTTAAACTTTAAACCAATATTATGAAAAAGTTTTTACAAATAAAGCCCGTAAGGAACTAAGGAGATTCTGAATAGAGAACATTACAGCGAATTTAAAAAAAAACGGCTTCTATCTCGTCTATGGTTAGGTGACAAATTTTGAGATTATTCTGTATTTGTTATATTTTTGGTGGTTCCAAAAATATTACAAAAGCAGAACAATTTTGCCGCGCTTTTTCAAATTTGTTCTGTTTAATCTATATACACGTGACGTTATCTGCTGGATCAGCTTTGCGTAATGTTCCCAAAATACCTACTCAATTTCAACTCTAGCAAAACCATCAGATGTGTTTGTTTTTGACAGGGTTGCCTGGCTTCCGTCGTCTGAAGTTGCCCATAGTGCGCAGTATCTGCGTATTTTCGTCGTCGACCTCCCTGTCCATGCCCGAAGTACCGGGAATTCGTCCAAACAGTTTTAATTTCGTCGGTAGGTATATTAAACCAAGAAGGGTGATAACTGAAAGAGAAACGTCGTGTTAAGAGAATAAGAAAGAGTTTTCAGCATGGAAGTAGTAAGTTCTACATTAGGGTTAATGACAGGACACATTAAAAAAAATTCTAATGCGGGCTGCCGTTTAATTGATCGCCAATTGGCGCCACTGGCGAGTAAGGTCTTTAAATAAAGATAACGTGCACGGAATCAAAGTTTTAATTAAAATCATTTCTAATGCCGTAGTGTCGAAGTGCCCCTTTTTTCGAAAAAAAAAAGTAAGATACACATTACCGAAACTTATAACACAATTAAAGCAATGGTTGATTGACGTTCTTCAGTACCTATCTTAATCTGCCATATTTAGAATAAATTCACAACAATAAAAACCAAAAAAAAACTTAATTTACAAAAAAATACTACCGACTTCCAAATAAGAAAACTACAAAGTGAAAAATAACTTTATGTTTGGAAGTCGGTGTCCATAACGCAAAAAATGGTATCTACGAAAGACACCGACTTCCAAAAATAAAGTTATTTTGCACTTTATAGTTTTCTTATTTGGAAGTCGGTAGTATTTTTTTGTAAAAAAGTTTTTTTGTTTTTCACTTTTTAGTTGTACCTGCCTAACCTAATAGGCGAGTTGTTAAGTAAGTTTCTTATAACGCCAGAATAGGTTACCCGAATATCATGAAACTTGAACAAAACCGATCAAATGAGAGACCTGCTTACCCCTTAAGAGCGTACTGGCGTGATGTTATGTTATGAAATGGTATAAACAACAAAAAGACATGCAATTGCAGCAGTCCCTAAAGATTTTCCGTTATTTATTGAAGAGTTCTGTTGTATATCTTCGAAGTTCTTCATCAGATCTTCACCAAATTAAAATGGGACCAATTTCGGAACATACTCTTTCAAACAAAAAAAGAATTTTCAAAATCGGTCCACAATTGACGGAGATATCGGTGAACATACACAAAAAATTTTAATTTTAAACGCGAGGACTTGTAATTGGCTTTCTGGTGACTATTACCTCCTTTTATTTTTTGTTTTTGTTAGCTGTAAGTTCTCCATGTACTAAATAAATAAATAAATAAAAAAAAAAACATACAAGAAGTCGAACATAGAACCTCCTCCTTTTTCGAAAGTCGTTTAAAAAATAAACATATTCGCGAGCTGGCTGACCAAAACCAGATGTATCCTCTGACTGCTCAGCAAGATTTTCTTCTTGTTTACATCTTTTTAGTTCGCTTTTTAAGCAGTCGGGATTTTTGATTTTATTAACTTTTTTTATTTACATCTTTCGAGTTTTCCTTTTTTTTTCGAATGAGTTATAAACATATAAGTGGTGTAAATTTTTGTAATCACCTCTTAAAACCCTTCATTTTGATACCCCACTCGAAGAGTATCGAAGAAAAAAAAATTACATCCCCTACAATATGGCGCCCAAAATCCGCCATGTTTCTTTTATTTTAACGGCCAAGACCTATCTAACGATGCCTGAATTATAAAACGCCGTCAAGTAGTTTGAAAGATACGAGGTAATAAAGAATATTACATACAAACAAGATACGCGCGAAAAACATAACCATTTCCTTGCAGCCGGGTAAAAAAAATCACAAAAATAAAAAAGTTGTGAATAAACTTGCGTTAAAAGCCAAAACACTATGAAATTTGACATTTTGAAGACCTCACTCTACACCAGAGCCCCTAGCGGCAAATTCAAGAAGCCCACTAAGGCTCAAGTGTGGCTCAAGACAGCTGACATTCTAACAACAAAAAAAATATGATGATTGGAATTTTAATCTTTTTGAATACGCGACCCCTTTTTAGGTAAAAAAATCTGGCAACCCCTAGCATCGTCACATTGCGGTGAGAGAGGCGAGGGGTGAGAGGCGTGCGAGCGCCCTGCACTCTTGTGACCAATTTTGGGAACTATAAGGTACGTCTACGTTGAATATGTTTCTAATCACACTCAAATAGTGTCAAAAGATATTACAAAGATTAGGCTGGGCGCAAACGTGGACACGTTTGTGTCTTGTGTCAGATACAAGCTACCGATGAATATTAGATTTCTATAGAACTGTGAATGTGGCGAGTGGTGACTGTGTCCGTTCACCGCTACATGACATAGCAACTACGGTTCCCTGTGACGGTGTGCCGCGTCGGCAACAATTTTTTCTGTCCAGATGTTGGAAAAAGGTTAAAAAAAATATAATAGCAAAAACAAACTTACTATTTAACACGCAGGGAAATACCACGTAAAAATTAAGATCCGTCGAATGGAAGTAGAATGCTTCAGAGAAGTACAAGATTATAGTTAAGGATAGAGACCAGTATCCCAGAGACACCACCCTGAAAATAGAAATGAAAAAATAATCTTCAATATCATAAAAAATCAATTACTGCTTGGTCATCATCATCATCGTTTCAGCCGAAAGACGTCCACTGCTGGACATAGCCCTCCCTCAAGTGTCGCCATATTGACAGGTCCCGGTCGTCTCGCATCCAGCAGATCCTCGCAAGCCGTAACCTTCACCAGCAGCCGAATTGCGTAAGTATATTACCATAAGCAAAAGAATCGATTCTTTCCCAAAACCGACTTTGCGTATTGCATAATATTGATACGTAAAGTCGTTTTTGGGAAGGAATCGATTCTTTTGCTTTGGATAATATACTTACGCAATTCGGCTGCAGGTCATCGGTCCACCTAGTGGGACACCTTTCAACGCAACGTCTACGCGCCTTTCGGTTTGGTTACTGAAAACTCAAAACCGGCTTGACCGATTTCAATAATTGTTTTTTTGCTTTGTTTTCCCGAAAACACATGGGCTGATTTAAAAAAAACTGGCCAAGTGCGAGTCGGACTCGCGCACGAAGGGTTCCGTACCGTTATCGCAAATAACGACAAAAAAAACACGTTTGTTGTATGGGAGCCCCACTTAAATATTTATTTAATTCTGTTTTTAGTATTTGTTGTCATAGCGGCAACAGCAATACATCATCTGTGAAAATTTTAGCTGTCTAGCTATCACGGTTCATGAGAAACAGCCTGGTGACAGACGGGCAGACAGACAGACGGATCGCGGAGTCTTAGTAATAGGGTCCCGTTTTTACCCTTTGGGTACGGAACCTTAAAAAACAAAAAGAAAGTGTTTACGAGGTAGGGTAGGATTGGGTAGGTAGGTAGATATGGTAGCCAGGTAGGTAGATAGGGTAGGTAGGGAAGGTAGATAGGGTAGGTAGGGAAGGTAGGTAGGGAAGGTAGATAGGGTAGGTAGGGAAGGTAGATAGGGTAGGTATATAGGTAGGCAGGTAGGTAGATAGGGTAGGTAGGTAGATAGGTTAGGTAGGGAAGGTAGATGGGGTAGGTAGGTAGGTAGGTAGGTAGATAGGGTAGGTAGGTAGGTAGATAGGGTAGGTAAGGAAGGTAGATAGGGTAGGTAGGGAAGGTAGATAGGGAAGGTAGATAGGGTAGGTATGTAGGTAGATAGGGTAGGTAGGTAGGGTAGGTAGGTAGGGTAGGTAGGTAGGGTAGGTAGATAGGGTAGGTAGGGAAGGTAGATAGGGTAGGTAGGTAGGTAGATAGGGAAGGTAGATAGGGTAGGTATATAGGTAGGTAGGTAGGTAGATAGGGTAGGTAAGGAAGGTAGATAGGGTAGGTAGGTAGGTAGATAGGGCAGATATGGTAGGTAGGTAGGTAGATAGGGTAGGTAAGGAAGGTAGATAGGGTAGGTAGGTAGGTAGATAGGGTAGGTAGGTAGGTAGATAGGGTAGGTAGGGAAGGTAGATAGGGTAGGTAGACAGGTAGATAGGGTAAGTAGGTAGGTAGATAGGGCAGGTAGATAGGGTAGGTATATAGGTAGGTAGGTAGGTAGATAGGGTAGGTAAGGAAGGTAGATAGGGTAGGTAGGTAGGTAGGTAGGTAGGTAGATAAGGTAGGTAGGGAAGGTAGATAGGGTAGGTAGGTAGGTAGATAGGGAAGGTAGATAGGGTAGGTATATAGGTAGGTAGGTAGGTAGATAGGGTAGGTAAGGAAGGTAGATAGGGTAGGTAGGTAGGTAGATAGGGTAGGTAAGGAAGGTAGATAGGGTAGGTAGGTAGGTAGATAGGGTAGGTAGGTAGGTAGATAGGGTAGGTAGGGAAGGTAGATAGGGTAGGTAGGTAGGTAGATAGGGTAGGTAGGGAAGGTAGATAGGGTAGGTAGACAGGTAGATAGGGTAAGTAGGTAGGTAGATAGGGCAGGTAGATAGGGTAGGTATATAGGTAGGTAGGTAGGTAGATAGGGTAGGTAAGGAAGGTAGATAGGGTAGGTAGGTAGGTAGGTAGGTAGGTAGATAAGGTAGGTAGGGAAGGTAGATAGGGTAGGTAGGTAGGTAGATAGGGAAGGTAGATAGGGTAGGTATATAGGAAGGTAGGTAGGTAGATAGGGTAGGTAGGGAAGGTAGATAGGGTAGGTAGGTAGGTAGATAGGGTAGGTAGGTAGGTAGATAGGGCAGGTAGATAGGGTAGGTATATAGGTAGGTAGGTAGGTAGATAGGGTAGGTAAGGAAGGTAGATAGGGTAGGTAGGTAGGTAGGTAGATAAGGTAGGTAGGGAAGGTAGATAGGGTAGGTAGGTAGGTAGATAGGGAAGGTAGATAGGGTAGGTATATAGGTAGGTAGGTAGGTAGATAGGGTAGGTAAGGAAGGTAGATAGGGTAGGTAGGTAGGTAGATAGGGTAGGTAAGGAAGGTAGATAGGGTAGGTAGGTAGGTAGATAGGGTAGGTAGGGAAGGTAGATAGGGTAGGTAGGTAGGTAGATAGGGTAGGTAGGGATGGTAGATAGGGTAGGTAGGCAGGTAGATAGGGTAAGTAGGGAAGGTAGATAGGGTAGGTAGGGAAGGTAGATAGGGTAGGTAGGTAGGTAGATAGGGTAGGTAGGGAAGGTAGATATGGTAGGTAGGTAGGTAGATAGGGTAGGTAAGGAAGGTAGATAGGGTAGGTAGGTAGGTAGATAGGGTAGGTAGGTAGGTAGATAGGGTAGGTAAGGAAGGTAGATAGGGTAGGTAGGTAGGTAGATAGGGTAGGTAGGTAGGTAGATAGGGTAGGTAGGGAAGGTAGATAGGGTAGGTAGGTAGGTAGATAGGGTAGGTAGGGAAGGTAGATATGGTAGTTAGGTAGGTAGATAGGGTAGGTAGGTAGGTAGATAGGGTAGGTAGGGAAGGTAGATATGGTAGGTAGGTAGGTAGATAGGGTAGGTAAGGAAGGTAGATAGGGTAGGTAGGTAGGTAGATAGGGTAGGTAGGGAAGGTAGATAGGGTAGGTAGGTAGGTAGATAGGGTAGGTAGGGAAGGTACATAGGGTAGGTAGGTAGGTAGATAGGGTAGGTAGGGAAGGTAGATAGGGTAGGTAGGCAGGAAGATAGGGTAAGTAGGGAAGGTAGATAGGGTAGGTAGGGAAGGTAGATAGGGTAGGTAGGTAGGTAGATAGGGTAGGTAGGGAAGGTACATAGGGTAGGTAGGTAGGTAGATAGGGTAGGTAGGGAAGGTAGATAGGGTAGGTAGGCAGGTAGATAGGGTAAGTAGGGAAGGTAGATAGGGTAGGTAGGGAAGGTAGAAAGGGTAGGTAGGGCACGAAGTTTTCCGTCACCACTGTCAGCGATGTTCATGTTCAAGATACAAGAGAGGAGATTGATACTTGCTCAGTTTTGAACCCACGACCTCAAGCACGACAAGCGAGGTCTTAACCACTGGGCCACCAAGGCTCCTACAAAACAATACTTACGGTCTGTAGTGAATGTACAGTGTACAATGTATGAGGGCCAAAGCTTTGAGAAATGAATACATGCCCAGCATCCGGGATATTGTGAAGTCACCTGAAATTAAAAAAGAACAAGTCATTTGAGAGTGACACAGTTACAGCTCGATCAAAACTTTATGGCGGCTGCTAAGTTCACAAGGCACCCCTGCCGCGGAGTGTTCCAACCCACCATTAGATTTTTTTTATCTATTTTTTTATTGCGATCAGTCTTGCATTCAGCAATATGTGTAAGATAACAATTTAAGGTCTTGCACGGAAGCCGTCCAGTGACTGCTCCGTAACTCATATTGCCTAATAAATAAGGTCTTGGGGGATCTTTCTTTTTAGTCTTCGAGCAACTGTTTGGGTGTTTATTAGGCTGCCGCCAGCATGTTTAGATGATTCATGATCCACTTTTTGTAAGCTTTTGTCCTGTCTGTAACTGTTTTGATGCAGAGGTTGTGATGGAGCGTAATATTTGAGATATACCAAGGTGCGCTTGTTACCATGCCATTAGATTTGAATCTACTTATACAATTGTGGGAGACAGAAAGGCAGTTGCTTAATGTAAAATACAGCTGCATCAGGTTAGGTTAGAAGCTAGACAAGCCAAGTGGTAACGGCCACCACTTACAAGTTGTAGGTCGTGGGTTCGAACCCAGACAGGCGCTAATTAGTGTAAATTATTTCATCACAACTGCTCTCAAAGCGGTGAAGGAATACATCGCGAGGAAACTCGCATATCCTAGAACCAAAAATTCAAAGACTTGGAACATCCACCAACCCACACTGGTGGTGGCACAGCCCATTCCATCTCACAGAGAGGAGGACTACACACACAACAGACCAGATGGAAGTCTGAATGCAGAATAGTAAACACACATTTTCCCAAGTCCCATGTAATTATGCGGCAAGCCTTTTGCCCAGATTTGAGCCCATGTCTTAAAGCAGGAGAGATTAGGTCTTAGCCACTGGGCTACACTTGCAAATGATATATCCTAATAGAACTTTTAACAGACTGATATAAATGTCTACAACCTTGTCTGCTCTTGAGGTCTTAAGTCACATGCCTGATATAGATAAAAATGTAATGACTTCAAGTCCTTTTATTTTCAACAAGTATTTTTTTTTTCTGCTCTATGTCCTAGGCCAGATTGCATAAAATAAAAAAATAAAATTGGCCCATGTTCGAGCCTCCTTAAACTAAAAAAATAATGTCTTACCATCTAAATGTTCGTCGCCGGCGTTGCTTAGAAACGACCTCCTTTCGATATAAGACCGCCCTGCGGTACCTAAGTCCATAAACGCCACAAATGCTATCCAACCACGAAAGGCATACAGAACTTTATTTTGAACTGCCATCACTTGGATTTAGAACTAATTATGTACAAACACTATTTCCGGCTAAGTATCACTTTCGACCTAATTACAACACTAATTTATAGATTTAAAAAAATATAAATGCAGTGGCTTTTTCTGCTAATCATGTGCCTAATTCAATTAACTAAGCGTCGTATTTATATTAGAATTATCGCGTGTTTGTTATAGCGTGCTTCGCAATGCGGCATTTTACCTGCATTGTAGTTTTTCATATACAATTTATAAATATCTTCGAAAATAACTTCGCAACCGCAAGTGTTTCGCGCAGAATCTATAAACGTCAAACCACTGTCAAACAAATTCTGTCAACTGTCAGTGTCAAGTATCTGCCTGTCAATCTGATCTGAATCATTTCAGTTTGACAATATAGTCATCAGTGTTGCCAAGACAAAAAAGAAGTGCTGTTTTCTTGGTATAATATTTGTTGATCGCCTTCTAGCGTGGACTCCACTCCACTCGGTATAATTCAATCAAGTAATCCAAATTTTTGTATTTCTTAAACAAAGCTTGAATATTTCAAATTGCGCTGCACTAAATTCCTTTTTTCTGAGGTCTGCAAAATATCTAATCAATCCAAAGTAAGGTGTCCTAAAACCTTCAAGCTCGCAATGCAGTCTCTTGGGGCTTTTACATCCGTTCAAGTTTTCTTTAATCTTAAGTCGTTCTGCAGATCTTTCAAAAGTTATTTTTAATATTTCTGTTTGAAAGGGCAAAACGTCAATTATGCAAGGTGCTAAAATTTTAGCTTCGCTGTCTCTCTCGCATTTTATTATCTAATTATATTTATAAATAAATTTCACGACAGCATGAAGAGAACGGTATGGAAGAAGAAAACGTTTCGCCAACTCCAAGTTAGATGGGACAAGGGCATGATGATGATGATGATGATTTTGAAAATAAAGCATTCACCATATTGTAAGACATTCGTAGGATTCGTAGGAAATACTGGAGGTAGGATCTGAGTACTAAAATATTTCGTACCCATTTCGTAAGAATACCTGGAAGGATTTGGCGGAGGCTTTTGCCCAGCCGTGGGACAGTGTATAGGCTAACATAAATGAAAACCTGGGCCCGCACCTGACCACAATTTTGCAATTTTATTACTTGCTCTTTAAATTTGTAAGTGTTATTTTAGCAGTTTTCATTATTGGGGTGACATCACAATAACCTCACCGTGTGTCTCCCGTGTTCTAGCAATGCCACTGTACCTCTGCCTAACCTTGTAGGAAAAACGCGTGATACTTTGTTCTTCTAACAGTTGAGAACTACAATCTGTTGTACCTACCTAGTTATGAACTATATTTTATATAACCACATTCGCCGCGTGGTTATAGCCTTGATCTTTGATTGTAGGTATTCTTATATTTTGGTTCTTTGTCATTTCATGCTCTAAATAAGTCACAGGCTATACACTTACGACCTATTATTCTTTGAGCAATGTATTTTCATTATTCAACGACGTATTTTGAAATACTTTTCACAACCGAGAAAGAAAAAGTATACCTATATGAAAAATTCTAAGGATATTAATAACAAAGGGAACACTTGTGTAATTTTGAAAACCTCCCAACAAACTGTAAACCAGTTAGAGAATGATCATGTCAATTTAAAAGACAGACAGTACGAAGTTCAAAGTTAACATGGAAATAATCAACCCATAGCGTTGCTTGAAATGAGAATGCAGAAATAGACCCCAATAAGAAAATTGTTGCCATATGCAATATTGTCACGTTATCCGCTTGCAACTGGTCACAAAATACCTAAAAATATCGTCGCCATATTGGTATTGTCAAAAACTTCGGGATATATCGGTGCCGATGAAAAAATGGTTTCAAGTCTTTTAATTACCGAGTTATCTGTTTTCGAGTGATCTAAAAAGAACAGCGGTGACTTTAGATGTTACGTTTGTCGTATGAGTTGTGTTATTCGGTTCTTAAATGATGTTTTCTATGGAGAAATGTTTAGGCCGTAGTGGTAATGGAACTGCAGAGGAAGCTGAGCTTTTTGCCGGTGGTGGCGAGGGGCTGGGCAAAGAGGGAGTGCCGTCAGACGAGGTCGCTTCAGCTGTGGCTGCGGTTTCCGACGAGATCGGAGACATCCTGAAAGATGAGCTGGGTGACGCGGATCGGGCGGATCGCATCGGAGCTGAACTAGCCGATTTGAGCGCGGAGCTCGGACTGCTAGCTGGCTTAGCAGACGGTGAACCGCAGCAGGACTTTCCATCACTCTTCGAAATAGCCGTGAGTACCAACATGGCTGACTGGTTTAATTTCTCTCATTTTAGGTTGTGGCTTGACAATTTGAATCTGCTTTGACCACTTGCTTTTAGCAAGTTTAGAGTCAATGAACTCCAATTTGATATTACACACCTATATTGTATGTTTTGTGTACATTTTGTGACACTCAAATAGTGAGATACATCTCTATAAGTTATTGATTGGTTACAAATAGCTTCTGCAAAACCTGTTTGCCTGGTACTTGATTTTTAATTCAGAACTTGCAATTCTTATTTATGTCAAAAACCAGACTGGTTTTTTGGGTCTTCTCATTTTGGAGTTTACTTTTGGGCTTGTAAATACAATCCTCATGTGGTTTTAGTAAAATAATTGTTATTAGATGATACCAAAGACACCAAAAGCAGTTTTTATCTTTTAATTTGCAAATTTTCTGCTTAATAACCTATTAATTTTCTTATTAGAACCACTAATGCATCTTGCAAGATTGAGTACTTGCATATTTTTGACATTAATAATATAAATTAAATACAATCACTTTGTAAAACTTATTTACTAAACCAACTTTAGCAATTTCTTTGTGAATTGTTTGTGTATTAGAGATAGTGGCACATACACACAATTTCATGACATCAGTCTCTGTACTTCAATGTGAGGATAAATTATCTAATGAAAATTACCTAATATTGTTTCGAACTTCGAGGTGGCCCAGTGGCTAAGGCCTTGCCTCTCGTGCAATAGGTTGTGGGTCCAAATCCATGGAAGTACCGATGTGTGTGAGAAAGTGTATCTTAAATATTACTAATAATATTGCTAAGGATTTTAGTTTAACCTATAAATTATAGGCATGTCAGTTTCTGCGAAAATAAATACTTATTCTTTTTCAGGGTTCCGTACCCAAAGGGTAAAAACGGGACCCTATTACTAAGACTTCACTATCCGTCTGTCTGTCTGTCTGGCCGTCCGTCTGTCACCTGGCTGTATCTCATGAACCGTAATAGCTAGACAGTTGAAATTTTCACAGATGATGTATTTCTATTGCTGCTATAACAACAAATACTAAAAACAGAATAAAATTAATATTTAAGGGGGGCTCCCATACAACAAACGTGATTATTTTGCCATTTTTTGCTCTATATTAATAACGGCAACAGGTAGACGCTTGAAATATTCACAGAATATTTAGTTGTATATTCACTTCAAAAAATAATTATTATTGAATTAAAATTAAATAAATTAAGGGGGTCTCCCATACAACAAACGTGATTTTTTTGCCGTTTTTTGCGATAATGGTGAGGAACCCTTCGTGCTCGAGTCCAACTCGCAGTTGGCCAGTTTTTTATATTACTTTAACAGAGTTTCTTGTGTACTAACATTTACAGTTTATAAATTAATTAGCTGCCGCCTGCCGCTCCGCCTGCATTGTATTAGTATTTCTTACAATATCTTTTTAAATTATAGCCAACTAGCGACCCGCCCCACCTTCGCCCGTGACAAATTATACACAAATTCCTGCTA
The DNA here is from genome assembly GCA_948252205.1 of Orthosia incerta. Taxonomy (NCBI): domain Eukaryota; kingdom Metazoa; phylum Arthropoda; class Insecta; order Lepidoptera; family Noctuidae; genus Orthosia; species Orthosia incerta. The sequence continues at coordinate 6,475,019 of OX411767.1, forward strand.
CGGTTCTCACTGCTTCTATTGGTGAAAACTGCATGTTATTCTCTGAGCAATGTAAATAAATAATCGTTCTAAAAACTAAAAAACATGCTTTAATGGTATATTGAACTAAAAAGTTGCAAATCCTAAAGATCTTGGTAAGGCTAATGGGACAAACTATTTAAATGCGCACGTTTGAATTAACTTTTATTACTTGTAAATTTTAAGTGCCACTTATTGGCCTAGCTAGTTGATTAAATATATTTGAGTTTGACTTTGACTAAATTATTGCATTGTATTCGGTCCTTGATAAGTGTGCAAAGTTTCAAATCAATCCCATGTTTTGAAGGGGTGAAAATCACGTTCAAATATTCCATTACATTGATACATATATACCAAGCTAATAAAAGCGTGATAAAATTGCAAAAAAGAAAAGTGTGTTAACGCAGCGGGGAACTTTATTTTATAAAATGTAGTTATGTGTTATTCTGATCAATATATAGCTATAATTCTGTACATTAACTTCGATTCAGTAGTTTTTGTGTGATAGAGTAACACGCATCCATCCATCCGAACAAACTTTCATGTTTATGTAGTAATCTATATATATAAAAATCAATTGCTGTTCATTACTCTCGCTACAACTTAAAGACGGCTGGACCGATTTGAATAATTCTTTTTTTGTTTTGTTTGCCTGAATACAGGGAAGGTATAAAAACAAAAAAAAAGTAGGTAGGTTGGATAGGGTAGGGTAGGTATGGTAGGGTAGGGTAGGTAGGTGAGTAGGTAGGTTAGGGTACGGTAGGTAGGTAGGGTAGGGTTGGTAGGATAAAAGTACAATGAATTCAAATAATAAATGTTTGGTGTTTTGTTATTTTTATGGCAAAACAACGTTTGGGTCAGCTAGTAGGATAATAATTTTTATTCTACCCTAATATGTGTGCATATCTACCCACCTCTTTAGAGAATAAAATCATTATTTCATGTTATGCTAGAAGAGTTTTCTCTCCAGTGTTACACAATAAAAGAGGTATTATAACATTTGTAAATAAACATTACCTAGTCTAGTTGTGTTTGTAAACAATTTGTTTTAAACATACAACACAAACATAGGTTTGAGTTTTGCTCGTCTTGATTCTGACTAATAGTTTTGGTACAGAATATAAGAATATCTAATGAATAAGGAACAATATAAAAACAATATTATTGTTTGAATATTGTAATATACAGCTAAGGAGTGGAATTCCCTGCCAGAGTCTGTGTTGCCCAATAGCTACAATCTAGGGGTCTTTAAGTCAAGAGTGAATAGGTTACTTCTAGGCAAGTGTGCTCCATCGTCAACCACATCATCGTTTACCATCAGGTGAGATGGTGGTCAAGCGCGAGCCTACACAAGATAAAAAAAAAAAAACTTGAAATATTGAAGCAAAAAAAAAACAATCTGCACTGTGAATTTCGGCCTAACCCTTCGCCCAGAGAGGAGACCTGTGTCCCAGCAGTGGAGAAATTATAGGCTGATTCACATCATCAGCATATTAATGTTGTGTGTGTATGTAACTGTTTCAGAAAAGTTTGCTGCATTCTCAATTTCAGCTTGGCTTTGATAATTCATCAAAATCCATACTAATATTATAAATGCGAAAGTAACTCTGTCTGTTACCTTTTCATGAAATTTGGTGTGGAGACAGTTTGAGTAAGGGAGTAGGATATTTTTTGTCCCAGTAGTGTATTTACTTAGGATGATAAAACAAATTTTATTTTAAATAGAGAGGAGGGATGTGTCCCAGCAGTGGGAAAATTGGGTTATTAGAAAGACTAGGAACAAAGAGGCTAAAAAATAACAGCAGCATGGGTCAATCTTCAAAGTTAAGCAACACATGCCGAGGTTGGTTGGATGAGTGACATACCGATACTTCTGCATGCCTCTAGTCAAGGGGTACCATGCTATCTAGTTACTGGGTTGTGAAGGTCAGATAGGCAGTCAGCTGAATCCGGTTAGACTGGATGCCGACCCTTAAACAGTTATGTATAAATTAATACTACAATAAAAATAATAATCTTCCATGTGAACTAGACAGTTCGAAACAGGTGCTATGTTAATGGTACTATTAGTTTCTATTTCAAGGGCATAAAAGTCACAGTGTACCTTATTGATTTAATGGTCGCAAACAAGGGTGTAGAGCAAGTGAGGATTAGGTTATGAGTTGAGTTAAGGGCCTGTTTCACCATCAATGATTAAATCCCGTTAACTTACTTGGCAGATAATTTCATACAAATTCTGTTATTTTTTTATTTATTCGGTCAATAGTAGCTATTGGGGCATCGTGAAATAGGCCCTAATTGTTATTTGGTGTGTTCTATTGGTAAGCGGAACAATGAGATATGTCCGGCATCCTCCATTGTAAAGACAGGAACATCTGACCAGACAAGTGCTCTGTCCGGAGGGCACCTGCCCAATGGACGTTGTCAAGCTGTTGTGTATGTATAGTAAAAAAAAAATATTTCTCTTCCACATAGGTTACTTATATACCTTTAATTATATTTTTTTATATTCTTGTTAGGCTTGCGCTTGACCACTATCTCACTTCTATTACATAATGGTGCAATATTATTTGATATACTGGTTCATTCCCTCTCACAGAGAGCAGGCCTGTGTCCCAGCAGTGGGAATATTAAAAGGCTGATGATGATGATAGCCTTCGTAATGTTTCGTTTGTTTATCTAACTATATTGTTGCTTACAGATGGGCCACCGGGGCTCCGGCAGTGGGTCGTCGTCGTCCTCGTGGTCTGGGGGCCGTGGGGGTCGACAGCGGCGACACTCGCGGTCCCAGCGGGCGCCTAGGCGGCGGCCCATAGCGAAGAACAAGGAGGTAAGGCCTATCTACTATATTGTCACTTTAATGCACTCTGTGGAACAAGATTTTTATTAGTTAGTTTTTCAGCAGGGTAAGAAAAACATTTTATTTAAATTTTATATCGCACACAGTTCAAATTGTTTTAGACAAATGTTTTTCTAGATTTTATGTTTTTAGGGTTCCGTACCTCGAAAGGGAAAAACGGAACCCTTAAAGCATCACTTTGTTGTCCGTCCGTCCGTCTGCCTGTCAAGACCCTTTTTCTCAGGAATTTATATCAAATACTCAGGTCTACTGTGAAAAAATCAAACTTCTAAGCCAACGCAATCAAAAGATACAGCCGTTTATGCCGCAAATTGCCGCAAATTTTCGACACTCGCAAGGGAAGCAAAACCTACAGGGTACTACTTCCCGTGAACTCAGAATCTTGAAATTTGGTACGAAGCAACGTCTTATAGCACAGATAAAGGAAAATTTGCGAAAACCGTAAATTTTTAGTTACATCATATTTAATAATTTTAAACTTACTACCCCTTTCCTCATGAACGTGTAGAGGTATTAAATTGAAATTCATATCAAATACTGTTGTCTATAATATCTTTAAGCTGAGGTTTGTACGGAACCCTCGGTAGGCGAGTCCGACTCGCACTTGGCCGATTTTTTTTCTTTTTAGTTTAGGCCTTTAATTTCAAATCAACTATGTTTCATTTCTAGACTAGGTATTTTCAAATTCGCCATAGTAAATTAAATATTTACAAAAATCGATCAATGGATAGACATTTATTTAATGTTGCAGTTCTCTAATCAATACTGAACGCTTGACATTCACCGTGTGCCCGGCTGTATGTTCTAACTATTGTTCATTTTTAGTAGGGGAAACCCCAATTTTTAACACGCTTTTATTAGCTTGGTATGTATGTATCTATGTATCTATGTATCAATGTAACAATGTATCAATGTAACGGAATCTTTGAACGTGATTTTCACCCACTTCAAAACGTTGGATTGATTTAAAACTTTGCACACTTATCAAGGACCGATGACAATGCAATAATTTAAACAGTTTGTCCCATTATCCTTACCATTAAAGCGTGTTTTTTAGTTTTTAGAACTACAATTTTTTATATTTAAATAATACCCTACCCTACCCTACCTACCCTACCCTACCTTACCTACCCTACCCTACCCTACCTGCCCTACCCTACCTGCCCTACCCTACCTACCCTACCCTACCTACCTACACTACCCTACCTACACTACCCTACCTACACTACCCTACCTATGTAGGTAAGGTACCATTATTTTTTTGCTTATTTTTTTTTGTCCTAAGAACCTTCTCCTAATAATAACAAACACAACAAAAAAAAGAATAAGCGAAATCGGTCCAGCCGTTCACGCGTGATGCCGTGACCAAGGGCAATAGGGATTCATTTTTATATATATAGATTTTCATTTATTTCCATTCATTCGCAATGAAAAGTAGTTGTAAAGCTTATTTTTAACCGAACTAAAAAAATGTTCTCAGTTTGAGCCTTTAAGCCTCGCTTTTGGCTGAACTGATTTTGATGCGGTTTTCAGAAAAGTAGTTCGTTACATTCTGGAGAAGGTTTAGGTATACAACAAATGCAAACCCCGTGAGGATTCATTCGCAATGAAAAGTAGTTGTAAAGCTTATTTTTAACCGAACTAAAAAAAATGTTCTCAGTTTGAGCCTCGCTTTTGGCTGAACTGATTTTGATGCGGTTTTCAGAAAAGTAGTTCGTTACATTCTGGAGAAGGTTTAGGTATACAACAAATGCAAACCCCGTGAGGTCGTCCGCATGGATCCGTTATAAATAAATAAATCGCAAAAAACGGCAAAAATATCACGTTTGTTGTATGGGAGTCCTATTTAAATATTTTTTTTATTCTGTTTTTAGTATTTTTGTTATGGCGGCAACAGAAATACATCATCTGTGAAAATTTTAACTGTCTAGCTAGCACGGTTCATGAGATACAGCCTGGTCACAGAAAGACAGACGGACCGTGGAGTCTTAGTAATAGGGTCCCGTTTTTACCCTTTACCCAAAGGATATAAACGGGACCCTATTACTAAGACCCGGAACCCTAAAAAGGAGTTATCAATTCGACACGTATGTATGTAATATTGTTGAAACTGCACAATATTCACATATATGTATCTCTATGTGGGCTTCTAAACACGTGCGCAAAACACTAACAAAAGCAAAAATAACTTTCGTTTCGGTGTCACAAAACTACAAAAAAAATTGGAGGTACCAAAGACATCGACTTCATCATCCATTTGGCTACAAATTTGAAAAAGTTGCAATTCGTACTGCATCACAGCATCTATCTGTTTCGCACGTGTTGTCCGATGAGATAGCATGCATTTTAACCCCGCGCACAAAATAGTTCATGCCGTCGACTAGGGCAACCTTAAATGAAAGTTTCAATTCGAAAAGCTTGTTTTAAATATACATTTTTATTTAATTCTTATTGTTTTTGTCGCAGATGTCCCGCCGCTGCAGTGCCGCGGTACGTCGCGCTGTCATTCGCGTCCGACGCGTCGAAGTCGTGTCGGACGCGTCGGACGTCGGCGCCGACTCCGATTCTGATGACCAGTGGACGGAGCTTGATGACGCTTGTGAGTATCATCGACACAGAATAGGAATAGGCGATTCTTTTCGAAGAAAATCGATTCTTGAATCGATTCGAAACGAAATGTGAAAAATCGATTCGAATCAAGGCAGGCGCTTTACTTTGTGTAAATTATTCATCACCACTGCTCTCAAAACGATGAAGGAAAACGTCGTGAGGAAACCGGCATGTCCTTGAACCAAAATTCCGAAGAATTCTGACATCCAGGCTGATGAAGACATGTGTTCGTCTTCTTATAGTACATAGAACACATTTTAAATAATTTTTTGGTTCATATCAAAACAAAATATCGAATCTCGATTTTCTAGGATGAAATATCGATTCACTGGATTGATTCAGAACTAGATTTCGATTAAAAATCGATTCTGTTACCTTTTCACGCTAAAACTTTTGTTTGTTCGACAGCTGGCTCGTCAGACAGCTCGTCGCTGAAGGAAGCAGCGGCCGTCGATGTAGACTGCAATGGCTACGAACACAAGGCTTCGGTCAGTATCGATTTTTTCTTCACTCTCCCCCTTACTTTTAGCGCCATCTATCGCGCCACATACGAACTAATGAGCTGACGTCACATAAAAGCCTGCATCGCGCAAGCAGAGTTTTCGGCGCGATCTGGTAACATACAACAGTTCGACAGCAACCGTCGTCGGGTAGTTGTCCTGATCAGATACAACACCCGTCTGGTCGGAGGACCACCCTGTTCCGTATACCTGTACGCAAAGCGAGCAGATGGTGCCATGAAAATAAAGAGTGAATAAGTTTAAAGTACAATTTCCACCAAACGGATTTTACAATCTTTAAACGAAATTAAATCGTGTACACAGTATTTAAGGGTACACTAGTCGAAAATTCTTCCATACAAACGTAGTCTAGGGATTATGCCACTGTTTCACGATGTACGTCAAAATAAAAATTTATATCAATTTGTCTCATCATTATCTAGCCCTGTATGGAAAAAAAAAAGTGAAAAAATTAAATATTTGAAAGTTATGAGCGTCGAAAGTTCCACATTTCGACACTAATTTTAACGCATTTTTGGGCGCAAATAAATGCCATAAGAAGACGGAAAATTGAAAAACGGCCTCCATACAGGGATAGATTAGTAGTTCAACAATGCAAATAGTTTTATTTTGAACAGATACGTTTAGCCGTTTTTTCATGATATTCAGACTCCCAAAGGTCTGTTTATAAAATTTCGCGCGCTCGGTTTCGTCCTAATTATTTAATTATCCATTTCGCTACAAATTTGCAAAACAGTGTATTCGTACGCGAACTAGCTTCCTACTGCTCATCACAGCATCTATCTCTGCCGCACGTGTTGTCGGTTGATATAAAATGCATTTTCACCCCGCGCACAAAATAGTTCGTGCCGTCGACTAGTGTACCCTTAACGTCTCTGGTCTCACTGGAACCACTACATCTATTTGAAAAAATCGTCATCATTTGAAAGGTACATTAATCCAAATGGTTATAGTTTATAAATTATTATGACCAACGCAAAATTGACTCCTGGGTTGGGTCTGCAATTTCTCGGCAGCCAGTTGATAGACAGATAATGCTTACATGTCACTTGTGTCAGCAGGCGGAAGCTCCTGCGATGGGGCAGTTCCTGCTGCCGCTGCTGAGCGCCGACGCGCCAGCTCCTCACCCAGAACACTTCCTCATAAGGCACGAGGATATACTGCAGGTATGCTCACCGAACCTCATGAGAAATTAATAAAAAACTATTTGATAATTGAAAAGGGCACGCAAGTCCCTCCATGTGTATGAAAACCAAGCGTGCCACTTTTTCACACACAATTTAAAAACAAATTTACTTACCAATGAAAGAAAACGTTTCCAATGCTTCGGCCAACTTTTTCTATACAGTCTTTACAGCTCAAAATGGCATAAAACGGCGTTTTTCTAGATTTCAGTGGATTGCCGATGCCGATAATGCTAAATGAAAATCTCAGATTATGATCATTGATCGTAATTTTATTGCGTTTTTTGGCACGCGAAGTATAATACTCAGTATACTCACAACGGATCTTTGTGTCTTTGAATTGGCTGCAAGACCCTGCGCTGTAGCTATTTTTGTGTCAATGTTGGACATTAAGATAGCATTGTATAACTGTCTCTTTCACTCGCTTACGTTTGTCGCATCGTCCTATCTCGCGAGGCCTATGTCCAGCAGTGGACGTCTTTCGGCTGCTATGATGATGATGAAATACTAGCTTCTGCACGCAGCTTCGCCCACGTGAAAAGTGTCTTCTTATCTCAAGGGAACATTATACCGAGATACCCCATAGGTTCACATTGATTTTGCACAGATATACATTTAGTCTGGCATAGCATGTGTGCTATTCCAAAAAAAAAAAAAAAACATCCTGATCCGTTCAGCCGTTCTGGCACGATTGAGTAACAAACCTACATCCACACACACATACATCCAAACTTTCACATTGATAATATTAGTAATATGTAATGTTTATTTCCTTCAGCTCCTCGCGTCTGCAGAGGAGAGCGTTCGGGAGGACCTGCCTCTGGAAGAAGAGTCGCCTCTTGAGCCCACGAATGACATGTGAGTTACATCTAAACCATTAAACCGTGACATTTTCGTTGTCGTACAAAGGTGGTCCACCCAAAAATGCCATGGAGTTTACAACCTGCTAAAGGTACACTTCCGGGCAAAGCCGCGTTAGCGTCACTAACGCAGCGACACTGTGCGTGACGAGTCCATTACCGTACTCAATTTGAAATAACAGTAGACATTTAAAACATCCCCTTTAAGGGTACACTAGTCGAAAATTCTGCCATACAAACGTAGTCTAGGGATTATGCCACTGTTTGACGATGTACGTTCAAAATAAAAAGTGATATCAATTTGTCTCATCATTATCTAGCCCTGTATGGAAGCAAAAAAGTAAAAAAAGAAAATATTTGAAAGTTCTGAGCGTCGAAAGTTCCACATATCGACACTAATTTTAACGCATTTTTGGGCGCAAATAAATACCATAAGAAGACGGAAAATTGCAAAACGGCCTCCATACAGGGATAGATTAGTAGTTCAACAATACAAATAATTTTATTTTGAACAGATAGATTTAGTAGTTTATTCATGATATCTAGACTGCCAAAGGTCTGTTTATAAAATTTCGCACGCTCGGTTTCGTCCTAAATCATTATCCATTTCGCTACAAATTAGCAAAAGTGTGTATTCGTACGCGAACTAGCTTCCTACTGCTCATCACAGCATCTATCTCTTCCGCACGTGTTGTCGGTTGATATAAAATGCATTTTAACCCCGCGCACTAAATAGTTCGTGCCGTCGACTAGTGTAGCCGTAAGGTTGAAAAGGTAACAGAGAGACAGAGTTACTTGCGAATTTATAATATTAGTATGGAATTATTCCTGGGGAAAAGCAGAGTTGGGCCGCTTAGTTGTTAATAATGTTTGTGTATGGTCTTTTTCAGATTGTCTGGCAGTGAAATGCTTGACTTCGAAGACGCCGCCGTGACTGCCGAGGAAGAAGCCGCCTTACTTCATTACGTCTGTGGAATAGGTCTGTTACCAACTTTATCTTAGCTAATGTTATACATTGATGAAAATAATATAATTAAAATGTTATTCAAGCGGACAAATTAATAATTATTTTATTTGTTTATACAGAAGCTGAACGTGCAAACGAGTCGTGCGCGATATTCACCCCGGTACAGGAGTGGTTGCTCGGCGTGTTCCACTCGTGGTGCGAGATCTCAGCGCTCATGTTCACTCTGCGAGGGACCAACATGTGAGTATTGTGGGAGGTACCGGCGCCTCCACCATATGTACCTCTGACACCTTTACCAAATAATTCGCGTTGTTACGATCAATATACAGAGTGTTCGGTAAAATTTTTGCAACCGAACAGCTAAGCACTATTGCCTGCGCGCATTTCCATAAATGCATTTATCGCAACTAGCGTCAGTTAGTGCGTGTTCGGATACTTATCGCGTAACTCGAATCAAACCATCTTAGAGCTACTTTAGCTTCGATTAACCATTTAATAGTTCACTAGTATACAATATAACCTTTATCTACACTCACAACGTAATGTTCCAAATGTGAATTAAAAAAATATTGTATAAACACGTACTTTATATTTGTGGATAGGTAAAATTAAAAAAAAAAACATTACTGTGCAACATCTTCCTTCGATTTTCGCTCGCGTGTTATTATTATCACATTCGGCTTCGCCTCATGTGATAAACCCACGCTCCTGTTTTAATAACCCCTATTATATAACCATTGCATAAACTACTATTCAAAATTTGGGAACGACGTTTAACGTTTTGGGAATACTTTTATTATGCGTACAGCTAAGGAGTGGAATTCCTTGCCGGAGTATGTATTTCCCGACAGCACAATCTGGGGGTCTTGCAAGTCAAGAGTGAATAGGTTACTTCTAGGCAAGCGTGTTCCACCGTCGACCACATCATCGCTTACCATCAGGCGAGAGAGTGGTCAAACGCGAGCCTACAGAATAAAAAAAAATAAAAAACCTTTTTTGGTTTAAAACAGAACAAAACCTAATACTTATTCGGTGTCTTCTCTTCCGCAGGAGTGTAGAAATGGTGACAGAGGAGTGGATGTACTGCGCGCGCTTCGGGTGTCACTGTCGCCTCTGCCTGTGCCTCGCTAACAACGCAGACGCGCTGTACGCGTTCATACGCGACGTGGTGTGGGCGTTAGCGCACTGTGAGTACTACACTAGTCAGTCAGTCAGTCAGTCAGTCAGATGGTGACAGAGGAGTGGATGTACTGCGCGCGCTTCGGGTGTCACTGTCGCCTCTGCCTGTGCCTCGCTAACAACGCAGACGCGCTGTACGCGTTCATACGCGACGTGGTGTGGGCGTTAGCGCACTGTGAGTACTACACTAGTCAGTCAGTCAGTCAGTCAGTCAGATGGTGACAGAGGAGTGGATGTACTGCGCGCGCTTCGGGTGTCACTGTCGCCTCTGCCTGTGCCTCGCTAACAACGCAGACGCGCTGTACGCGTTCATACGCGACGTGGTGTGGGCGTTAGCGCACTGTGAGTACTACACTAGTCAGTCAGTCAGTCAGATGGTGACAGAGGAGTGGATGTACTGCGCGCGCTTCGGGTGTCACTGTCGCCTCTGCCTGTGCCTCGCTAACAACGCAGACGCGCTGTACGCGTTCATACGCGACGTGGTGTGGGCGTTAGCGCACTGTGAGTACTACACTAGTCAGTCAGTCAGTCAGTCAGTCAGATGGTGACAGAGGAGTGGATGTACTGCGCGCGCTTCGGGTGTCACTGTCGCCTCTGCCTGTGCCTCGCTAACAACGCAGACGCGCTGTACGCGTTCATACGCGACGTGGTGTGGGCGTTAGCGCACTGTGAGTACTACACTAGTCAGTCAGTCAGTCAGTCAGATGGTGACAGAGGAGTGGATGTACTGCGCGCGCTTCGGGTGTCACTGTCGCCTCTGCCTGTGCCTCGCTAACAACGCAGACGCGCTGTACGCGTTCATACGCGACGTGGTGTGGGCGTTAGCGCACTGTGAGTACTACACTAGTCAGTCAGTCAGTCAGTCAGATGGTGACAGAGGAGTGGATGTACCGCGCGCGCTTCGGGTGTCACTGTCGCCTCTGCCTGTGCCTAGTTTATTTTTATCGGTAGTTAACGAATAGTTAAACATGCTAACTAAATTATTTCGCTTAAATACGTATTTTTATAATTGTTAGCATCAAAAGTGGTCAAATAAGTTGGAGAGTTGAATTATTTGACAATTTTTGAAAGAATGAAAATAAATTTATTTAGCACAGACTAAAAAACTCGCGTGTTAATACTATCTGATTCGGCTTCGCCTCATGTGATAAACCCATGCTCGTGTTTTAATAACCCCTATTATATGACTATTGCATAAACTACTATTATTTTTTTACAGGTGGCAGCACAGTGGGTATGGCGGCACGCGTGGTGCGGGCGCTGCGGCCGCGCGGGCTGTACGACCCCGACCACTGGGACCTCGCAGTACTACGCCGCGCTGTTGCTAACGGGGCCGAACAAGGTACTGCATATCTCTAATAAAAGTTTCACAGGTGGCTATCGTGTGCATAAAAAATAATTGGTCCGCCATATGATACGGGTCAAATAAAATCGTTTTCTGAGCGATATATGAAAACGCTTGGTTCTAAAAAGATGTTTTTATATTAAGTATTTTAAAATTTGTTTTTCTTCTGCAGGAGCATCGATAATACACGAACAGCTAACCAAGCTAGCCGCTCAAAGTGACACAACTAGACAGATAGTCAATGACGTATGCATGTGTCGACAGTTTGACAAGCCCATGGAGAAAGAGTACGTATTCCGTTATATCAAGATCGATAAAAATTATTTCATTATTATTTTATTATTATACTAGCTGTGCCCGCGGCTTCGCTCCCGTCATCTGTCTGCCAGCCCTACCCTTCTTACCTTCCTGCCTACCCTACATACCTACCTGCCAATTTTTTTTTTAAGGTCATCATTCTTTCGCGGAGAATCTTAACACCGCCATTCAGAAAATGTCTTCAAATGCACAACGCCATCTATCTAATATCGACTTCAACTGTCAGAGTATCTGAATTGCGTGTGTTGTGATAATTTTACTTCTTGAACACTTTAAATTCATCTAACTTTTGATAGAGTGAACCGATTGCGATGAAACAACAACTAAGTAATTCGAGGTTGCCTGGAAGAGATCGCGGAATGCGATAAGGCCGCCCATTGTATGATTTTAGTATTAAGTTCTCTTATTTCTTGTTTATTATGGTGTACAATAAAGTGTAAATCTATATATATAAAAATGAAACCCGTTTTCCGTTGTCACGACATAACATGAAAACGGCTTGACCGATTTGGCTTATTTTTTTTTTGTAGTTTTCTAATACTCTGTACAAGGTTCTTACGGAAAAAAATATTAAGAAAAAAAAAAAAAAAGTCGGTGTAGGGTAGTTGTAGGGTAGGTGTAGGGTAGGTGTAGGGTAGGTGTAGGGTAGGTGTAGGGTAGGTGTAGGGTAGGTGTAGGGTAGGTGTAGGGTAGGTGTAGGGTAGGTGTAGGGTAGGTGTAGGGTAGGTGTAGGGTAGGTGTAGGGTAGGTGTAGGGTAGGTGTAGGGTAGGTGTAGGGTAGGTGTAGGGTAGGTGTAGGGTAGGTGTAGGGTAGGTGTAGGGTAGGTGTAGGGTAGGTGTAGGGTAGGTGTAGGGTAGGTGTAGGGTAGGTGTAGGGTAGGTGTAGGGTAGGTGTAGGGTAGGTGTAGGGTAGGTGTAGGGTAGGTGTAGGGTAGGTGTAGGGTAGGTGTAGGGTAGGTGTAGGGTAGGTGTAGGGTAGGTGTAGGGTAGGTGTAGGGTAGGTGTAGGGTAGGTGTAGGGTAGGTGTAGGGTAGGTGTAGGGTAGGTGTAGGGTAGGTGTAGGGTAGGTGTAGGGTAGGTGTAGGGTAGGTGTAGGGTAGGTATAGGGTAGGTGTAGGGTAGGTGTAGGGTAGGTGTAGGGTAGGTGTAGGGTAGGTGTAGGGTAGGTATAGGGTCGGTGTAGGGTAGGTGTATGGTAGGTGTATCTTGGTGTTTTTATGGCAAAACAAAGCCGGGAAAAGCTAGTAAATAAATAAAAATAAATAATTCTTCAAGTTACGCTCAATTTTTATGTATAAATTTTATTTACATTGGTTTCGTACATTTCACGTGATGCGTGCACAAATAAACAGACAAACGGACAAAACAGCCAGAAATGGGTTCTGTTGGTTATCCTTTATTTTAACACCCTGGCTATTTTTTTGGGAAATATTTTCGATGTACAAAAATTACTTTTCTACAGATTTATTATATGTATATTGATGATCAAGATCAACCTAGCCCTGAATGTGTAATGGGTTGGTGTCTGCAACTCCCACGTCCAAGCGTATTTTGCTAACGGCTGGGAAAATAAATAAATAATCACACTATTATTAGGCGAAGTTTGTGAGTGTGTTTGTATGTTTGTTACTTCTTCACGCTCAAAAGGCTAGACGGATCTGAATGAAAGGAGATTGCCCATACCATCGACTATACAGCCTCTAGACGCCTAACAACAGGCGAGCGATATCTGTCAACACATATGACTAAAATAATCATATACTGGTAATATAGGTCGCCACTCGACAATTTCGAATTAGTAGCGACCACTTCCGTGAGCCGTAAACACTGCCGCGTCAGGCAATTACAAATTGGTAAAATAAATATTATAATGGCCCCTGGTACCGTACGTTGGTGTGGTAACAACAGCCAGAACTCGAGTTTCCCGAAAAATGGCATAACATTTCATCGGTAAGTTAATAGTTACATAATCATAATCAGATTTATTTTCTGATATTATTTATCGGAGTTATTTTGTACTGGTCATTATTGTAGGTGTAAACTGCAACAGCACAAATTTTGTCGCGCTCGTTGATGTCTTTTGTGTTTTCGTCTCTTTCTTTTTAATGTACTTTTTTATCTATCTCTTTTCCTCTATAATTCGGTACGCAAAACTAGTGATGCACCATATTCTATGACCAAATCTGTTATGGATAAAACTAGAAACCTACATACAATTATACAAAAAGAGACATTAAATTAAATAGTTTATTATTTGTTAAATTAATTGTGAAACGAATATTGATTTGTATAGTGGTTGAAAATGATTAGCATAGTGGTGATTTTTATTGCACAAAAAATAGGTGAATCTCTTAGAAAATTTTTCTCTTACGGAGAAAAGGCCTCTGTTCCAGCAGTGGAAATATTGTAGACTGATTTTTGTATTTTATAGATAATTATTTTGATTTTAGAATTTAGGTATTTTTTCTATTGATTGTTTTTTTTAGTAATATTTAATATTATGAAACAACCGCCGAAAATATATGTTATCTTTAGAATTTTGTTTTTAGTTTTTGCATGTTATGTTATTACTGTATAATTAATAATAAAAGTAGCTAACATTAATAAATAAAAATATTAAGTACACTAACAATTTAAAAAAATATTGATACCTTCGTGGTTTTGTTTAAACCTCTCCCATCCCTAGTTCGGCGAAATGACGTTGGTAAGGACCAATCACAGCGCAGTCGTCCCGTGCCTCATACCTCAGCTAGTTGACAGAATTATTTTGATGTATTCGATCAAGCATTAGGCGTCTAGAGGCTGTATAGTCGATGGCCCATACGTAGGCCCCTTATGAGGTATCGTGTCTGCGATTTCAATATTATCCAAAAATAACATTTATATTTTGTGTTTTTTTTCATCCGTGTCCTTTACTCTTTATGTACAGATAACAACAGATCAGGTTTCTTCACTTGGACATTTGTATGCACCTTATTGCATTGTAATAAGGGTTCATTTCAAGAACAGAAACATCATTATTTCTCGTGAACCCCACAAAATAAATAAAAAATGTTTTCTAATTATGAATATAATGTGTTTTGTCTACAATATACAACCAAATTCATCAAGATACAACCATTTTTTCAAAGGGGCCCAAGTTCCCTTACAAAATGGGCATTCCCCTTTGGCACAGAGATAGATTATAGTCTGGAATAGCAAATATGATACTTTTTATCCCGGGAATATGTACCCTTGGGATAATTTTCGAGGTGAAGCCGTTGGCAGTAGCTAGTAAATTAATGTTTCCTTAATTTATTCAACAGGTACGCTGTGGAGAGGTTTTGCAAGATATTAGAGAACTTCAAATTTGCATCTACAATCACGTTTAAGGTAAATTCATCCATACCAATATTATTAATAAAAATTTCCTCCGTCTGCTTGTCATGTCTAAGTCTTTAAATCAGCTGCTACTTGGTATAACTTTAAGAGGAGCTCGTGGCTAAATAATAACAGCCGCACGGGTCGATCATCAAGGTTAAGCAACGCTTGACGAGTTCGGTCCGTGGATGGGTGACCACTCCAACATACCGAGTTTCCTCCGTGCCTCGGAAAGCACGTTAAGCCGTTGGTCCCGGCTGTTATTTGAAGATCTTTGACATTCGTTACGGGTAGTCTGAAGCTTGAGATCTGACACCAGTCTTGCCAAGGGGTACCGTGTTACCCAGTTACTGGGTTGTGGAGGTCAGATAGGCAGTCGCTCCTTGTAAAACTGTTACTTAGCTGACTCCGGTAAGACTGGAAGCTGACCCCAATATAGTTGGGCAAAGGCTAGGCAGATGATGACTTGGTATAACTTTATTTCGTTATGTTAAAGTTATGAGAGCAGTGGTGGCCCAGTGGTATCGGCCGCGACTAACAAGTTGTAGGTCGTGGGTTCGATCCCAGGCAGGCGCTTTACGTAGTGTAAAATATTTCATCACCACTGCTCTCAAAACGGTGAAGGAAAACATCGTGAGAACCAAAACCAAAAATTCGAAGACATGTGACAACAATCAAACCGCACTGGGCCCGCGTGGTGGATTACGGCCTATCCCCTCTCACAGAGAGGTGGCCTTTGTCCCAGCAGTGGGAACATTAATAGGCTGATGATGATGATTAAGAGGGATAGAGTTTTTCAAGCTTTTATTTAATTTGCCCTGTTTGTATGTATGGGTCAAATCCTGCAACTGAGTTTTAAAACAGTAATTACTAATCTATTGAGTTGAAAATTTCTGTAAACGTTTGTTTTCGATGACAATACACGATAATCTAAGTGACATCTTTTTTAATCCAATATGGTGGACTCCCATAGATGGCGGACCAATTATTTTTAGGCACCCCCATGATATGGGTATAAATGAAAAGTTAAATAGGTTTAATTAGGATTCCGTACCCAAAGGGTAAAAATGGGACCCTATTACAAATACTCGGCGGTCCGTCTGTCTGTCTGTCCGTCCGTCTGTTTGTCACCAGGCTGTATATCATGAACCATGATAGCTAGACAGTTGAAATTTTCACAGATGATGTATTTCTGTTGCCGCTATAACAACAAATACTAAAAACAGAATATAATAAATATATAAGTGGGGCTTCCATACAACAAACCAAAAAATAATCAGAATAATCAGTATAGAACGTCGGCACGGTTTCTTTGTATGGGATGAGACACCACTGGAATAGTGTTGGCTTTTTCTTGAGGAATGAAGTGTTGTTGCCCACCAGGTGGAGATGATACCAGTAGACGTGGGCTGTGTAGCGGACGCTTCGCGCTGGGGCTGGGTGGGCGCCGCCCGCGCGCGCCTGCAGCGCTACCTGCGGCCGCACCAGCGAGCCTCCACGCGCGCGCGCCTGGCCGACATGGCCGCGCGCAGCACGCCCATCGACTGTGAGTATACAACGAACACTAAGGCTAAAATACTCGATTGTTTATCTAGGGAGCAAACAACTATTTTAAAGGCGGTAGTGTTTTTTTAATCCAGAGCGGAGCGAAGGATTCTAAAGTAGAATCACGAGCGTAGCAAGTGATTCTAAAGTAGAATCCTGCCCATTCGCCAGAGGAGATTTTACAAGCTTTGACCACACTTTTCCCCCTACTCAATTCTCCCACCCCTCCTTCCTACCTTATGTCTAACTTTCAATATCTATGTTCTTCACATGCTTCGGAATCTGCGTTCTTCTAATAATCTCCTCTTACTCTGTCCGTCTCATTCGACTGATTTTGTTCACTCTTCCTTTCATATACAGTCCATTCTTCTTTGGAATGCGCTTCCTCCCGAGATCAGGACGGCCACCAGTCGGTATGCATTCAAGCGGAAATTGCAGGTTTACTTTCGAAACAACTAAGCAGAGTCATGTCATTTTCTTCTTTTCTATAACTTTATACATATAAATATATATATATATATATAAGACGATATCTCCAAATTTATAAGGAACTAGCTTTTCCCGGCAAACTTCGTTTTGCCATAAAAACACCAAGATACACCTACCCTACACCTACCCTACACCAACCCTACACTAACTTTTTTTTTTTTTTTTTCTTATTTTTTTTTTTCCGCAAGAACCTTGTACAGAGTATTAGAAAACTACAAAAAAAAATTATCCAAATCGGTCAAGCCGTTTTCATGTTATGTCGTGACAACGGAAAACGGGTTTCATTTTCTTTTATATATATAGATTGAAGTTTCAAATAAACAATTGCGTTGCTCTGAAAACAAAGTGTTTATTTTAGTTCTTACAAACACACTATAATTAATACACGTTAAACTTAAATCACGTTTAAAGTCTATTAATTAAATAAACAATTCCTTTTTAGGCTTTTTACAATAACGTATCAGATAAAATATTGAATATGGTTACTTCTGTCAACCAATAATATAAACTGCTTTGCCAACCACGTTGGCTGTTAGCGCCATCTATTCAATAACTACATAAGTACATGGCCACTGTTTTACCTGCAGATAGGCATGTACAAATTAAAGAAACACTGGTTTCTTTACATATATAAGTGTATATTATTTTCAATATATATAAGTGTATATTATTTTCGATAAAAGGGACGGTGCCGAAATCCTGGAAGCTTGCAAATGTGCAACCAGTGCCCAAAAAAGGCAACCGTGCAGACCCTGCATATTACCGTCCGATCGCCATTACCTCTATTCTGTGCAAAGTTATGGAAAGGGTACTGAACAGAAAGTTGCTGACCTACCTTGAAGACAACAATCTCCTCAGTGACCGTCAATATGGCTTTCGCCGGGGACGGTCAACTGGCGATCTTCTTGTGTATGTCACGCACTGCTGGGGCGAAGCCATCGAGAGACACGGCGAAGCACTTGCTATATCGCTTGATATCTCGAAGGCCTTCGACAGGGTCTGGCACGCGAGTCTGCTCAGTAAGCTTCCTGCTTATGGCATCCCCGCTGGTTTTTGTAGCTGGATATCAGACTTCCTTAGCGAACGGTCGATCCGAGTAGTCATTGACGGCTGCTCCTCAGACCTTATGGCTATTGATGCCGGAGTTCCTCAGGGGTCTGTTCTCTCTGCAACTCTTTTCCTGCTGCACATCAATGACCTACTTCAGCCTGGTATTGTTGGGTACGCAGATGACAGTACTGTTTCAGAGAGATACTTGTCCAGCGCAAAAACCAGCATGGATGAAGTTCGTTCCTTGAGGGAGGCTATGGTTGAGCGGACAGATTTGACCTTAAGCCTTGTCTCCCAGTGGGGTGATGACAATCTGGTCTCTTTTAACGCCACCAAAACACAGGCGTGTCTTTTTACCGCCAAAAGGAGTCTGTTCGATCAGACGCCTACTTTTCGGGGTGCGTCTGTTCCTGTGACTGATCGGCTCGAGCTCCTAGGCATGGAGTTGACATCCAGTCTCAACTTCGGCTCCTCCATTGAGAACAAAGCCCAAATCGCGGCCAAAAAACTGGGCATCCTAAATAAGGTGAAGCGATACTTTACGCCTGCACAGCTTTTAACCCTATACAAAGCACAAGTCCGATCCTGCATGGAGTATTGCAGCCACCTTTGGGATGGTTCAGCTAAGTATCAGCTTGCCGCAAGAGGCTCATTGGCAACGTGGAACTGGTGGACGCCAAGCTTCACAGCTTGGCTCATCGCCGCAAAGTTGCCTGCTTGTCGGTCTTCTACAGACTGTACTTCGGTGAGTGTGCTCAGGAACTCCACGACCTCATCCCACCAGCCCCCTTCTACCATCGGACATCTAGACGCACTGCAAGTTATCATCCTTACCTTGTTGCCATTCCACCAATTCGAACCAAGCGCTTCCAAACATCCTTTATAATGCGCACAGCGAATGAGTGGAACTCACTGCCTGCGTTTGTGTTTCCGAACGCATTCAACCCGAATCTCTTCAAAGTTAGAGTGAACAGGCTACTTCTGGGTAAGCTCACTCCATCGTAGACTCTGTCTCTGTCACCTATGACCTAGACTAGAGTCAAGAGCAAACCCATTACAAAAAAAAAAATAAAAAAAAAATATTTTAGCAGTTTACCTTTTTTAGTATGTTATATAATAACTGGTTTTATTTTTAATTATTAAACAATGCACCTGCCTTGTTATCTCTTCACCACCCTTGGTTGACTGGTAGAGAATGCCTAAGGCATTAAGTCCGCCTTTATACCTTTTGTGCATGAAGTCTAAATAAATAAATCCAGAGCGCAGCGAGGGATTCAAAGTACATCACTCGAGCTTAAAATAGTGTTGCTCCCGAGGTGGACACTCTACTTTTTATCACCCTCCATGAGAGAATAAGAAAGTGCAACTTATGAACAAGAACGTTACTTTTATTTATTTACAGACAATTTGGAACCATAAGACATAACATAGAAATAATTGGAGGCTCATGTTTATAAAGGGTGATTTTTTAAGAGATATAGGACTTGATTTTCAAAGAAAACACAAATATTTGAAAAATTTGATGAAACCTCAATCGATAGAACGATCAATATAATTTAATGTTTGAAGATGATTTCATGCAAATGCTGGCCGCGGCTCCGGTTTAGATGGCCCATTCGCAAGGCCCAATTTCGGCACACTCTCTCCAACATATCAGCCGGTATATCATGAATAAATGCTTTAATATTGGCTCCCAGTGCGTCAATCGTTGCTGGTTTATCCCTGTAGACATGAGCCTTAACATGGCCCCACAAGAAATAGTCCAAAGGCGTTAGATCACACGATCTAGGCGGCCAATTGACGGGCCCAAAACGTGAGATAAACTGTTCACCGAAGGCGGCTCTCAATTGGGCCATTGTTTCGCGTGCCGTGTGGCATGTGGCACCGTCTTGTTGAAACCACATGTCAGGCATGTCCAATTCTTCCATTTTGGGAAAAAAAATATCGCCAATCATCACACGGTAGCGCTCGCCATTCACAGTAACGTTTCGGCCATTGTCGTCTTTGAAAACCGAGCATGCATTTTGATAGTAAAATTCAATAATTTGCAAGCGTTGTTAGTTCGTAAGTCGATTCATGGTTAAATTATAGACCAAACTGAACAAGTTTGACAATGACACAAGACACGATTCACGCGTGATCTGTCAAAAACAGTGCTGCCAAAAAGATACCAGCAAAAAGATCACCCGTTATTTGAACGATTTCGGAAGTGCATCGTAACAATTTTATTAGGACCATCCGTTACAGTTGTAGATTTATTTTTAACTAGCTGACCCGGCAAACTTTGTTTTGCCATAAAAACACCAAACATTCATCTACCCTACATACCATACCTCCCTACCCTATCTACCCTACCCTACCCTACCTACCATCCCTACCCTACCCTACCTCCCCTACACCCTGCCCTACCTATCTACCCTACCCTACCTGCCCTACCAATTTGTTTTTGAGTATTGACATTAATATTTATACGATAACGTCACGTCACTCAATTACACTAAGGCAAAACAATAACACTTAAACTTTATGGTATTGTATTAAAGTTCAAATTGACTTTTAAGTATTATTACGAATCGTTTGTATGGGAGTATAGAAAAATGTTGTTTTTAGACATTTTCAGGCAATTTTTAAAAATTTTCTCTCCGTAAGAACCTTCTCCTAACAATAACAAACACAACAAAAAAAGAATTAGCGAAATCGGTTCAGTGGTTCTCGAGATTTGCGCTTAGCAACACATTTAGCTATTCATTTTTATATTATAGAAGTTAGATTTGGCTCGAACGCGGTTTTCCAGCCAGTCACTTGTTAAATTTTATAGATGTAATCCTATTTTGGACCGCATGGTTTGCTATTCATCTCTTTGCTGATCGGAACATTTAGTAACAATATCCACATTCCAAATTCAAATCACTTTTAGTCCCTAGGGATTAATGAGCTATTTTAGTCCCTGTTTACGAAGAATAAACTAGCTCTTTTTACGAAGAATAAACTAGCTAGAAAGGGATTGGCAGGGAGGGTTTCTGAGCAAGCTTATTTATGTCACGATCACGTCGGGGTCACCAGTAAGGAGGTATACTGAAGAGGGTGTATTGCATAGTCCCACCAACCTCCATTGAATTGGAAATTTATATTTTTTGTCTGTTCCGGGGAACTGCCCAACAGTTGTTGTCGAACTTTTGTGTTCGAATCGCGTCGAAAATTCTGCTTGCGCGATGCAGAACTTGCGTGACGTCACGTCAGGTCATTAGTTCGTATGTGGCGTCATAGATGGCGCTACAAGGACTAAAACAATTAATCAAGATACCTAACCTTTTTAACACGCTTTTATTAGCTTGGTATGTATCTATATAACTATGTATCAATGTAACGGAATCTTTGAACGTGATTTTCACCCCCTTGAAAACGTCGGATTGATTTGAAACTTTGTACACCTATCAAGGACCGATGACAATGCAATAATTTAGTCAAAGTACTTTTGAAAGTCAAACAAAAGTTAAAATTTGCAAGTAATAAAAGTTGATTCTACCGTGCGCGTTTAAATTGTTTGTCCCAAATGCCTTACCAAGATCTTCAGGATTAGCGACTTTTTAGTTCAATTTACCATTAAAGCGTGTTTTTTAGTTTTTAGAACTACAATTTATTCAACTCTGTTGCGGTTGGCTACCAGCATAAATGGATATCGTTGAATACCAGTATTCACCCGACTGCAACGAAAGGGATATGTTTTTCGCGCGTATCTTGTATGTATGTATGTAACATTCTTTATTACCTCATGTCCCTCTTGGATTTATATAGTTAAGACATCGTTAGATACGTCTTGACCGCCCAATTGTTTTTAGATAGGTGGAAGTTAAAATAAAAAAATGGCGGCTTTTAGGCGCCATATTGTGCGCCTAAAAGCCGCCACTTTTTTATTTTGAAGCTAGTTCGCGTACGAATACACACTTTTGAAAATTTGTAGCGAAATGGATAATGATTTAGGACGAAACCGAGCGCGCGAAATTTTATAAACAGACCTTTGGCAGTCTAGATATCATGAAAAAACGACTAAATCAATCTGTTCAAAATAAAATTATGTGCATTGTTGAACTACTAATCTATCCCTGTATGGAGGCCGTTTTGCAATTTTCGTCTTCTTATGGTATTTATTTGCGCCCAAAAATGCGTTTAAATTAGTGGATGGAAGAAAATGGTGGCTTTTGAGTGCCTTATTATATAATATGGCACTCAAAATCCACCATTTTCTATTTTCAAATTTTAATGTTGCCAGTGACACTCGCAAGGATAAGACGAATCGATTGACGTAAGAATCATTAAAATCGGCCAACGCGTTTGGTCTCTAGTGGAACGCTGATAAAGACACCCTCCTTTGGCATTCGAGTAAAAAGTATTCACAATCATAATCCTTATTTCTC
The DNA here is from genome assembly GCA_948252205.1 of Orthosia incerta. Taxonomy (NCBI): domain Eukaryota; kingdom Metazoa; phylum Arthropoda; class Insecta; order Lepidoptera; family Noctuidae; genus Orthosia; species Orthosia incerta. The sequence goes on from OX411767.1 coordinate 6,497,740, forward strand.
CACACAAAAACATGACTTATGACAATATTTATAAATTCTATTTAAAGGAAATACATTTTGCAGTCAAGTGAGTGTGCGGAGCTGGTGTCTGTTATAGGTGTTAACCTGTATTACAGATCACCCATAGTAGCCATTAGTAGCTAAGTAAAGACATTACCAAAAATAAAAAAAAATATCTTCAGCAGGTTTCAAATGTCGTAAGGGACATACAATACACTCTAGCATTTTCAGCGTTTGGTTCAGAACCGAAAGATGAAAATCCAAGTGACGAGATAAGATACAAGACGTTTGAGTTTTCCACGCAGCAGCGGAAACGTACGGGCTGATTATTCCATACATAAGTTCATTGCATTTTTGTTTGTTTGTCAGTGAGCGCGTGGTCGGGGTACAAGCACCGGTGCGACTGCCTCACGCCGAGGACGCTGTGTGCTCAGCAGAGGAAGCAGTTGCTTAGGTGAGTCACCACACTGATCCATTTGAAATTTAAACAATGCCTATAGCCTGTTCAATCGATTTTGAGTTTTATTCCATAAACTAGCTGTGCCCGCGGCTTCGCACCCGTTAACTGACTGCCTACCCTACCCTACTTACCTTCCTCCTTACCCTACCTACCTCCTACCAATTCTTTTTCTAGGGTCATCATTCTTTCGTGGAGAATCTTAACACCACCATTCAGAAAATGACTTCAAATGCACAACGCCATCTATCGAATATCGAGTTCAACTGCCCGAGTATCTGAATTGCGTGTGTTGTGATAATTTTACTTCTTGAACACTTTAAATACATGTAACCTTTGATAGAGTGAACCGATTGCGATGAAACAAAAACTAAGTATTTCAAGTTACGCACAATTTTTATGTCTAAAAGTTATCTATATTGGTTTCGTACATTTTACGTGATGCGTGCACAAATAATAAGACAAACGGATAAAAAATCCAGAAATGCTGCAAATGGGTTCTGTTGGTTATCCTTTAACACCCTGGCTATTTTTTTTGGAAATGTTTTCGATGTACAAAAACGACTTTTCTACAGATTTATTATATTGATGATGATTATGTTTACGGAATAGAGTTCAAAATCGTTTGGCATAAAAAGCATAACAACAAAGAACGCTGAGCGACAGCGGAGGGGATGTGTTTGCGCATGGGTACAGTCGCGTCCTAAAATACTAGGATATTGTTGTTTTATAAGAGTAATTGTTTTATTGTAGAATCATAATAGGTACTTATTAGCTAGTAGCTACTTAGTACTTTGGAAGAGGCTGGATTTAAATTAGTTAGTGTTTACTTGAGCATTATTTTTTATTTTGATCTTATCATTATAAATTATGAACTGCTCCTTTTTCAACTTCTTTCTTCATAAAACAATAAATACTATTAATCATTTTTATTTCCTTCATTTTTAAAACTTACGTCGTGCAAATAAAGTTGTGTGTGCGACTGTATTTTGGGAGCGAACGAAGCGTGATCTCAGCGCGGGAAGCATGGCTCAACTGACGAACATTCCCCGTCGCGCCCCCTTCATACCACCAGTTTTATCGATAAATCGCTCAGTGCGCAGATTCATGGCCAGCGTTCTTTTTACGTGACGGGACCTGTACCAACTGTTTACTACAGCCTTTTGTAGTCACTAACGCAATAGAAGTAAAAATGTTTTTTTTTTGTCACCTGATGTTAAGCGATGATGTGGTCGTCGGTGAAGCACGCTTGCCTAGAAGTAACCTACTCACTCTTGACTTAAAGACGCCCAGGTTGTAGCAATCAGGAAACAAAGACTACGGCAGCGAATTCAACTCCTTAGCTGTTCGCACAATGAAAGTATTCGCAAAACGTTTAGTGCGTATAGGTGGGTTGTCCACCGTGTACCGACAGTACATCTTGTAGTGTGGGACTGTCCATTATATGCGGATGAACGGGAAGACATGCTGGGAGACTGCAGTAGGGAGGAAGTAGGGCCTGTCTATCACAGAGAACTGATAGACAGTCCGGAGGCTTTCGAAGGCTGGAGTCATTCGAAATTCCATTCCATTTATGGAGTTTCTTGTGCATTCTTCTCCATAACTAGCTACTTTCCGAATGCACGGTAGAATCAACTTTTATCACTTGTAAATTTTAATGTTCCTAACGTTCAAAAGTGCCGCTTGGTGGCCTACTTGAAATAAAATATCTTTGTCTTTGTCTTGTCTTACACAAATGGCACAGCAAAAGAAAGGAATTGGAATTGCAGTAGGGTCGGTCGTACATAATACGGTTTTTGTTAGGATAGATAGGTTTTCGGCAATTCCAATAAGTCTAGGATGGTTAGGAACTGTGGTTTAGATGATGGCAAGCCAAGAAGGGCTGCTCGTGCGCGAAGTCACATGATGTGGTGTAGCGCGCCCCAGAATGGGGACCTACAAGCGGAGGGAGGTGAGTACATCTTGTAGTCCGATGATGGAACGGGCTTGACGGAATTAGATCATCCAGTTCCATCATATACTCCCCGAAACAACTTGTGGGAGTGACATAGGCTACAATTTTTTTTAAATAGAGTTCTCCCTAAAAAAAGGGGGTGATACAGTTTTGTTTTCTCGTTGTCCTGGCAATATGGGTATCAAATGCAAGCTATTAAATGCAGGCCATTCTCAAATATTTATATTGTAACACTTTTATGTTCCTATTTTGGAACAAATTCAAGATAAGCTTAACTTTGATAGCAAAATAAATAATCTTATACCGCATAACTTATTTGGAGAACTCGTTCATTACTAAAACCAGGAGGGTGGGTCTCACTTAGTGGTGGTTAATATAACGTAAAGCAACTTAAAGCATCGTGCTTATTATACATATCATAAAGCAGACGCTATCGTGGCGCTCACTTGGCGCTATTTGCTTAATTCGTTATAACGAATTATCGCGTGAATCGCGCGCAACGCAAAAACGTAAATAAAGCAAGAAGCAGGGGTCGCGGCGGCGGCCAGTCGTCGCATTGTAGCGATTGTCATCCTCGCGCACGTGATTTGAGATCCCGCGCGGCTTACGTAATATACCTACGCTATTTCTATTTGCTTCGTGCTTTTTTACACGTAATATTGTCTAAGTATAATTGTGTAAGTAAGGACGATTGATTGAGAGATTGTCTTATTGTTTTGTTTTTGTGTGTGTATAGTGAACGAAAATATCTAAAAGAAATAGTGATTTACCAATATGGATCTTAAGTAGGGAAGTAGAACTGAAAGTACGATGGAAAGTTAATTGTTTATTTTTGCTGCTCCATTTTATCGTAATAAATTCATAAATGCGATGTCCAACGAGTCCAACGCTAGGGTCATCGCGCTCGGTCGAGTAACAGTCATCGCGCTTACTTTATTAGAGCCCGCCCCGCGCCTGCGCGTTATAAAAAAAATATTTTTAATAAAGCGTGTAAAATAACGAGCTTAAAATATAAAGCTTATAGCATTAAGCAAGTTATTGTCATATAGCAACTTTGAACACTACTACTCACTCCGCAGTTTAGGTACTCACGGCCGGCGCTCCTCCCGGGACGGAGTATCGCATTAGTTTGCCGCTTACCGCTCGGCTCGCACGTTAGCCACGTCATTAATTCTATGTCGTAAGCGAAAGCGGCAAGTCGACAACCCTTAGGCTTAGCACGCATAGAGTTTTTATTTTTATTTTTTATTATTAATTTCAAGCGAAAATTTCGAGCGATTTTTGTCTTCTACCTGTTCATAGAGTTCAAAATATTCGCGCGAATTTAATCCGCGACGCGGTGCGGTGGATTCTGTGGCAAAACACGGATTTCTTGCGATATTATTTCCGCGCGATTTTTTTTCCGCAATCCGTGCTGCTTCATACAATTCCATAGGTCGCAGAATGTGCGGAAAAAAATTGCACCAATAAAAATCGCAGTGCGTTCTAAGCCTTACGAGCCGAGTCAAACCGCGCCAGACAGCGACGGAGATACGCGTTAGAAGAGAGCGGCAACGTTTATGTGAATATCACGTTAGGCACTGAGCGCTTATGCGAGCTGAATTGCACTTTGTTGCTTACTAGCAGGAGTCTCTATTTCAAGGAATTGTTGCGCGAAGTGACTCTTCTGTACTTGTACTATTATTTATTCTGTGCTAAAACTAAAAAGTCTGAAATAAAACAAATTATTATAAAAACAAAAAAGTAAAGTACTTGTTTTTCTCTTTTCAGTTAATTAATTTTTAGCAGTTAATTGTTTTTATAATATACGTTTTTTTTTTAATAATTATGCCCACCTACTTTAGGTACTGTTCTTGTTGTGTTTGTTTTTTAGCTTTAAGACATTTTTATATTATTTAGATACATAATTCAATTGTGTGTTTTGTTGTAGCGGACTATGGGGTCGGCCGATGTTCAGTAGCGGACATCTCAGGGCTGCTATGTAAGTATACCAATACCACAGATAATATAATACTAGCATACAGATGCCTCATCCCATATAAAGAAACCGTGCCGACGTAACTAGCGTTTTTTATCTGATTAATCTTGTTATTTTTGTAAGTACATCAATCGCGTTCGATCCCGTTTCACGGCAATAGATGGAGTTAGCAGCGACTTGCAAGTAAAAGGGTTTACTAGGTTCGTGAACAATGTTTCCTTTAAATACAGTGAAGGTTCGTTTTATAGTATTTTTTTGCATGTTTTTACAGTTTTTATGCACCAAAATGTGTTACAATGCAAATTTTAACAAACGAGTGGAATGCCTCAGAAATAAAAAAAATGCGCCATCTCTTGGCATCAGTCTTAAATGAACCGTTCAAATAATCTTTGAAATGTGAATAAGGTGCCCAATATTTTATAATTTTGCACTTAGGAGAGTTGATTAAACAAGAACATACAATTTTTATGTTCAATTCCAGAAAATGTTAATTTTACACACAATTCTATTGAATTTGTATACATGCTGCGCCATCTAGTGAGATTTATTTGAACCAAATTTTCTTTCTTAGCAATGAGACCCCGTGCCAATACGTCACTCTTTTCATTCCTACACAAAATATATATGAGAAAGTCAGTATATTTGTATTCACAATCCATACTTAATCCTTTTAATATTAAAAATATGAAAGTTTGTGTGGATGGAAGTCTGTTACTCTTTCATGAAAAAATATGGCGGACTCATTTTCTTTCTTTTAATTTTTTTTTTCGCTCTGGATGAAGCGAATGGGACCAATTTCGAAACATACTCTATCAAAAAAAGAATTTTTAAAATCGGTCCAAAGTTGACGGAGATATCGGTGAACATACATAAAAAAAAAAACTTACAAGTAGTCGAACATAGAACCTCCTCCTTTTTCGAAAGTCGGTTTAAAAGTGGCACGCTTGGTTTTCATTTTTCATACAGTTGGAGGGACTTGCGTTATCTAGTTATTGTGGGTTCGAACCCAGGCAGGCGCTTTACTTTGTGTAAATTATTTCATCACCACTGCTCTCAAAACGGTGGAGGATAACATCGTGATGAAACCGACATGTCTTAGAACCAAAAATTCGAAGACATGTGACATCCACCAACACGCACTGGGCCCGCGTGGTGGATTAAAGCCCATTCCCTCTCTCAAAGACAAAGATATTTTATTTCAAGTAGGCCACCAAGCGGCACTTTTGAACGTTAGGTACATTAAAAACTTTTTTACAAAAATTACAACCGACTTCCAAACAAAAACACTAAAGTGAAAAATAACTTCAATTTCGGAAGTCGGTGTCAAAAAACGAAGAAACGAAAACGGGAACACCGACTGCCGAAATTGAAGTTATTTTTCACTTTAGTGTTTTTGTTTGGAAGTCGGTTGTAATTTTTGTAAAAAAGTTTTTTGTTTTTCACTTTTTAGTTGTGGTAGGTACATACATAATGGATCAGTTCTATAGGCTAGGTACCTATAACGCCCAAAGTGAAGCCAGAATAGATTAACCCAATAACATGAAACTGAAATAAACAAAACCTGTGGAATGAGAGTATTCCAGGGTGAACTGTTCACACCTGCGTACTCCTTTAAAGCGTACCAGTGTGATGTTATGTTATGAAATTGTGTAAACAATAAACAGATATGCGATTGCATCTATCCCGAGTGATTTGCCGTCATTTGTTGAAGAGTTCTGATGTATATCTCCGAAGTTCTTCATCAAATCTTGATAAAAATTAAATGGGACCACATGGCAAACACCAGCTTTCGAATAAAAAAGAATCATCAAAATCGGTTCACCCAATAAAAAGTTCTGAGGTAACACACATAAAAAAAAAAAATACAGTCGAATTGATAACCTCCTCCTTTTTTGCGAAGTTGGTTAAAAATTTATTCTACCGTGCATTCGGAAAGTAGCTTGTTATGGAGAAGAATGCACAAGAAACTCCATACTTACTCTTTAAAAAAAATTTTTTTGTTTACAATATTTAGTTACATTAGTACATACATTAATAAATTCATATATGTGAAGATTCTCTCACAGAGAAGACCTGTGTCCCAGCAGTGAGAACATTAGCTAATGATGTTGATAACTAATAGCTTGTTTGACTGTCCAAAATATCTGTTGCAGTATCTCATTCTTCGGTATGATGGAAGCTGTGAACGAATTCAATGGAGCCAAGCCCGAGACGAGTGCAGATGGTGACAAGGTGACTTTTTGTTCTTTATTACTACTGTGGCCTGTTTAATATACAAGTAAAATATTTTACAATGCATGTCCTCGAAAAGAGCGTTTTCCAAGCAGCCAAACTGTGCGGAAAGTGTCACTTTTTTTTACTAGTGCTTTTTACTTTCCTGTACTTTTTTAATTTTTAACTCCTACGTCAGCCCGCCGCATAGAGTTTATATTATTTGAGAAAAGTTTAAAAAATTTGTTAAGTACAGATTATCATTCATATAAAAGGTAAAACAAAACTAATAATTCATTTAAGGCGTTTTTAATTACTCTAGATTTAGATTTTGATCAATAAATTAATTTTAAATATTCATTAAATATGTTTGGAAGAATGAATATTTTGCTCGTGCCTTTTTGCGTTACGACTTGACAGCTATTTGCACATGCGCAGTAAAAGTTAATCTGTAGATATGCTGAGCGCCCTTAAATAAGCCCGCCATTTTATTAATTTCTTGCTTGGTTCAGATATATTTTTTTATTTCCTCGCACAATGCATTGTAAAATTTTGTATGATACACGTGCGTAAGATGATTTTCGACTCGTGTCGATTTATCCACTCATCGGCAATCACCCACCTTCCGCACTTGTAGCATAAATAACATAACTATTATAATACAAGTGTTTGTTTTTTAAAATCTACATAATGTCAATGTCAAGCTACAGGTAAATGGCTGTTCTGGCCTTAGGGCCACAATAATCATGCCTGTAATGTAATTCATCTAATGACTTCGCCCGCTCTGGGCGAAGCGGGACATTTACTGACAAAAAACCCACCCGTGTTCCTTCAGTTGCTTGAGCCAGGGCCGCAGTAACTCTCTTTCAAATTTATCCGCGACCCAGATAGGCGACATCCCTAGCAGGCCTCGTCACTTTTACTGACATCTCTTTGAGGCGCGCGTGGAACACTACGCTTTGTCGAATCGGGTATGGTCGTTATCGGACGCCGAGCTACGCATTACTCGCCGTCCGCAAGCTGGTGACCGAGAATCAGCTTGCGACTCCCGATGCCCAGGGCGTCCCCTGCGGCGGCTGGGCGCAGTAATGCTCGCGAACGAGGAGGCAGCTTCCCATGCCCTCTCGCTCCGTAACATGACCTGGACCAAGCCCATAATGTACCAAATGCGAGTCTAAGTGCGGAAAAGGGGTCTATCTATCCTATCCAACTTTCTTTTGAATGATTCCCCCCGATAACAAAAAATAAAGACAGCTTCTTTCATAACGAAAACCAAACCAAGGCAAGTCGAGCTACTAACATACGAGTTACGAGTACTGAATGCGAGCAGCTATTTATTTTTTCCACTACCTTGTCTATTAGGTAACACATTAACTAAAGCGCTTATTACACTACACGGTATTCAGGGCCCTGAATACCGTGACCCTGAAAGTTTCGGTCGCAATTTTGGGGACCCTAACTCCCTAACAGTTATTACACCACCCTTATATAGGGTTTAGGGCCCTGAATACCGTGTAGTGTAATAAGGCCTTAAGAAATTCCTTTCGAAATATGAACATTTAGACACAAGATTGTAAAATTAAAATTGAAAAAAAAAACAAAATTACATAATAACAGTTACGAAATGACTTTTATATGGAGTTTTGATATCATTATGTAACTGGCAGAATGATACTGAACCTGTTACCTCTCGAAAAAGCGCGCGTTGATTGTGTGTATATAGTCTGTGGTTTTTAGTCTGAACGTTTCTAATAAATTGTTGTTGGAACTTATTTGAATTTAATTAAGTAAGCTCATCAGGTAGTGGAAAGCTGAAAGTCAGGTAGTGGTAGTAGAAAGTGGAAAGTCTTGCATAAAAAGGCTTTTTTTTAACACTCGCATGTAGTTTTCGACTACATCGCTCGTGTTACAATTTTGACTTTTTATTCTCGACACGAAATGTACTATTACTTAAGTTAACTATATGTACTTTTGTATCCGCAGCCTCCAAACGAGATGGAAACGGAAACGACGAGCAGAGAGTTACAGCAAGGAGACGGGACGGGCGCTAAGTAAGTTTGTTGTTATCTTAATCCTACTATATTGTAGCAGCTCAGCTAAAGTGGCAGCTCCCCAAATTTCAGTTCAGTCTACGAAATTAAAAATCTGAGATCAGTTTGAATAGACTAGGATAGAATTTATGTATCCATCTTAGATACAGTACACCGGTAGTAAACATTAAAACGTGGTTATAATTAAAGTACTTACATAGTTTCTAAGTTTTTAATGTACAGTCAAGGGTCAAAAGTGCAGTCATACACTCCTAAAACTCAAATGGCTAGTTTTTGTAGAAGAAGTTAAATTATCCACAACTGATTTAATATTTTGTATAGAAATTAAAGTATAGATTATTCCTACTAACCGCGAAAAGTTGAAATTCTGTTGCCTACAAAAAATTCCCTTTTCTGTTTTGGTAGAGTGTGACTGCACTTTTGACCCTTATAGTACATTCACTAAAGGGCTTATTAAACTACACCGGGTCACTCCACCATTCCGAGTCAATAAGGCCGATATTTTGGTAACCCTAACTTCCTAACAGTTATTACACCACCCTAAATTAGGGTTTAGGGCCCTGAATACCGCGTAGTGTAATAAGTTCTAAAGTTTATAAGGTACACTTGCACTAATACACAGCAAAACATAACTTTGATAACGATTATTAAGTATAAAAAAATTACATTGCAACTATGTAAATAAACTTGCTTTTAGTAACTTAAACGAATGCTAATGTCCATGGACGGTATACATAAATAATAGTAGTTTATGCAATGGTCATATAATAGGGGTTATTAAAACACGAGCGTGGGTTTATCACATGAGGCGAGCCGAATGTGATAGTATTAACACGCGAGTGTTTTAATACCTAATTATATGCCGTTGCATACACTACTTTATCTTCACTCTTAAATCTATATATATAAAACAAAGACGGGTTTGTTACTACACTTATAACCCGAGATCGGCTGGATCAATTTTCATGGTTTTTGTTTCGTTGGATTTGTCTCCGCCCTAAATAGCAGAATACATAAAAAAAGAATTAAAAAAAAAAAAAAAACTTTTGTATGTATTTTTTTTAATCAATTAAAAAGATTGAAAAGGGTAGGTGTAGGGTAGATGAATGTTTGGTGTTTTTATGGCAAAACAAAGTTTGCCGGGTGTGTAAAAATGTGTGGTATGGCGGGCAACTTAGATTCTCATTGCGCATGACTGTGCAGCGCGCGCATCCATAGACAATGACACTACTTTTCGACAATAAGTCAATGAGCCCATAAGCGCCAATAAATTAAAAAGTAAAAGTGTGCTATAAAAATTAAAAAAGTTAGTTTATGATGCAGTTGTTTGAAAATCGAAGGAAAATGTTGCACTGTAATGGTTTTTTTTTTATTTTACCGATCCACGAATATAAAGTTCGAGTTTATACAATTTTTTTTTTGAATTCATATTTGGAGCTTTACGTTGTGAGTGTAGATAAAGTTCTTTACCTTCCACATGTTACTAAAAGAGTTATAAATATAAATGTGGATGGATGGAGAGGGAGGGGACGGCCGAAGAAAAGATGAACTGTGTGAGGAGTGATATGAAAGAAAAGGGAGTCAGTGATAGCGTGACGGGACAGGACGGTATGGAAGAAGAAAACGTGTTGCGCCGACCCCAAGTAACATGGGACAAGGGCAGGAAGATGATGACCTTTCGCGCTGGTTGAAACTGTTACGGCAAGGTAAGATTCTCGTTCGATGATTAGTTTTCAATCGTATCGTTATGAATTCGTACCGTGTACATACTAGATGTTTTCTTGTCTGCAACAGACACGACATTCTTTCGTGTACAGACCCGACAAAATTCTTCTCATGTACATGAATATTTTCATCTTGTCTGTAGCCGACACGACAAAATTCTTACCGTGGACACGCGGCCCTACAATGGGAAATAGACGTCGATGACGAGTTACAAGTTTAACTTAAACAAATAGTATATGCAAAATAACTAGACAAGCATGACGCGTAATAAAATAAATACGATATTAGATTTAAATGTGGATACTAGAATAAATATAGTTTATATAAGTTTTTAAACTGTCATTGTCACTAACACTAACATTAGAAGCGGGATATTTACCATGTTTACTGTTTGTTGCGAGTTGCCGATATTTCGGTGCTGTTGCAAGCACCATGATCACGGATAAACTGAAGTTATTGCGGGTGGGTGTTTATGAAGAAACAAATCGGTCTACCCTCTTTCTTGTTATTATACCATATAAACAATAAACAGACAAGCGATTGCAGCAGTCCCGAGAGATTTGCCGTTATTTATTGAAGAGTTCTGTTGTATATCTTCGAAGTTCTTCATCAGATCTTCACCAAATTAAAATGGGACCAATTTCGGAACATACTATTTCAAACAAAAAAAGAATTTTCAAAATCGATCCAGAATTGACGGAGATATCGGTGAACATACATAAAAAATCATACAAGAAGTCGAACATAGAACCTCCTCCTTTTTCGAAAGTCGGTTAAAAATGAATTCCTATTTCCCTTGGTCACGGCATCACGCGTGAACAGCTGGACCGATTTCGCTTATTCTTTTTTTGTTGTGTTTGTTATTGTTAGGAGAAGGTTCTTATGAATAAAATAAAAAATTGTAGTTCTAAAAACTAAAAAACACGCTTTATTGGTAAGGATAATGGGACAAACTGTTTAAATTATTGCATTGTCATCGGTCCTTGATGTAACGGAATCTTTGAACGTGATTTTCACCCACTTCAAAACGTCGGATTGATTTGAAACTTTGCACACTTATCAAGGACCGATGACAATGCAATAATTTAGTCAAAGTCCTTTTGAAAGTCAAACAAAAATTAAAATTTACAAGTAATAAAAGTTGATTCTACCGTGCGCGTTTAAATTGTTTGTCCCAATAGCCTTACCAAGATCTTCATGATTAGCGACTTTTTAGTTCAATTTACCATTAAAGCGTGTTTTTTAGTTTTAGAACTACAATTTATTATGACAAAACAAAGTTTGTCGGGTCAGCTAGTAGGGGTATAAAATAAATAACATAGCGTATATCCTATATATATATATATTATGTTTTTATGTTATTTTCAGTCTGTTCTGTAGTTAGTTATAATAACACGATGTTCACAGACCTCCGGAGGACGGGCCTGAAAGTGTTGAAAGCATGGGCAGCGCTGAGAGTCGCGAGAGTGGGGACAGTGGCGAGAGCGTGGAGACCGCCGATAGTGGTACGTACTGCTTCTTCTACATAGCTGAAGGTGGCGGCGGAATTGCTCGCAGAACGGATGGTCGTTGGGGCCGAAAAGTTCATTGGAAGGCCTCCCTTCTAGGTGGACCGATGGCCTGGTTAAGGTACCGGCGATCTGCTGGATGCAATACGCACAGGAACGATCGAGGTGGCGGCGCTTGTGGGAGGCTTATGTCCAGCTGTGGACGTATTTTGGCTGGAATGATGATTATATCTTATTATACTGGGTGTCTCAAAAAATTTAACTTTTGTAGATGCATATAAAATCATCATCAATCATCAATCAATAAACATATAATAAATCTGTAGAAAAGTAATTTTTGTACATCGAAAATATTTAAAAAAAAAAATATAGCCAGAGTGTTAAAGGATAACCAACAGAACCTACCAATACTTACTAATACCTACCTACCATATTTTTTTCTAAGGTCATCATTCTTTCGCGGAGAATCTTAACACCACCATTCAGAAAATGTCTTCAAATGCACAACGCCATCTATCGAATATCTAGTTCAATTGTCAGAGTATCTGAATTGCGTGTGTTGTTGAAAACACTTCTTGAACACTTTAAATTCATCTAACTTTTGATAGAGTGAACCGATTGCGATGAAACAAAAACTAAGTAATTCTTCAAGTTACGCACAATGTTTATGTATAAACATTGTGCGTTGTTACATTGGTTTCGTACATATAAAGTTATTTACATTGGTTTCGTACATTTCACGTGATGCGTGCACAAATAAACAGACAAACATTTTTAAAATGCCGGCAATAGGTTCTGTTGGTTATCCTTTAACACCCTGGCAATTTTTTTTGAAAATATTGTCGATGTACAAAAAATACTTTTCTACAGATTTATTATATGTATTGATTTTTTTATGCATCTACAAATTTTAGTTTTTCCTGAGACACCCAGTATTGTGACGTTATTATACCGTACCGTCTGGTGTAGGTGGGAGCGGCTCGGGCGCCGATGGGGCGGAGGGGCAGCCCGCGCCGCCAGCTGACAAGGACAGTGACTCCAACACTACCTGCGACCTCGACGACTGTGAGTCTTACCCATATGTCGTTGCCAGATCGTAGAATTCATGATGTGGCCGACCATTTCATGAAATGTATAATACCCGCTGCCCACATCTTGATATGGTCTGGCCAGATCAATGCATAATCAGCGTTTGATGATATGAACATGCTGAACGCACGGCTACTTCATGATACGGTCAAACATTAATGATCATATCGCAAAATAGTTACATTATTCACCGCTAGAGGCGCTGATTTCGCTGGGTTTGTGTTTGTGATTCAACATGGCGGCGGACAATTGTTCTGATGAAAAACATCAGTGTTCATATCGCAAAATAGTTACATTATTCACCGCTAGTGGCGCTGATTTCGCTGGGTTTGTGTTTGTGATTCAACATGGCGGCGGACAATTATTCTGATAAAAAACATCAGTGTTCATATCGTAAAATAGTTACATTATTCACCGCTAGAGGCGCTGATTTCGCTGGGTTTGTGTCTGTGATTCAACATGGCGGCGGACAATTATTCTGATAAAAAACATCAGTGTTCATATCGCAAAATAGTTACATTATTCACCGCTAGAGGCGCTGATTTCGCTGGGTTTGTGTCTGTGATTCAACATGGCGGCGGACAATTATTCTGATAAAAAACATCAGTGTTCATATCGCAAAATAGTTACATTATTCACCGCTAGTGGCTCTGATTTCGCTGGGTTTGTGTTTGTGATTCAACATGGCGGCGGACAATTATTCTGATAAAAAACATCAGTGTTCATATCGTAAAATAGTTACATTATTCACCGCTAGAGGCGCTGATTTCGCTGGGTTTGTGTTTGTGATTCAACATGGCGACGGACAGTTATTCTGATAAAAAACATCAGTGTTCATATCGCAAAATAGTTACATTATTCACCGCTAGAGGCGCTGATTTCGCTGGGTTTGTGTTTGTGATTCAACATGGCGGCGGACTATTATTCTGGTAAAAAACATCAGTGATCATATCGCAAAATAGTTACATTATCCTGCTATTATGCTGATATTTGTTGGTTTTTGTGATTCAACATGGCGGCGGATAAAAAAGCTAATAATAATTGAAGATAAAAGTGAAGGGAAATATCTTTATGACTCAAAACTACTTGAATATTAGGCAAGTCGCTCAAAAAACAAACGCAACGTAAAAAAAAACCTTGCAGTTCGAAACATTAATGATATGGCCAAACGTGGATTGACATATCGTCAAACGTTGACTTGACGTTTAAATAATATTGCCAGTTTTAGCTGCGCAAGCTAGATTTATTACTGCGCAGCCATTGTAGCCAACTTTAGACCTGCTATAAGATTGGGGATTAGTGTATTTTAATGACATAATTAATTATAAATAATCTCTTTCTTCTAGTATCGGACTCAGACGCGAACTCAGGCACCGGTTCTCTGGGGCTCTCCACGTCATCTTCACTCGACTCCGCCTCAGAACTTCTCCTCGCGGCTGCTGCAGCCGTGGAGTCAGGAGGCTCCGAGGGCGAGGCCGCGCCCGGGGAGCTGTGCCGCACCGTGAGGCACCTGATGCGCTCCATCGCGTCTATAGAGAGGCTCATGGACCGCGTGCTCAAACATTGTGATGAGTGGCCTGCACCCCCCACTAGGAATGATCACGAAGCCAGGTGAATAAGAATAAAAAGCATTTTCTTCGCCATAACATAAAAAAAAAATCATTAAAAAATCTTTTTTTATAACAAGCTGTTCATTCGATACCCATATCATGGCAGTGTATAAAAAAATCTTGGGCCGTCCGTCATATTGGATTTAAAATGACGTCACTTCACATACAAACTAAACGTGTATGCAAAATTTCATCTTAATCGGTGGAGTATACTACTTTAAAATTCAGTTGCAAGATTGACCCGAACACACTTACATACAAATATTGCAAATTAAATAATAGTATATTATGCAACTAGTGAATAAAGGACGGATTTAAAGCGAGGGCCATAGCGAGTGATTCAAGTGTTAGAATCCTTAGCGACGCGAGTGATTCAAGGTCCTCGATATAAATCCGTTTTATTCAAGAGTTGCATACTATATTTTATACCATGACTACGAGAAAAAGAAAGATTTAAACGAAAAGCACAAGGAATAATAATAAATAAATATTTTATTAATAATAATATTAATAATAAATAATAATCTAATAACACGAGGTTGTCGACATGTGGAATGTGGACTCGGCGATCATTGTGCCGATTGTCGTTACGGCCAACGGCCTGATGGCCAAGAGCCTCGACGACCATCTGTCGAGGCTGTCATTAGGCGGTTGGATCAAGGGTCTGATACAGAAGGCAGTACTCCTCGATACGGCTCGCATTGTGAGGAGGTTCCTGTTTCTGGAGCCCTAACCACCGGTAGCTTGGACCCTGTTCCCGATACCGGATGGCCTCTATTTTTTATATTTTTAAATGATTTTAAGTTTTCTTTTTTCTTACATTTAAAAATGTACTAAATAAGAAAGAAGATAAATAAAGGAAAAATAATAATTTACTAAAAATGTGGAAACTCAGGGTTTCACATTTTTTGTAAATTGAAGCTGAGCTAGGTAACAGCATCTGTGTTTCAGGGGCCAGTGACCACCTCCGTTACGTTACATAATTATAATTAATTAAACACCAATGCAATTAATATTAGAATTACAATCCAAATAAGTATTCACTAAACATCCCAGACTAAAATCAAAATCATGAAAATCATTATTGAAATCCTAATTATTAACAAACTGAAAATTAAATCGATGAAGAAGTTTGAAAGTCCAATATTGTTTGCACAAGGAGTTTGTATCGAGTATTTTAAGCGCAAGGAGGTTGTATAGCATTGAGATGGACGTCGAATGTATATTAGTGTGTTCTAAATTCAAACACCAAAACAGTCAGCAAAAGTGCTTTTTATTTACTGTTTTCAGTGAATAAAATAAGCTTTTTCGAGGGGGAATGGTATAAAAGCTTGTAAAAAGAGTATTGGTAACATGTTGTATTAAAAAAAAAAATCTTCTCGTCCAACTTACCACAGTGTCTCAAGACGAAAGTCGATGACCAGTGTGTGTTACATACGGAACCGAAACGTGGTCGCTCACAAATGTATCTCATCAGAGAGCTTAAGGATACACTAGTCGACGCCACGAACTATTTTGTGCGCGGGGTTAAAATGCATTTTATATCAACCGACAACACGTGTGGAAGAGATAGAAGCTGTGATGAGCAGTAGGAAGCTAGTTCGCGTACGAATACACACTTTTGCAAATTTGTAGCGAAATGGATAATGATTTAGGACGAAACCGAGCGCGTGAAATTTCAACAAACAGACCTTTGGCAGTCTAGATATCACGAAAAAACGACTAAATCTATCTGTTCAAAATAAAATTATTTGCATTATTGAACTACTAATCTATCCCTGTATGGAGGCCGTTTTGCAATTTTCCGTCTTCTTATGGTATTTATTTGCGCCCAAAAATGCGTTAAAATTAGTGTCGAAATGTGGCACTTTCGACGCTCATAACTTTCAAATATTTTCTTTTTTTACTTTTTTGCTTCCATACAGGGCTAGATAATGATGAGTCAAATTGATATCACTTTTTATTTTGAACGTACATCGTCAAACAGTGGAATAATCCCTAGACTACGTTTGTATGGAAGAATTTTCGACTAGTGTAACCTTAATGTCACCCAAAGGGCAATGGAGACGGCTCGGAATGGAATGCTCGGCGTTACCCTGCGTCATCGAATCAGAAATGAAGACATCCGAGAACAAGGGTTACCAGCATAGCCCGAAGATTTCGGGCTATATTCATAGATTATGTGTGTGTGGCATATATGTGTAATTGGTGCCCGTAAATTTTAGTCAGGGGTCAAATGTGCTAAAGCTGTTTTTTTTTTCTTCTCGTAGGAAACGTGTGGACATGGGACTGTCGGAGGTGGACCGGAAGTTGATGGCGATGTACCGAAGGCTGCCGGAAGTACATCGTAGGCAGCTGCAGGTTTATAGGAAACAGAAGAAATTGTCCACGGTGAGTGTTGTTGTAATAACTTGCCAATGAAATAAAACATTTCCAATGCCTCTGCCAAGTTTTTCTATACAGTCTTTACAGCTCAATATGGCATAAAAAGGCGTTTTTCTAGATTTCGGGGGATTTCCGGTGCCGATAATGCTAAATGAAAAGCTAAAATAAAATAAAAAATTAAAATAAAATTTAAATAGATTAAAATATACTAAGATAATTAAGATACTAGATTAAAATGCGATCATTGATCGTAATTTTAATCCGTTTTTGACACGCGTTTTTTACAATCGCGTCATCTAGTTATATTTATATTTGTGGATGCAATAATGAATGTAAAAATCGGCCAAGTACGAGTTGGACTCACGCATGAAGGGTTCCGTACCATTATCGCAAAAAAAAAAACACGTTTGTTGTATGAGAGCCCCCTTAAATATTTATTTTATTCTGTTTTTAGTATTTGTTGTTATAGCGGCAACAGAAATACATCATCTGTGAAAATTTCAGCAGTCTAGCTATTACGGTTCATGAGATACAGCCTGTTTACAGACGGACAGACAGACAGATGGATCGCAGAGTCTTAGTAATAGGGTCCCGTTTTTACCCTTTAGGTACGGAACCCTAAAAATAAACATATAATTGAGCTTGTACCCCGCCCCCACAGGTGTGCATGCAGTTAGTGGGCGGGCGGGCCCCCGCGCCGCCGCCGCCCGGCTCGCCGCCCCCCTCGGCCCCGCACCAGCCGTGCCGCGCGCTGTGCCCGGAGTACCATCTGCAGAGGTTCAAGGAGGTGAGTTACCGCCATCATACACCTTCATAATGACGTGGTAGTCCAGTGGCTAAGACCTCGCCTCACGTGGTTGAGGACGTGGGTTCGAATTCGGGCAAGTACCAATGTGTCTTTTCCAATTCATAATAATATGTATTTTTTACCTAATAATTTAATTAATAATTTAATTTTCTTACTATCTAATAATTTAAATTTATATAAAACCATTTAAAAAAGTATTTAATGTATTTTTTACCTAATAATTTAATTAATAATTTAATTTTCTTACTATCTAATAATTTAAATTTATATAAAACCATTTAAAAAAATATATTATGGTCTAAGGAACTTATAAATAAATGTCACCGTAAAAACTACCCATATTTCGCAAATAAATGATTTGATTTGATTCTAAATTTATCTTAGAGATCGATATCTTCTTCTTTCGTGTCGATTAAGGGCATACATCCGCTTTAGTGCCGTAAAACGGTAACTAACTAAAGCATACTCATAAGTATCGGATATGTTAAAAGGTTAGAAAAATATATACTTATTATGGATTCATGTTCTTTAAAAACAATGTTTTTTTTTTTGTGTAACTAATAGTTTCGCTTTAAAAAAAAAATTAACAACACGATATTTTTTCGCAACTTTTGGTAACTCCTTCAAAACGAGTTGGATGTTTAAAAATTTTTTTACACAGAAAAATTGATGGCTGGAATTTCTTCATAGCTAACATAGAATATGTAAATCAAATAATATTTTGCAAACAAAATTGTTCAAAAGGAAGTTCAATATTGATATTTTGGCATCGAGCTGGCGCACGTCCAGTACTGCGTTAACATTGAGGCGTATATATCGCCTTAAGGTTACACTAGTCGACGGCACGAACTATTTTGTGCGCGGGGTTAAAATGCATTTTATATCAACCGACAACACGTGCGGCAGAGATAGATGCTGTGATGAGCAGTAGGAAGCTAGTTCGCGTACGAATACACACTTTTGCAAATTTGTAGTGAAATGGATAATGATTTAGGACGAAACCGAGTGCGCGAAATTTTATGAACAGACCTTTGGGAGTCTGGATATCATGAAAAAACTACTAATTCTATCTGTTCAAAATAAAATTATTTGCATTGTTGAACTACTAATCTATCCCTGTATGGTGGTTGTTTTGCAATTTTCCGTCTTCTTATGGTGTTTATTTGCGCCCAAAAATGCGTTAAAATTAGTGTCGAAATTGGAACTTTCGACGCTCATAACTTTCAAATATTTTCTTTTTTTACTTTTTTGCTTCCATACAGGGCTAGATAGTATGGAAGCAAAAAAGATGATATAGAGAATGATGAGACAAATTGATATCACTTTTTATTTTGAACTTACATCGTCAAACAGTGGAATAATCCCTAAACTAAGTTTGTATGGAAGAATTTTCGACTAGTTTAACCTTAAACATCCGAATTGATATACTCCTCCTTTTTGAGAAGTCGGTTAAAAAGTGAAGACTATTTCAGTGGACATAGCCATAATGTTACTTTGTATTCTCGCAGGTGAGACGCAAAGTGATGCATATGCGCGACCAACAGCTGTACTACCATAGACTACGGATGTGGCTCGAGGACCAACTGCGGCAGGAACGCGAGAGGTGAGCTCTACTGTCTTATGAAATACTTGCTACTGCCCGCGACTTTGCACTCATGAAAGCGAAGTAGTATTTTTTAACATGCTTTTATTAGCTTGGTATGTATCTATGTATCAATGTAACGGAATCTTTGAACGTGATTTTCACCCCCTTGAAAACGTGGGATTGATTTGAAACTTTGCACACTTATCAAGGACCGATGACAATGCAATAATTTAGTCAAAGTCAAAGCCAAAGCCAAAGCCAAAGTCAAATATGTTTATTCAACTTGGTTCAAATTTACAAGTAATGAAAGTTGATTCTACCGTGCGCGTTTAAATAGTTTGTCCCATTAGCCTTACCAAGATCTTCAGGATTAGCGACTTTTTAGTTCAATTTACCATTAAAGCGTGTTTTTTAGTTTTTAGAACTACAATTTATTCTTGTTTAAGTCTTTTTAGTTTGCTTCTTAAGAGGAAACGGGGGCAGAGAGCGCCGACTGAATTTTCTTAGTAAAAAGTCATAATTCGAGGTTTGGCTCTCGTCTCTTTCCTCCTCCAATATTGGACCAATTTAAAAGATATTCCGTAAACTGAAAATTATAGATATATACTATGTCCCTATGTTTTATTTTTTGATGATACATTATCTTTAGAAGCACTAGAACCCTCAAAAAATTCTCGAAATTGCGCTGTCAACAGAGGCTCAGTTAACAAATTTGATAAATATAAATGAAAAAAGGAAAACATAGGGACATAGTATATATTTTTTGAATTAACTATTTTTTATTTATGTAAATAACCCAAGATTTTTCTCCACAGCCTACCAGAGTGCAACTTAACGCTACCCCGACGCAAACGACGCACACTCAGTCCAAAGGTGCCACGTCTCACTACAGGGTCCAAACGCAAACTGAAACCGGCCTCCCCGTCGCTGATCAGCAAACCACACAAAATACTACAGATGCTCAAACACAAAGCGCCAGCGCAAACAACACAGCTCCTCACAGAAGATCTTAAAGAACCCAAGGCCGAAGCTGATCCCCCTGAAGCATTCCCTTTAGAACGAGAAGATAATGTTAGTGACACGGAAACAATTGTAGGTGAAAAAGAAACGGTGGACATGTGTAAGGAAATGAAAGAGTGCCTCGCCAAGTTCTCCAACTTTGCCCTCAACAACGACGGTTGTCTACCTGAAGATTTCCACGATTTCCACGTCCAACTTGAAGGGAAATACCCCGAATCCGTCAGTCCTCCCCTACAGGAAATGTCGCCGACGACCCCGGAACCGATGCCTGTGTATTCTTCTAAACCTAATCAGAGATTACTCTCTGTCAATAAATTCTTAAATAAAGATGATAAAGGAGATTTTAGTCAACAAATTGCACCCGAAGTTATGAATATACCTTTAAACGCGCGCAGAACTCCTATCTTAGTCAAAGATGAGAAGGAGACTGTGACTGAAGTAGAGGATAAAGATCCTAATATTTACAAGTATGTCTCCTTCGGACTAGAAATAAAAAAAGCTATGGAGGAATGTCAGAATATTATTAATTCTTACAACAGTATTAAAGATGGGAAGAAAGAAGACGAGGGCCAACTATCTCTGGAGCAAATTTGCGAAGTCATGATGACTTTGGATAAGAACTCAGCCGAGTTCTTAGACAAAATAGATACAGAAGATTCTGTAGAAGTCACAGCGAACACGAAACTAGCCGAGTTAGTCGAAAACATGCCGCAGATACTAGCCAACATGCCGGAAATCGCATCGAAACTCTCCGAATTCGCGAACGCGTCTTTCGAACTCCCGGAATTCGCTTCCATCATGAACAGTATCCCGGAAGTTAATAACGAAGCTCAATTGACTCCGGAAACGCTGAAACAAATACGGGAATTAAAGCTTACTAAAACTAGAGATAGTGTTAAAGTGACCAAGAACACGGCGAAGCGTAAAACTCAACGTAGAATTAAGAACAATATTGAAAGTAACGATATTATAGGCACAATGACTTTCGAATTAGATAATAAAGATATTGTAGAACTTTTAAAGGATGAAAAAGATTTGCAAGCACTTATGAAAAATAAGAACAGGGAAGATTTCAAAGACTTACTGTTCTCCATCTCCGCTCAAGTTGTCATTAACAAAGTTTTCGAGTATTTGAAGCAAAACAAAAGTCCTGTTCTAGCAAAGTGTTTAGAAGATGACAGGGAAGTGTTTGCATTTCCCAAGAACAGTCTCAACTCTGAAATGTACTCTAAAGCTTCAACTTTATTCGATAACTCCGTTAAGGACGCCTTAAGCATGGAAGAACTCAGAGACTTAGTCAAGTCGCGCTTCAACTCGTGGAAGCACTATGTAGCGTCGAAATTTAAAGGAATCCCCGTCGAAATATTAGAAAATGAAATTGAAGCTATGTTAGATAAATTTTATAGCTACATACAGGATTTGGCTGGGAAGAATTATGTCCCAGACCCCGATAGGTTGGCTGCTAAACTAGACGAGCTGAAAAGACACCATGAAACGCATAGGGACTCCGACAGTGACTCAAGAGAATCCGTTAGACAGATTTTACTGACCACTTCAGCCGGAAACACACTAGATATCCTCATTATGAAATTCCCTAAACTTACACCCGAGAGAAAAGAAATGGTCAAAGGTTTGAAGTTCAAATATATGAACGTTCTTCGAAGGTGCTGTGAGTCGCAGCCTCTAGCCAACTGGATCCTAACCGATCCTGAAACAGCCGTAAACGTCATACAAGACCTTATGAACTTTCAAATTAAAAAACCAGAAAACGTTCCAGACTTTACCACCATGTCCAGCGAAAAGAAACGTGATTATTTTGTGGGGAGACTTAGAGATGTTAACAGACAATATATGGAGACGTTACCTAAACAAAAACTTTCGGGCGACGACTGGCTAGTTATGCTTTATAAATTAGAACAGTGCGAGGAAAAGTTAAAAGAAAATTTTAATAAGGCCGCTCCACAACCTGTGAGGACGTCGACCGCGAGCGAGGCTGAGATCTTAGCCGCTAAAGGCTTAAGTAAGATCATCGGCAAAGCGAGCATTCGCGTCGTCAAAAAGGCTGAGACACCGAAGAAAAAAGAAACCGAAAAACCGAAAGATAAAGTCGAAGCCGACGACAAAAAGTGCAAAAACGATGCCTTACTAGCCAAATGTGAAGCTATCCTCACATCCAAAGGCGAGAAATCATTACTAGACAGCTTTTACACTATCAAATCATACATAACCCAAGGCTTACCCGTCCCCGAGACTTATAAAAAACATGTCATTTCAATATGCTCGTCAATCGACGCTAAACTTCTAGACGAAGACTTAGAAGACAGTTTGAAGTCTGACAAAGAAGATGAGGACGGAAAAGAAAAACCAATTTCACCGCAAAATCATGAGGAACTGGCTAAATACTCAGCTCAAGCCTTAAGGAATGCAAAGCAGACGTTAAACGCTGTGGCATTTCAGAGGATAAGCTTGAGGAACGGACAGAGTAAATCGGAAAGCGATGTCTGTGATACTCCCAAGACGGATTGTAAGTGGACTAATGACTGTGTTTGTAATTCTTGTAAGGACAATGACAGTGTGTGCTTAGGGGATATGGTGAAGCAGTGTTATGATGGTGAAAAGAAAGTTGATAAGAAGAAGGAAGTCAAGAAGCCGGTGGTCAAGCCGAAGCCTGTGGCTAAGGCTTGTGAGAACGTGAACCATCAACAGCATGTTTGTAAAGGTCAGTTTTATTTTTTTCTTTTTTAGGGATCCGTACCCAAAGGGTAAAAACGGGACCCTATTACTGAGACTCCGCGATCCGTCTGTCTGTCTGTCTGTCCGTCTGTAACCAGGCTGTATCTCATGAACCGTGATAGCTAGACAGTTGAAATTTTCACAGACTAAAAACAGAATAAAATATTTTTTTAAGTAGGGCTCCCATACAACAAACGTAATTTTTTGGCCGTTTTTTGCGATAATAGTATGGAACCCTTTGTGCGCGAGTCGGACTCGCACTTGGCCGGTTTTTTATTGATAGTCTCGCGCACCTACACAATCTTGACTAAAGACTCCCAGGTTGTAGCTATCAGGAAACAGACTCCGGCAGGGAATTCCACTCCTTAGCTGTATGCATAATAAAAGTATTTCCAAAACGTTTGGTACATATGGGTAGTTGTGATTTTGTTTATTTGAATAGGGACGATGTAGAGCAGTGGTGGCCCAGTGGTAACAGCCTTGACTTACAAGTTGTAGGTCGTGGGTTCAAATCCAGGCAGGCACTTTACTTTGTGTAAATTATTTCATCACCACTGCTCTCAAAAGGGTGAAGGAAAACATCGTGAGGAAGCCGGCATGTCCTAGAACTAAAAATTCGAAGACATGTGACATCCACCAACCCGCTCTGGGCGCGCGTGTTGGATTACGGCCCGTTCCCTCTTACAGAGAGGAGGCCTGGGGGGTGACCATAAGCTCTTAGAGCGGTATCAATTTGAGATCGAATAAGGGACAGATGTATATGACTTGTATACATCTGTCACTTACTCGATAACTGCACCCACAATGGACTAAATGGGAGTCTAATTGCGGAATAGGTGTCCATCTATCCTATTCTAGGGGATATATGTCTTTTTTAAAAGCTTTAAAATAACTTGCTTTGTATGTATGGGCAACTAAAGTCTGGCAAACGAAAGTAGACACTCGAATTATTTGCAAACTTTTTATATGGCAATGATAAACTAATGTCAACCCCAATTTTCCGTATGACGCTACTAAGTTGATACTTTGTTTTAATTCGTAATCACTATTTATCTTTTTGTAAAAACATTTTCTCTATTTAATCATTTAAAAAGTTTCATTATTAATGTAGATAACAATGATTCCTGTGACTCTTATGAATCTTTTCACATGGAAGTCTTAGATTCAGATTTTGATTGACTGAATAAACCAAAATTATTATAGAATACTGTTGCTTTTTTTAATTTAGATTGATATATCTAAAGTATTACCTACCTAAATGTACCTATAGTATTTTTATTCAGACGAAGTAATATAAATAATTCTAAAGTATAAAATTTGGTTATTCCAGGTATTTCATACTACTTTTTGGGGTTGCTATGCTGATATTTTTTTAAATTTGCCGCGCTTTTTCAGTCTCTACTTTCGTTTGCCAGACTCTAGTAACCTATTTTTCAAGCACTTCCTGGCATCCGATTAAATTGAAACTTGTTGTATATGTAACTTTGTAAACATTGAAATAATATGGTGCTATGGAGCTGGTCTCCATGATGGAGCCGGAAGGTGGCCATAGCAATTCAACAAGACAAGATGGCACCCTCGTGTTTGGACTCGTTGGATGTGTATTGACGAGCAATATTACATTCAGTTTAAACAGCTTGTTTCGATAAGATTTTTAATTTTATTTTATTTGTTAAATAAAATGTCTTTATCAGCGACTAGTATAGTTGATAATTAGAAGGAGATGTCCAATATAACCCTCAAAGTAGTTTTTAATTTGTATATCTCGTTTGTTTTTCAATGAATTTGGATTCTTTATTCACTGTTAGTATTGTATTTTTGAATATTAATCGAAAAACTGATTAAATAAATTGCCCCTGCCATTCCCCCTCTAAAAAGTTTAATCACTATTTTTGGTGTTTGAATTTATAACACACCAATATATTCGACCTCCATCTCAATGCTATACAAACTCCTTGCGCAAAGAATACTAAACACACAAACTCCTTGTGCTATTCGCTTAAATCTTTATTTTTCTCGTAGTTATGGTATAAAGTATAGTATGCACCTCTTGAATAAAACGGATTTATATCGAGGGCCATGAATCACTCGCGTCGCTCAGGATTCAAACACTTGAATCACTCGCTACGGTCGTGATTCAGTTGTTAGAATCCTTCACTTGCTCGTGATTCAACTATGGCCCTCGCTTTAAATCCGTCCATTATTCACTAGTTGCACAATATACTATTTTAATGCTTATAACCTATTGTGCTAATTTCTATGCTATAGGGAGTTTATCGTTATAAAGAGCAGCATTAGAAACAGTTAACACTATACTTGCATGGTGTGCTAAAATGTGTGTATTTCACAGTGGGTCACGGCGGGGCGGCTTGCGCGGGAGAGGGAACCGAACAACCATGCACTTGCTGCTACTGTACCGTCTTCGGACACGCTGTAAGTATTACCAGTTTTGACCCCCGACGGGAGAACTCTAAGTAAATAAAATGAACCAAAATAACAACGTTATCTTTGGCGGTCCCCCGACGCGAGTACGAGGCTTATTATTTTTTGTTATTTAGAGGTTTTATGTCGGGGTTTTTTTTATTTAATTTTTATATCCATGAGTAACTTCGTAAAAAGGGCTATAAGGAAAAAGAACAACAGTTCGACCAATATCAAGATGGGAGGATGATATAAAAACTATTGCGGGCCCATAATGGCTACAGGTAGCCTAAAACAGAACCAAATAGAAAGACTTGGAGGAGGCCTTCACCTGTTTAAGGTTGGTTGTGATTAAAATTGCTAACCATGGGTTCTAAATTTCGGTAAAATGCGCTTATTCATTAATTGTTGGCATCACAAATGATCAAATAAGTTTTACAGTTAATTATATGAACATTTGTGAGAAAACAACAGTTGTTTAGCATATTTAACTATGGTTTGAAATTCGGTAAAAATAAATTTATTCTTTAATTGTTAATCTCACTAACGGTGAAATAATTAACTCTAACTTATTTGACCATTTATGAGGCTAACAACTGTAAAAAAAATGTTTTACCGAAATTTGCAATTTTGGTTAGCATATTTAACCATTAGTTAAATACGCCTTGAAGTTTAGCCTATAATGTTCTCAGCAGTGTGAACCTTATTTATGCTTATGCCATGATGAAAAATATCATGCATTACAAGCTTTTATTTAACTTGCAATGTATGTTTGTGTGTTCGGGTTTTATCTTGCAACTGAATTTTAATGCAGTTATCCTCCACCCATTAAGATGAAATTTTGCATGCACGTTTAATTTGAATTACAATAAATGGTTAGCTAAGTGACGTCATCCTAAATCCAAGATGACGGACTAGTTATTTCTTGTGCACTGCCATGATATGGGTATCAAATGAAAGGGTTTGCTGGGAAGAATACGAAAAAAGCTTGGTTTAAAAAAAGATTTTTTAATGAATAATTTATTTTTGTTTCAGCCGCCAATGACAACCCCCGTACCTAGAAACTTCAATGAAACTAGAGAGCGATTAAGATCTATACTGAACAAGAAGAAACAACAGTGCAAGAGTGCTAATGTAAGTAGTTTGAATTATTCATTATACCACAGATAATATAATACTAGCATACATATGCCTCATCCCATACAAAGAAACCGTGCTGAGGTAACTAGCGTTTTTATTTATTTATTTATTTATTTATGTACACACAAAACACTTAACAGAGAAAATAAATAATACAGATAGAAGAGCACAAAGGTACTGCTTATTTCAAAAGAAATTTCTTCCAGCAGACCTGCGACAGGACAGTTGGATGATATACGAAGACACAGTGTGTAGAAGGAAACTTAAAATAGAGTAACAACTATATAACTTAACTAATTATGTATAAATAACACATATACCTTAACTAAATATATAGAAGATAAAAATACATACTTAATAATATATAATAATTACAATATGGTGGAGAGGTTGGGATGATCTTTGACTTGTTTCTTGAATAGATATACATTTTTGGAGTCACGAATTTTAGGTGGAAGTGAGTTCCACAGTCGTACTGCATGAACAGAGAAGGAGTGGGAATAGAAATTAGTACTATGGGATGGGAAGTTTAGGTGATGCTTAAGGTGGGATTTACACGGGACATCGGCAAGCCGAGTGAAGGAGAAGTGATCGCGCAGATATTTAGGGTAAGTAGGGTTAAACAGGATGTTGAAGAGGAGACATAAGGAGTGTTCCTGCGAACGCGAATAGGGAGCCACTTGAGATCCTTGCGGAACTGAGAGACATGGTCGTGTTGTTGTTTTTCGTCTGATTAATCTGATATATTTTAGTACATCGAACGCGTTCGGTTTTGTTTCACGGTGATAGATAAATGGTTCTAGCAGCGACTTGCAAGTAAAAGGGTTTAATCGGTTCGTGAATATTCTTTTCTTTAAATACAGTGAAGGTTCTTTTTATAGTATTTTTTTGCACGTTTTTACAGTTTTTTTGCACCAAAATGTGTTACAATGCAAATTTTAACGATCTAGTGGAATGCCTCAGAAATTTAAAAAATGCGACATCTATTGGCATCAATTTTAAACGATCCGATCAAATAATCTTTGAAATGTGAATTAAGTTAAAATGCATTTTATATCAACCGACGACACGTGCGGAAGAGATAGATGCTGTGATGAGCAATAGGAAGCTAGTTCGCGTACGAATAGACACTTTTGCAAATTTGTAGCGAAATGGATAATGATTTAGGACGAAACCGAGCGCGCGAAATTTTATAAACAGACCTTTGGCAGTCTAGATATCATGACAAGACGACTAAATCTATCTGTTCAAAATAAAATTAATTGCATTGTTGAACTACTAATCTATCCCTGTATGGAGGCCATTTTGCAATTTTCCGTCTTCTTATGGTATTTATTCGCGCCCAATAATGCGTTAAAATTAGTGTCGAAATGTGGAACTTTCGACGCTCATAACTTTCAAATATTTTCTTTTTTTACTTTTTTGC
The DNA here is from genome assembly GCA_948252205.1 of Orthosia incerta. Taxonomy (NCBI): domain Eukaryota; kingdom Metazoa; phylum Arthropoda; class Insecta; order Lepidoptera; family Noctuidae; genus Orthosia; species Orthosia incerta. The sequence goes on from OX411767.1 coordinate 6,525,841, forward strand.
TTCCATACAGGGCTAGATAATGATGAGACAAATTGATATCACATTTTATTTTGAACGTACATCGTCAAACAGTGGAATAATCCCTAGACTACGTTTGTATGGAAGAATTTTCGACTAGTGTACCCTTAAGAGCCCAATATTCCATAACTTTGTACTTAGGAGAGTTGATTAAACAAGAACATTCTATTTTTATGTTGTAATTCCAGAAAATGGTAATTTTACACAGATTCAATAACAGATAGGTGCATATCGCGCCATCTAGCGAGATTTATTTGAACCAAATTTTCTTTCTTAGCAATGAGAACCCGTGATTATACTATTCTGGTTATTGGTGTTCCCAGATTGTAGATCACAGAGCTCCTAGATATTTCTAAATTCATTCTAGAAAAAATAAGTGGGATTAAGTAGTGTTTGTATGTACAGTCAAGTAAATTGATTCATGACCCTGTCAGCCCATAATTCGTTTGAAAACTTCATAACTTTAAAGTTTTCTGATATACCACTGATGGTGCACTTAGGACGTTTCAAATAATAATTAAAAACCGGCCAAGTGCGAGTCGGACTCGCGTACGAAGGATTCCGTACCATTCTCGCAAAAAACGACAAGAAAATCACGTTTTTTTTTTTTTTTTTTTCACTTATATATTTGTTTTATTTTGTAAGATAGTGGCAATATAGCTTTAAGATGGTAGAGTGGCTGTCACAACAAATCTGTTCATGGTTAGCTAAGTGACGTCATTTTAAATCCAATATGGCGGACGGCCCAAGATGACGGACTAGTTGTTTTTGGTGCACTGCCATTTGATACCCATACCATCAAATGAAAGGGTTTGCTGGGTAGAATATGGAAACTGCAAGTAAATCACGTTTTTTGTTTGGGAGCCCCACTTAAATATTTATTTTATTCTGTTTTTAGTATTTGTTATTATAGCGGCAAAAGAAAAACATAATCTGTGAAAATTTTAACTGTCTAGCTATCATGGTTCATGAGATACAGCCTGGTGACAGACAGACGGACCGCGGAGTCTTAGTAATAGGGTTCCGTTTTTACCCTTTGGGTACGGAACCCTAATAAAAACTGTGTCAATACGGGCCTTTGTCGTGCATTTTTGACCATTCTGTTCATTGCAGTAGATTATAAAGAATTAAAAGTGTGTTTTTTGGTAAAGCAGAAATTATGTTTTGAATTTGTAATTAACTGTCGTCCAGCATTGGTTCCTTATAGAGTCTGGCAAACGAAAGTAGAGACTGAAAATACGCGGCAAATTTAAAAAATTTCAGCATAGCAATCCCAAAACTAGTATTCCTGTACCTGGAATAACCTAATTTGATACTTTAGCATTATTTTATTTCATCTGAATAAAAATACTATAGCTAATTGAGTTAGGTAATATTTTAGACATTATTTATCAATCTCAATAAGAAAAAAAAACAATATTCTATAATAATTTTGGTTTATTCAACTAATCATCATACTAACTTATGAAATCCAACACCACACGTAAACAATCTTGTTTTTGTTTGAATTCGACGACTTTCTCCTGATGTTTTTCTTGATATTTAGACATCATGCGAAACAACATGTCCCGCAATCCACTTTTAATTGTTTAATTCATTTTTCACTTAATAAATGCTATTATCAAGACCACAACAAATCACCAAAAATTGATGTTGTCGTTAGTATAGCATTGCCATATAAAAAGTTTGCAAATAATTCGAGTGTCTACTTTCCGTTTGCCAGACTCTAGAAAGAAGTACAGAACAATATTCCAATTCAGAAACATATACGAACTATTTCGGTTTCTGAGACTTATTTTTCTTAAAACGTCGAGTAGATGATAGAAAGACGGGTAAACTAATTGACACTATCATATTAAATTGATAGCATGTTTGTTGCTAAGGCAATATACATTTAAGCAAAATTCGACCTTATTGTAATAGAATATCTGTAGAAAAAATTGCTCCACAAATTAAACTTGTCGACTATACTTTGTACGTACGCATAAGTACTTGCTTAGGCTCGCGGTCGCCATTCTAGAACTTTTCGGCCCCATCGGCCATCCGTTCTGCGAGCAATGTGTCCTGCCCACTGCCACTTAAGTTTGGCAATTCTTCGGGCTATGTCAGTAACTTTGGTTCTCCTGCGGATATCCTCATTTCTGACATGATCACGCAAGGACCCTCTCCATTGCCCTTTGGGTGACTTTAAGCTTTCTGATAAGGCCCATTGTGAGCGACCACGTCTCGGTCCCATAGGTGTCATCAATATCAATATACATATAATAAATCTGTAGATAAGTCGTTTTTGTACATCGAAAATATTTCCAAAAAAAAATAGCCAGGGTGTTAAAGGCCAGATTTTTTGTCTGTTTGTCGGTTTATCTGTTTGACTGTTCATTTGTGCACGCATCCCGTAAAATGTACGTAACTAATGTAGATAACTTTAATTTAAAAAAAAAATGTGTGTGTAATTTGAAGAATATAAGTTTTTGTTTCATCGCAATCGGTTCACTCTATCAAAAGTTAGATGAAGTTAAAATATTCAAGAAGTAAAATATCACAACACGCGCAATTCAGATACTCGGACGGTTTAACTCCATATTCGATAGATGGCGTTGTGCATTTGATGTAATTTTCTGAAAGGTGGTGTTAAGATTGAGGTAGGAAGGTATATAGGGTAGGTAGGAAGGTAAGCAGGGAGGGTAGGGTAGGCAGTTGACGGTAGCGAAGTCGCGGGCACAGCTAGTCTATACTTATAATATTATAAAGAGGAAAGATTTTTTTGTTTGTTTGTACCGAATAGGCTCTGAAACTGCTGTACCGATTTAAAAAATTCTTCCACCAATAGAAAGCTACATTATTCCTGAGTGACATAGGCTATTTTTTTATGCCGAAAACGGGTCCTGTGGGGTGGCCCACGGGAGCGAAGCCGCGGGCAGCAGCTAGTTCAAAATAAGATTTTGTCAGATAAATGGCAATATAGCTTTAAGATGGTAGAGAGGCTGTCACAACAAATCTGTGGGTGATAGAAAAAAAAAAATCTTAAGACTTATGAGGGTAGTACAATAAAAATAAGCATACAGAAATCGTAAGACAAAAACTTTGACGATCGGTGTGTGGCGTTATGGCGTAGAAATGGGATTGTGGATAATTAAAAACGTCCACTCAAAGTGTACACAATCAAAACATGATGTGGTAGCTTAGACAAGATGAGAACCAGACTTATAAGGCGTAGGCAGGTTAGTACAAAGAAATACATAGGTGATAGATATTTATAATAACTGCCTGTAACTGTTCCACTGAAAGGATAAACCTTCTTCTCATACAGATAAGGCAGGGTTGGCAATTTCAGGCTTATATAAGACGAGGTTTCCTCACGATGTTTTCCTTCGCCGTTGTCAGTGATGTCCAAAATAAACTTTAAAAATAAAAATCCTATCACAAATCGGATGAAAAATTACGTTCGTTCAATTCTATTTTCAAACTGTCTAATGTCGCGGTTTTGTGTGTAAGTGGCCAGTTTTAAGGATTGATAGAGTCGGTTGACAAGACGGTATGGAAGAAGTGAAAACAAGGGAAGGACGATGATGAAATGGCCAGTATTAAGTATCGTGTTGTGTAGTGAAAACTTCTTTGGGTAGCCTACAAGTGTAATTATTTGGGTGTTTTTTTTTTGTGAATTGATTTCACTATTTTTTTTGCAGAATTGCTTCTGAAATAGTTTTTTTTTTAAGTAGATAAAATGTTTAGTTTATATCCTCGGCATACGCTGTCATTTTGGGAGTTCACAATTTATAGTTTATTGTTATTAATTTTTTATTGGCATAAAAATAAATTATGCAAATCGAATGGTGATGGAACTCTGGTGTCTATGGTAGGTAATGAAAACCTGTACTACAGTCATATAATTCATTTATCCATCTTCCTGCCCTTGTCCCATGTTACTTGGGGTCGGCGCAACACGTTTTCTTCTTCCATACCGTCCTGTCCCCCGTCACGGATATCGCTGACTCCCGTTTCTTTCATATCACTCCTCACACAGTCTATCCATCTTTTCTTCGGCTGTACCCTCCCTCTCCATCGATCGATGTTCATCTGCTGCATGCCTATATTTACTGATTCTCATTTTTTAAATTTTGCGGTGTGGGGGGTAGATGTAAAATCATATACCTGTCACTTGATTATTGCAAAAACCGCAAGTTTAAAATAAATCTTGCTAGAACACAAATAGTTTTAAAAACACATTTATTTAATCTAATTGAGCAAAACAATATTTTGGCATAGAAAAACGCGCGAAAAAGTACATCAAGTCTCTAGTGACAGCTCGTAGTGACGGGCACGCGTCTTCGATTGAGTAGTGCTGTGTAGACTCGATTTTTCTCGCTAACACTAGATACAAAAATTTCGCAAATTGCGAGGCGTAATATGGGAGTACTATTCTATACAAAATTTGAATTTACAATGTTTTAATGAATTACTAAATACCGTCGAGATTTTTTATAAATAAGCGTGTTTATGTTTCCCGAATTTAACGATTCTACCCTCAATCAACTTGATAATGTTGATATTTACTTAGTTACACGTTAAACGCTAAATATATTGAGTCTTATTTATAAAAAATCTCGCCACTGTTTAGTGATCTCATTGCTCAATATATACAAAGAAATCAAGATGTGAAGGAAACGCACGATGTCGTCAAGCCAAAAACGACTATGTTTACAAGATATCGAAAACTTGACGTATTCGTCGATCCAATGATTTTGATATTTTGCTTATGCAAATAGATTATAGAACAAAGTATTTTTCCGAATATTCATGTTGTTTACCAGTAGAACGTATCAAATTATAACATTATGAAGTAAAACAACAAACTTTGTGGTTTTGCGGTAATTACACTAATTACACACTGTGACAATCGGTCACTCACAGTGACAAAACTGAATCAAATCCACACTGCATCGTACTTGAGTGAAGGGTAAAAACGGGACACTATTACTAAGACTCCGTCTGTCACCAGGCTGTATCTCATGAACCGTGTTAGCTAGACAGTTGAAATTTTCACAGATGATGTATTTCTTTGCGACTATAACAACAAATACTAAAAACAGAATAAAATATATTTAAGTGAGGCTCCCATACATCAAACGTGACGTTTATGCCGTTTTTTGCGATAATGGTACGGTACCCTTCGTGTGTGAGTCAGACGCGCACTTGGCGGGTTTTTTTTACTTTTGTAGAGTTAGCGTGGCCAGACTACTTTCATACGAAAGTAGTCTGGCCACGCTAACATTTTAAGCATTTACCAAAAAGCTATTATTTAGATATTACAAACAAACTCTTCAATTTTATTTATTTCTATAGACAAAGATAAATCCAGGTGTCCTCACGATCTTTTCCTTAACTTATATCAGGAATGTTCTAGATAAAATTAGATAGAAAAGTCACAATGATCCTTGCTCTAATTTAAACCTTAAGGTTACTTACACTAGTCGATCATTATTCCATACAAACTAAGTCTGGCGATTACTCCACTGTTTGACGATGTACGTTTAAAATAAAAATAAAATATATCAATTTGTCTCATCATTATCCTAGCCCTTTATGGAAACAAAACAGAAAATAATTGAAAGATATGAGCGTTGAATGTTCCATATTTCAACACTAATTTTAACGCATCTTTGGGCGGAAATAAATACCATAAGAAGAAGGAAAATTGCAAAACGGCCTCCATACAGGGATAGATTAGTAGTTAAACAATGCAAATAGTAATATTTCGGAAATATACATTTAGTCGTTTTTTCATGATATCTAGACTCCCAAACGTCTGTTTATAAAATTTCGCGCGGTCTTTTTCGTCCATTTTGCTACAAATTTGCAAATGTGCTAATTCGTACGCGAACTAGCTTTTTACTGCTCATCACAGCACGTGGGAAAGAGATAGCTCTTTCCCACGTGTTGTCGGATGAGATAGCAGGCATTTTAACCCTGCGCACAACTTCGTGCCGTCGACTAGAGGAACGAGAAGCGAGATCGAGATGAACACATCGCCATTTTGCTTTGTTATAACAGCTATATATTTGTTTCAGGGCGAGCCGGAGGCGCCGGCGACTAGGGCGTCGTCGGGCATGCAGACGCCGCCCATCGAGCCGCCCGCACAGCCGAAGCCGACGACCAAACCGCCACCGGTCGTGCCCAAACCACCGGTAACACTAGTTAGTTATAGTTCTCGCCAAACTCCTTGGCCGCCCTGAAGTTGGCTACAATGGCTGCGCAGTAGTAAATCTCATACAAGAACAGCACCGTTTCGTGCCTTGCGCATCGGAAAGCCAACTTCAGGGCGGCCCAGGTGTTTGGCGAGCCTTGTAAGGTAGCTATAAGTACACCCCTTTTTACCCTACTGCGTGACGCTAAGGAGGGTAATGTGTTTATCAGTCTATGTATGTTTGTTTCTATGTGGCGTTCTAGAGACCAAACACGTTGGCCGATTATGATGATTCTTACTTTAATTAATTCGTCTTAACCTTGCGAGTGCCACTGGCTACATTCAAATTGTAAAATAGAAATATGGCGGATTTTGGGCGCCATATTGTGGGGGGCCAATTTTATTTTTCTTCCAAACCCTTCGTGTGGAAAATCAAAATAAAGGGTCTTAAGAGTTAGGAGGGACACTCGCAAGGTTACGACGAATCGATTGACATACATACACTGATAAACACATTACCATCCTTCGACATTCGGTTAAAAATGTATATTCAAAAATGTAATGTCAATGTTCTTTTCAGGCGTTACCAAAAACGCAGCCGCCGAACTTAACGCCGGCCCAGGTGCAGCAGAAACGACAATCCATAGACATTCAGCAGAAGCAACTGGCTGACAAGATGGCGCAGATGGCCGTGTCTGACAAGCCACCGCCTGCTGCCGCTCAGGCTACGAACAAACCTAAGGTAATTCATTATCCAGGGATGTTATGGATGTAATATTACGGATCTGGATGTGGATATAAATAATATCGGTTTCGGATGTGGTAACGTATACAAAATTATTTCGGATAACTAACGGTTTATTTCGGATAGTTGCTGAAACGGATATTAGATATATATATCGGAGGAAGGTCATCATCTGCCTAGCCTTTTCCCAACTATATTGGGGTCGGCTTCCAGTCCTACCGGATTCAGCTAAGTACCAGTGTTTTACATGGAGCGACTGCCTATCTGACCTCCACAACCCAGTAACTGGGTAACACGGTACCTCTTGGCAAGACTGGTGTCAGATCTCAAGCTTCTGACTACCCGTAACGACTGTCAAAGATCTTCAAATGACAGCCGGGACCTACGGCTTAACGTGCTTTCCCAGGCATGGAGGAAACTCGGTATGTTGAAATGGTCACCCATCCACGGACCGACCTCGTCAAGCGTTGCTTAACCTTGATGATCGACCCGTGCGGCTGTTCTTATTTAGCCACGAGCTCCTCCAAAAGTTCAAAAATAATAACGTTTCTTTATCTCCGAAGCTTGCTAGAAAATTTGAAATTGATCTATGTGATAGGTTATGTAACGATTACAGGGAAAATAAAACGATGTCTCTAAATAGCACAGTTTTTCAGAAATCATCAACAAAAATAACATTAGTTCCGCTATCTGCCAAGAGATGGCGCTGACCTAAAACTGCAAATATTCTACACCGCAGTGTTAAAATTCTCAGACGAATATAGGCCTCGCCTATAAAAAATCCTATTACATAAACTTGATTTTGCGGTCGGTACAGAACTCTAAAAGTGTGAAGTCTGACACGCACTTGGCTGGTTTTTTGAACAAAAGACATTTATTTACAGGTGTTACAACGTACGGTGCCCATTCAAGTGAACGTCCCGCCCGTTTTGAAAGCTGAAGGCAAGGTCAACCCAAATGCTATGGAACAAATTAGACTACAGGTAATTATTATAACCCTTAAGCTCAAAGTTTAGTAGTATATGGGACAGGGTATTAAGTCTCGCAGCCTCCATTGAAAAGATAGGATCCTCCGACCAGACGGGTGTTGTGTCAGGGGGCCGAGGTGGCGGCACGTAGTGTTCCACGCGCTCCCCTCTTAGACGTCGCGGGGGGAGTCTTACACCTCAGTCCCCCCCAACCCGAGATCGAGGCCCGCAGAGGCGGAGTATCGTTGTTCCCCCGACCCCCAGCGTAGGTGTGAGATGGAACACCGGGGTGGTTTTTAGTCAGAAGGAGTCTGACGCACCCCCAGGGCGGTGGACATCAACAAAAAGTCGTGTTTCGGCCTACGTTACGGACGTTTCCTACTACCTAGTTGTTTTGGGGCCTGTTTCGGAACCCAACTAAGAATGAATTACAACACAATTTGACAGTTGTACCTACTCCCGATGTGTTTATACAGGTCCAAAAAATTTAACTCAACACTGTTTTTTTCACTCCGAAGTTTTGGAACATTTTCCTTGAGTTGACCTCCTGGTTCAGGCAACTGCTCGATGGCTGTTGTCGTATATAAAAACTCTGCTTGTGTGATGCAGGATTTTTTTAATTATTTCGTAGGGGAAACTACCCTATCGCTGGCACCCCTCCAGTTATTGGCACTTCCGAGTTTATAGGCTAAATAAGTTTTTCCAATGGGGAACTATCCGCAAAGCTGAGATCAGATGGAGCCACAGGAATCAGAGTAAACAAACCAAACTGTCGGCTTTTTAGGATCATATGGCCGGTTTTATTTCTGAAAAACAAAACACCGATGCATTCTTGACCAACAGTTACAGGTCTAGTGGCTAACTGTGTCAGTTCCTGAGGTATGGGAGCGGTACGGGAGGGGTGTGTTTACGAAACGTCAAACGACGCGTAACTTCAGTTGGGCGTCACCGTCAGGCTTGCTGTCGTCAACACGTGTTAATTGGACAGGTCGCTTCAAGTAAAACGCACACGGTATTCGCTACCAAAGATGAGTCCTCCAATAAGGTCTCTAAACTAAACAAGTTGTTTATAAAGTGTACGAATATTTTAAAACAAAAAAAATTGATCCCAATTCTGCTGAGTTTAAAGACGTTATTTAGTCATTTACTATTTATTATTTTAGTACTTATCAATAAGCTTGGAGAAAACTGCGAGACTCGATTCCTGAACTACTTATTTATAATATTTACCTACAAATTTGTACCCTTGGTAGGCGAGTCCGACTCGCACTTGTCCTGTTTTTTGTTTTTATTGTCACACGCCGAAATATTAATCAATTTGACTTAGGTACACGCTCGTAAATATCATAAGCATATCGTAAGAGATATATACATTAAAATGTATCACGTGTATAGCGAGACAGTTAGGAGACGTCATGTCACGTCACTTGTCACCCCTCCCGTACCGCTCCCATACCTCAGGAACTGACACAGTTAGGCGCTAGACCTGTAGCAATATTATTATTTGGTTTTTGAACGCTAATTATTCTTAAAAACAGTACATAAAGTTCGGTAACCACAAACAGTAGTAGTCGTCATGTTGTTAATTTATTTACTCCACTCCGTCAAGCGCCATCTGGCGGCAGCCATTGGCAGTAATGTTCCCTATTAAAAAAAACTTTTCTTAAACAATCTTTGTAGCTTACCATGCATTGTCATCCAAACCAAACGTGTATGCAAAGTTTCATCTTAATCGGTTGAGGATAACTGCTTTAAAATTCAGTTGACCCGAACACATTTACATACACACATACAAACATACATTTACATACACATTTTTAGGGGGCTGAGTCACCCGCGTCCGTAGGTGAGTACCCCTTTTGTTACCCTACACGTGGTCCCCGGGTGGTGCTAATCAGGTGACACTAACTGGTGGTAGGTTTCGGCCGAAGGCTTGCGACCACCCACCGAGCAAAGACGTACCGCCAAGCGGCCTAGCCGTGTTCCGGCACGATGCTCGGTGTAGCCACAAGAGGAGTTGGGTCGAGATAGTTGTTCCACTGCAGGATGACCAGCCTGACTCGCGTTGTTATGGGCCTATCGGGTGACTAGTCGCGGAGGGTAGCGGGATCCGAGGCACGGTGCGCCGCTGGCCGACCGCAGGTAGTTGGGGGCCCAAGTAGTGTGCCAGCCACACACGAAAGGCTGCCCCGCCAACTGTCGAAAAATCCCGGGATGCGCCATCGTGATGGTTGGCGGCCAGACGAGAGTGCCCGATGGACATTCCCGGGGGGGCTCGGGCGTCCCCGCAGTCTCCAGACTAGTCCCCCAATGATGGCGTCCGGACTCCGCGTGTCTGAAGGTTGCCAGCGTGGAACCTCATCTCACTTCCTTCTCCTCACCTTCCTTCACTCACAGCAATAATGCCAAGGAACAAAAAGAGAAAAGCTGAACAGCGGCAGCACTCACTCTCACATAAGGTGCACCTCAGTAACATCCGAGGTCTGCACTCGAACCTTGTCGCAGTCCATCACCACCTTGAGACTGAGAAACCAGCACTTTTGTTCCTTACGGAGACGCAGATCGGATGTCCGTCGGACGTGGCATACCTATCTTACCCTGGATTTACCCTGGAGCACAAATTCAAGCCACGTGCGGGTGTATGTATGTACGCCCGCGACGACATCTGCTATCGGCGTCTCCGTGACCTTGAAGACTCTTACTACTCAGTGCTATGGGCCCTGGTGGACACAGGTCTGGATAAGATTATCTATGCCTGTGTCTACCGATCGCATAGCGGTGATCTGGAGACAACCAGGATCACACAGTACCTGAGTGAGGCGGCTGATGTGGCCCAGCAACGGTACCCTTCCGCCCAATTAGTGTTACTGGGGGACTTTAATGCTCACCATCAGGAGTGGCTCTTCCCATACCAGTGCACTGACCATGCTGGACGAGAGATGCGAAATCTTTCGCTGGCGCTTAATCTCACCCAGCTGGTGCAGGGGGCTACGAGGGTGTCGGATGTTGATTCGCATACGGCCAATTGCTTGGACCTTCTGCTGACAACAGATCCAGACCGATACTCAGTGTCGATTTCATCACCTTTGGGTAGTTCCGACCACTGTCTGGTGAAGTCTGTATCCGTCTACTCCCCGCCCGATCCCAGCCCGAAAGGCACCCGGCGGGTTTGGCGGTACAGGTCAGCAGATTGGGATGGGATGCGATCTTTTTTCGCATGCTATCCTTGGCAGCCCATTTGCTTCTCTTCGGAAGATCCATCGTCATGCGCTGATGCCGTGACTGATGTGTTGCGCCAGGGGATGGAGTACTACATTCCATTCTCTGACGTAGCGCTTTCCGGCGTTGACCGACCATGGTTTGGTGCTGAGTGCAACCGCGCAAATGCGGTTAAACACAAGGCTTACCTAGCATGGGTCGACGCTCGAGTGCACAAAGCGAGTGACGTAACTCAGAAGAAGAGAGCCTTCAACAGGGCTGCCAAGTCCTGCAAAAAGGCGATGCGAAGGGCACGTTTTGACCATATTAGCAGAATCGGGAACAAAATAGCTTCATACCCTGCTGGTAGCAAAGCGTTTTGGTCCCTGGCTAAGTCGGTTGAATCAAACTTCTGTCGCCCCTCACTACCACCACTGTTGAGACCCGACGGGTCACTGGCCCACTCCGCCGAGGACAAGGCAAACTTGTTTGCCTCCCTTTTTGCGGAATCTTCGCGTCTGAACTCTGATGGCGCGCGGCCCCCTCCGTCTCCTGTTGGATGTGGGACGAGTATGTCGGATATTCGCATCCATCAGAGGGAGGTCTGTAGGGTGTTGCGTAACCTTGACGTGAACAAAGCTAGTGGCCCCGACGGGATACCGGCAATTGTACTGAAAACTTGTGCGCCTGAATTGTCTCCGATCCTGACACGCCTATATCGCCTTTCGTTAGTGACTGGAAAGGTGCCGAAGGCTTGGAAGCAAGCTAACGTTCAGCCAGTCCCCAAAAAGGGTAGTCGGGCTGACCCGGCAAACTACAGACCCATCTCGGTAACGTCCATCCTCTGTAAGAGTATGGAACGTGTGCTGAACAATAAGCTCCTGGCATACCTAGAAGACAATGACATCCTCAGTGACCGCCAATACGGCTTCCGCCGAAATCGGTCAACTGGGGATCTTCTAGCGTATGCCATTCACGTCTGGAGTGAGGCCATCGAGAGGCACGGGGAAGCGCTTGCTGTCTCCCTTGACATCTCGAAGGCTTTCGACAGGGTCTGGCATGAGAGCCTTATTGGTAAGCTTCCTTCCTTCGGTCTGCCTAGTGGTCTGTGTGACTGGATTGCTGACTTCCTGAGGGAGAGGTCCATCCGAGTGGTTATCGATGGCTGCTCGTCCGGTCAGCTAGGTATTAACGCCGGAGTCCCTCAGGGGTCGGTGCTCTCGGCTACACTGTTTTTGCTGCACATTAATGACCTGCTAAAACCCGGAACCTTTGGGTACGCAGACGACAGCACGGTTGCTGAGAGATACGTGTCCGGCGCACGGGCTACTGGGACTGAGATCCGGTCTCTCCGGGAGGCCATGGTTGAGCGCTTGAATCTGTCTTTGGAGGCAGTCTCCGAATGGGGCGATGCCAATCTAGTCAATTTCAATGCAGCTAAGACCCAGGCGTGTCTTTTTTCCGCAAAAAAGAGCCTATTCCACCCGGCTCCATCTTTCCGTGGTGTAACCGTGCCGATAACGGACCATCTCGACCTTCTGGGTGTTACTTTAACATCGACCCTCAATTTTGGTCCATTCATTGAGGCAAAGGCTCAGTTGGCTGCAAAAAAGTTGGGGATCCTTGCAAAGGTGAGACGGTACTTCACGCCTGAACAGCTGCTCAATTTGTATAAAGCGCAAGTTCGGTCATGCATGGAGTACTGCTCTCACCTTTGGGACGGATCTGCCAAATATCAACTTGATGCACTTGAGTCGATTGACAAACGGGCCAAGAGGCTTATCGGCCACGATGCACTGGTCGCCTCAAAGCTCCAGAGCCTTGAACATCGACGCCAAGTGGCCAGTCTGTCGGTTTTTTATCGGTTACATTTCGGGGAGTGTGCGATGGAACTGCACAATTTGATTACGCCTAGCCCTTTCCATCACCGGACAACAAGACGCACGGCAATGCGCCACCGGTACATGGTGGACATCCCACCCATACGTACAAAGCGTTTTGCGAATACTTTCATTGTACGCACAGCTAAGGAGTGGAATTCCCTGCCGGAGTCTTTGTTTCCTGATAGCTACAACCTTGGGGTCTTCAAGTCAAGAGTGAATAGGTTACTTCTAGGCAAGCGTGCTTCACCGTCGACCACATCATCGCTTACCATCAGGCGAGATAGTGGTCAAACGCGAGCCTATCGATAAGTAAAAAAAAAAAAAAAAAAAAAGCATACATAACATTTAGTGAAAATATATGTATAATTACTATTTCACTGGATTAAACAACTCTTGAAATAAAGATTAAAATATTTCCTTCAATGACATTATATTTTTTGTATGCTAGTGCATTTCAATATGCTTTTCTGGGAATTTGTTTACGAAGCTAGGGGAGGTGGTCTCTTAAAATGCCAATAACTGGTTATCACCTATGTGACGTCAAAGATATCGCTACAAGGCCTTCTCCGTCTGTCAGGACAAATTCTTTTCTGCCGCCTTCTCATAAATCCGATTTTTTTATTACAGCAACTAAAACAACAACACGCTCAAGCCCACCAGCATCAACAACAACATCAGCAACAACTACAACAGCAACAACAACAGACGCAGGCTCAACAACCAGCGCAACAACAAAAGAAGCCGGAGCCTATCTACGACTTGCCTATACATAACAAACCGACGCTCACACCGCAACAACAACAACAAATTAGACAACAACAGCAACAGGTTAGTTTAGAAATCATTGGGATGACTAAAAAAATAAAACAAATATGTCAATTAGAAGATATCACCACCCACACGCACCAAACGTTTTGGGAACACTTTTATTGTGCGTACAGCTAAGGAGTGGAATTCCCTGCCGGAGTCTGTGTTTCCCGAGAGCTACAATCTAGGGGTCTTTAAGTCAAGAGTGAATAGGTTACTTCTAGGCAAGCGTGTTCCATCATCGACCACATCATCGCTTACCATCAGGTGAGATAGTGGTCAAGCGCGAACATTAGGATATAAAAAAAAAAAAAATAACTTTAAGACAATTTTATTTTTTTTATCCTTTGACACGTTAACAATAATGACTATGATACAGTTGAAATTTCGATGACGCCTCGCTTTGACACACTTTTTGCTCAAAAGCGACGTCACAAGCTCCAACTCCTGGGGGGTGACCATAAGCTCTTAGATAATAATTTGATATTGAGTAAGTGACAGATGTATACACGTCAGATACATCTGTCACTTACTCGATATCAAATTGATACCGCTCTAAGAGCTTATGGTCACCCCTCTGAACTTTGTGATACACTTTATCTTTCTCAATATTTATTGATTTGATAAAACAAAAAATACGTGTTCAATATTTTTTGATATTCTTAACTGACGGAATTGTTTTTTTTTTACTCCGTAATCATTCCTATTCTTAGGACCGATTTCACCAATGATACTAATCGCGGTTAATTCAACTAAACTCAGTTGCAAATACAGCATTCTAATTGGTAGTTTCTTAGCGGTCTCAACCGCTGTATTTGCTTAAACTGAGATTAGTTGGAACTAATCGCGATGAGTTGCATTGGTGAAATAGACCCTTACTCACATTTAGCAAATTGTCTTGTCTATATCCCGATTTATTTAGCTTCGAGAGCGGTAGTGGCCCAGTGGTATCGGCCTCGACTTACAAGTTGTAGGTCGTGGGTTCGAGCCCAGGCAGGCGCTTTACTTTGTGTAAATTATTTTATCAGCACTGCTCTCAAAACGGTGAAGGAAAACATCGTGAGGAAACCGGCATGTCCTAGAACCAAAAATTCGAAGACATGTGACATCCACCAACCCGCACTGGGCCCGCGTGGTGGATAATGGCCCATTCCCTCTCACAGAGAGGAGGCCTGTGTCCCAGCAGTGGGAACATTAATAGGCTGATGATGTGTGATGATGATGATTTAGCTTCGAAGCAATATATATTTTACAAGATTGTATTTAACTTGCAATGTATGTATGTAAGTGTGTTTGGGTCAAATCTTGCAGCTGAATTTTAAAGCAGTTAAAACCTCCACTGATAAAGATGAAATTTTGCAAAAAGATGTTTGATGTATGATTTTTTTCTTTCATTCCTACGAGGCAATTAAACGACGATAAGATAATAATAGTCGTTTAATTGCCTCGTAGGTCTCGCAGTCGCAAGTGCAACTGCTGAGCGTGAATCCCGGGTTCGATTCCCATGTCGGGCAAAGTAAATGAAGGAAAATAAAAAAGACATGTATGTTTACATTATTTTATTGGGAAGTTGGTCCCACGGTTGCCCCTCAAGTTAAAGGGGAAAATTTACAAGTCCGTGATTAGACCTGTCGTACTCTATGAATCAGAATGTTGAGCTGTGAAAAAGATGGATGAAAAGAGATTGCATGTAGCAGAGATGAGAATGTTGAAATGGATGTGCGGAGTAACGAGAATGGATAAAATGAGAAATGAATATATTAGAGGAAGTTTTTTTTTATCTTTTATTAATGATAAATGATTTTATTTCTGTAAGTTGGTTTGTACAAACACTTTTACATGTCGATCATATTTTTAAAACTAGATGAGGTCGGCGTTTCCTATCTGACTACTCTGAGAAGAAAGGCCGAAACAAAATCATAGGCTCGCGCTTGACCACCATCTCACCTGATGGCAAGCCATGATGTGGTCGACGATGGAGCACGCTTGCCTAGAAGTAACCTATTCACTCTTGAATTAAACACCCCTAGGTTGTAGCTATCGGGAAACACAGACTCCGGCAGGGAATTCCACTCCTTAGCTGTACGCTTAATGAAAGTATTCTCAAAACGTTTGGTGCGTATGGGTGGGATGTCCACCATGTACCGATGGCGCATCAGAGTCATCGAAGTTTGAAAGTGGCGCCAGTGACAGAAAAGTTGAAAGGAAACCGTTTGTTCTGGTATGATCATGTGATGAGGAGGGATGAAACGCATGTTACTAGAAGAGTTATGAATATAAATGTGGATGGATGGAGAGGGAGGAGACGACCAAAGAAAAGATGGATGGACTGTGTGAGGAGTGATATGAGAGGAAAGTGGTAGCGTGACGGGGGACAGAACGGTATGGAAGTAGAAAACGTGTTGCGCCGACCACAAGTGACATCGGATAATGGCAGGAAGAAGATGATGCGTTGGTCCTATGCAACATCTCGCCCCGGTCATGTCGAATTGCCATACCATCGCATTATGAGAGTGAAGGGCCACTTACTAAATAATTAATCATTTTTACAGCTGCTGCAACAAAAACTCCAACATCAACAGCATCACCAACAACAACAACAACAACAGCGGCTATCTCAACAACAGGCTCTACAGCAGGCCCAGCTGCACCAACAGAAGGCCCAACAGCTTCAACAGCGGGCCGAACAACAAGAGCAGCAAACTCAACAACAGGCCGCTCAACGGCAGGCTCAACAGCAAGCGTACCTGCAGGCTCAACAGAAGGTTCAGCAGGCTCAACAGGAAGCGCAGGCCCAACAGCGCCAGAGTAGAGCTCAACAACAGAGGAGCACTGTGTCTCTTTCGAGTAGAGATACTAGTGTGTTCTCTACCTCTAGCGGATGTTCAGGGTAAGTCTACAATTATTATTCTTTCCTCTTAGCGTCAATGAATAAAAAAATAAATTAAACACTACAAAGTGACAAATCCGACTTCCGCAATTGATGTTATTTTTCACTTTGTAGTGTTTTTATTTTGAAGTCAGTTGTATTTTATGTAATAAGTTTTTTTATTTTTCACTTTTTAGTTATCTATATACACCGTGAAATTTAAGTGGTTGTTTTCCCGCGGCAGAACGACTTGCCTTAAGGAGTACTTTCGAAGCATAGAGTTGAAATAAAAAAATAGTGACGCGAGTAGTACCTAGTACGTACTACACTTTTTCGAGTTTATGTTTTTTTTTGTTAATTATTTTAAAACAAAAACATCGTTATTTTTTTATTTTAACTCTATGCTTCGAAAGTACTCCTTAAGGCAAGTCGTTCTGCCGCGGGAAAACAACCACTTAAATTTCACGGTGTATATATAAAAATCAATGCCACTTTTCGTTGTAATTTAATAACTCAAGAACGGGCTCACCTATCCAAACCAAACGTTTAGGCTTTGTTCAGACTATTTAGTAGATGGTTTATGTGTTTTTTTTTTTTTTTGTATGGTAGGGTAGGTAGAGTAGGGTAGATGAATGTTTTGGTGTTTTTATGGCAAAACAAAGTTTGCTGGGTCAGCTAGTAGTACATAATAAGCAAGTTCAGTAGTAACTATAAAGCCCAAAGTTATGCCTGAATAGATTACTACACAATAGATTGATACACTTTTACATGTCGATCAAACAATAAACAGACATGAGATTGTAGCAATCCCTAGAGATTTGCCGTCGTTTATTAAAGAGTTATGGCTCCGAAGTTCTTCATCACATATTGGTCAGATTTAAATGGGACCACACGAGAATCATCAGTTTTCAAATAAAAAAACCGGCCAACTGCGAGTCGGACTCGTGCACGAAGGGTTCCGTACCATTATAGCAAAAAACGGCAAAAAATAACACGTTTGTTGTATGGGAGCCCCACTTAAATATTTATTTTATTCTGTTTTTAGTATTTGTTGTTATAGCGGCAACAGAAATACATCTGTGAAAATTGTAGCAGTCTAGCTATTACGGTTCATGAGATACAGTCTGGTGACAGACAGACAGAGGGATCGCGGAGTCTTAGTAATAGGGTCCCGCTTTTACCCTTTGGGTACGGAACCCTAAAAAGAACCATCAAAATCGGTTCACCTAGTAAAAAGTTTTGAGGGGACACACAATATACAGTCGAATTGATAACCTCGTCCTTTGTGGGAATGTTTAAAAACAGATTCTTTTAAGTTCAAAATCCTCGCCTGGCCCAGTATTTGGTCACGACAACGCTTTCCGCTGATCCAGTCGAAAAATCCTCACGTGAACAAGCAACATACCATGCGGCATTAGATGAAGGTCTGCAGGAAAACGCCGCAGGCCATGACGCACCGGAACCATTCGAGAATCATCTATGGAGATTGTCTTAGCTGCAGACTCTGTTCAGAGTTTTCCAGGTCGGCCAAGGCAACCCGTGCACAGGTGAAAGGCTAACCGATGGCTCGAAAAAAATATCAGGGGCGTTAAATTTCTCTCGCCATCCCTCCGTGCTGATGATGCCGGTAGATGAACCAATAATAATAATTGTCTACTTTTCTAGTGGCTCCTGTTGGCGCGGCTCCCGGCCTGAAGACACGCGAGACCTAGACGCGCTGCTACAATACATAGAGGGACCCGCGAGACACGTCGACCGCGGCAAGAAGCGGGCCAAGAAGCAGCGCCAGAAGGCAAAGAAGGTAATCTATACAGGGTGCTAATTTTTTTTCGCACGCTGTACGGTTTAGGCGGTTAAACATTTTGTCGTTGCCCGTCTGCGCGCAACCAGCTACTGTAGATGCTATGTAGATGCGTCATGCGCACATCCAAAATGCCTATGAATGCCCACGCACTCGTGCATTATATCTCCCGTACCGATGGCTAGTTTCCACTGTTTGGCCGCCCTAGTCCAAATTCGCTTTGGACACGAGGCCCCAGCGCTAAGAAAGAAAATTTGGTTCAAAAAAATCTCACTAGATGGCTTGAATTGTGTGTAAAATTAACATTTTCTGGCATTGAACATAAAAATTGTGTCTACTTATTTAATCTACTCTCCTAAGCACAAAATTATGGCATATTGGGCTCTTCAGGTTGTGGACATTGAAGAGCCCAATATGCCATAAATAAGGCTGCCCTAGTCGATAATTTCTTCCATACAAACGTAGTCTAGGGATTACTCCACTGTTTGACGATGTACGTTCAAAATAAAAAATGATATCAATTTGTCTCATCATTATCTAGCCCTGTATGGAATCGAAAAAGGAAAAAATAATAATATTTGAAAGTTATGAGCGTCGCAAGATCGTCGAAAGAATTTTAACGCATTTTTGGGCGGATATAAATACCATGAGAAAAAGGAAAATTGCAAAACGGCCTCCATACAGGGATATATTAGTAGTTCAAGAATGCAAATAATTTTGTTTTGAAAATATACATTTAGTCGTTTTTTCAAGATATCTAGACTCCCAAAGGTCTGTTTATAAAATTTCGCGCGCTCATTTAGGCCGAATCATCATCATAAGCCGATCGAGCCTAAATCATCATCCATTTTGCTACAAATTTGCAAAAGTTCTAATTCGTACACGAACTAGCTTCCTACTGCTCATCACAGCATCTATCTCTTTCACATGTGTTATCGGTTGATATAAAATGCATTTCAAACCGCGCACAAAATAGTTCGTGCCGTCGACTAGGGTAACCTTAATTCACATTTGAAATATTATTTCGGATCATGTAAATTTATGTCAATAGATGGCGTGGTTTTAAATTTCTGAGGCATTCCACTCGATTGTTTCAATTTGTACTGTAATTACCCTTTTACTTGAAAGTCGCTGCTAACACCATCTATATCCGTGGAACGGAACCAAACGCGATCGATGTACAAAAAAAAATCAGATAATCAGACGAAAAACGCTAGTTACGTCGGCACGGTTTCTTTGTATAGGATGAGGCATCTGCATGCTAGTATTATATTATCTGTGGTTTGAAGGTCTATTGTTAACAAGAAGTTATTCCACCAACAGATGGAATCGCGTCTCGTAGAAGAGCGTAACGCCGTCGTGAACGAACTCAACCGCGCTCGGCGTGAGATGGACGCTTTACAAGTTGCACACGCTGCCGCTAAGAGACGACTGGAACACACGCGCGGCATCCTTCAGGCTCAGACTAAAGCCAACAAGAAGAAGGGTACGTACTATACACTATATACACGGTCAACTTAACTGTGCACCTGTCATCGTCATCATCATTTCAGCCGAAAGACGTCCACTGCTGGACATAGGCCTCGCCCAGGCGTCGCCATATTGACCGATCCCGTGCGTCTCGCATCCAGCGCCTTCACCAGGTCATCAGTCCACCTAGTCCGGCCTTCTATCGACTTCCGGTTCGCGGTCGCTATTCCAGAACTTTTCGGCTCCATCGGCCATCCGTTCTGCGAGCAATGTGCCCTGCCCACTGCCATTTAAGTTTCGCAATAGGGAACATTACTGCCAATTGCTCCCGGCAGATGGCGCTTGACGGCTCGGAGTAAACAAAAACATAACAACAAGGCGTCTACTACTGTTTGTGGTTACCGAACTCTTTTTTACTGTTTTTAACCGACTTTGCAAAAAAGGAGGAGGTTATCAATTCGAATGTATTTTTTTTTTTATGTGTGTTACCTCAGAACTTTTTATTGGGTCAACCGATTTTGATGATTCTTTTTTTATTCGAAAGCTGGTGTTTGTCATGTGGTCCCATTTAATTTTCATCAAGATTTGATGAAGAACTTCGGAGATATACATCAGAACTCTTCAATAAATGACGGCAAATCACTCGGGATAGCTGCAATCGCATATCTGTTTATTGTTAACACCATTTCATAACATAACATCACTCTGGTACGCTTTAAAGGAGTACGCAGGTGTGAACAGTTCACCCTGGTATACTCTCATTCCACCGGTTTTGTTTATTTAAGTTTCATGTTATTGGGTTTACCTATTCTGGCTTCACTTTGGACGTTATAGGTACCTAGCCTATAGAACTGGTCCATTATGTACCTACCACAACTAAAAAGTGAAAAATAAAAAACTTTTTAACAAAAATTACAACCGACTTCCAAACAAAAACACTACAAAGTGAAAAATAACTTCAATTTCGGAAGTCGGTGTCAAAAAACAAAGAAACGTAAAAAGGAACACCGACTTCCGAAATTGAAGTTATTTTTCACTTTGTAGAGTTTTTGTTTGGAAGTTGGTTGTAATTAAGATAACTTGTGTTCAAAAACCAAATAATAATATTGGGGAAGTTAGTTAGCTTCATTTTTCTTTCACTATTAGTTTTATATTTTGTATGCATATATATACTGCGAAATTTTGTCGCTCGACTTTGACAGTTTGGTTTTTTTTAGTAAAAAAAACCAACCTGTCAAAGTCGAGCGACAAAATTCAAGTCCAATATATCAAAACGTAACTTATATCGGATATGTGTTAGATATCATATCATATCGATATCAAAATAACCGATATTACAAAAGCTGTATCTAATAAAAACCTTACTAGCGTGCGAGAGCAAATAAATCCAAACTTAAAACCGTAACAACGAAAACTTCACAAACGTTAGGAACCATATGCGCTACCTATCTTTCTAAGTATTATTTCGCGTTCGTTGTTAGTTTGCTCATCTAAATAACATTTTAACTTTTCCAAACTGTACTACTGATATCGATATCTGAAAACCGAATTCGATACCGATATGAAAACACATACATAACCGTTTGCGCAAAAAACCGAAAACGCACTTCTCTAGTCTGTTTACTCCGATTCCTGTGGCGCCATCTGAGTGCAGCTTTGCGGATAGTTTCCTATTCTTCGGGCTATGTCGGCAACTTTGGTTCTACTGCGGATATCCTCATTTCTGACATGATCACGCAAGGAAACTCCTAGCATAGCCCTCTCCATTGCTCTTTGAGTGACTTTAAGCTTTCTGATAAGGCCCATTGTAAGCGACCACGTCTCAGAGCCATAATATGTCATCACTGGAAACACACACTGGTCATAGACTTTTGTCTTGAGACACTGTGGTAAGTTGGACGAGAAGATACCGTGCATCTGTACTCCATTTGAAATAACATTAAACAATCACTTTTTCAGTTTGTTCCATCGATTTTGAGTTCTATTGCGTAGACATAAGGATGGCATAAATAGTTATTTATGCTACAAGTGCGGAAAGTAGGTGATTTCCGATGATCGGTATTTTTATTCACGAGCGAGCGAAGCAAGTGAGTGGATAAATCGACACGAGTCGGAAATCATCTTACGCACGTGTATCATACAACATTTTACTATGCATTGTGCGAGGAAATAAAAAAAAATATCTGAACCAAGCAAGAAATTAATAAAATGGCGCTTATTCAAGGGCGCTCAGCATATCCACAGATTAACTAATAGTTCATAGTTCCTCGGGCATATCTACTGCGCATGTGCAAATAGCTGTCACGTCGTAACGCAAAAAGGCACGAGCAAAATATTCATTCTGCCAAACATATTTAATGAATATTTAAAATCAATTTATTGATCAAAATCAAAATCTAGAGTAATTAAAAACGCCTTAAATGAAGTATAAGTTTTGTTTTACCTTTTATATGAATGATAATCTGTACTTAACTCATTTTTTAAATTTTTCTCAAATAATAAAAACTATGCGGCGGGCTGATGTTGGAGTTAAAAATTAAAAAAGTACTGGTAAGTAAAAAGCACTAGTAAAAAAAGTGACACTTTCCGCACAGTTTGGCTGCTTGGAAAATGCTCTTTTCGAGGACATGCATTGTAAAAGTATAAACCTGTAACCAATTCCAATTGTTTACTACAGCTGCCATTTGTCATGTCACCAACGCAATAGAACTCAAAATTGGTTAAACAGACTGTAAAAAGAGATTTTTTCAATTTCTAATCCTATTTCAAATGGATTATAGCTGGCATGCAACCCCACTTCCCGTCCATTTTGATAAAAGTAGGTCGTGGATTCGAACCCAGGCAGGCGCTTTACTTTGTGTAAATTATTTCATCACCACTGCTCTGAAAACGGTGAAGGAAAACATCGTGAGGAAACCGGCATGTCGTAGAACTAAAAATTCGAAGACATGTGACATCCACCAACCCGCAATGGGCCCGCGTGGTGGATTACGGACCATTCCCTCTCACAGAGGAGGCCTGCACGCACGCAACGGACCTAATGGGAATTTTATTTTTATTAGCAGCACATCACATCACATCAAAGCATAAGCCTATTAATGTTCCCACTGCTGGGACACAGGCCTCCTCTCTGTGAGAGGGAATGGGCCGTAATCCACCACGCGGGCCCAGTGCGGGTTGGTGGATGTCACATGTCTTCTAATTTTTGGTTCTAGGACATGCCGGTTTCCTCACGATGTTTTCCTTCACCGTATCAGAGCAGTGGTGATGAAATAATTTACACAAAGTAAAGCGCCTGCCTGGGCTCGAACCCACCACCTACAAATTGTAAGTCGCGGCCGATACCACTCGGCCACCACTGCTCTCCACCAACATTTTATTATTAGGATTCAAATCTACATTTTGTCGTGATGGCCCAGTGGCTAAGACCTCTGCTTCAAATACATGCAACGCACGTTTGATATGCCACACGATGGGTTTGGAAGAAAAACTAATAATTGGGCCCCCACAATATGGTTAAGCTCGCGAGCACGTTCGTAAGAAGTTGGCAGTAGTATCGTCATAGCGATAATAAAAAGAGAAAGACAAGCCACCAAGTCGCACTGGGCCCGCGTGGTGGATTACGGCCCATCCCCTCTTACAGAGAGGAAGCCTGTGTCCCAGCAGTGGGAACAGTAATAGGCTGATGATGTGAATAATGTTGTTTGTAATTACAGGTAAAAAGCAGAAGTTGAATCCGTCCCAGCAAGCCAAAGCGCAGCTAGTGGCCGAACAACTGGGTGAACTTACTACTCTTATGAATACTACTTCTAAGGTATGACACAGATAATATAATACTAGCATACAGATGCCTCATCTATACTTATATTATAAAGAGGAAAGATTTTTTGTTTGTTTGTTTGTACCGAATAGGCACCGAAACTACTGGACCGATTTAAAAAATTCTTTCACCAATAGAAAGCTACATTATTCCTGAGTGACATAGTCTATTTTTTAATCCCGAAAATGGGTCCTGTGGGGTGGTCCACGGGAGCGAAGCCGCGGGCAACAGCTAGTCCCATACAAAGAAACCGTGCCGACGTAACTAGCGTGTTTCATCTGATTATACCGGTTATTTTTTAGGGTTCCGTACCCAAAGGGTACGCACCAGGCTGTATCTCATGCACCGTGATAGCTAGACAGTTGAAATTTTCACAGATGATGTATTTATGTTGCCGCTATAACAACAAAATACTAAAAACAATAAAATAAATATTTAAGTGGGACTCCCATACAACAAACGTGATTTTTTTGCCCATACGGAACCCTTCGTGCGCGAGCCCGTCTCGCACTTAGCCGGTTTTTTAGGGTTCCGTACCCAAAGGGTAAAAACGGGACCCTATTACTAAGAAGCCGCGATCCGTCGTGTCTGTCTGTCCGCCTGTGACCAGGCGGTATCTCATCAACCGTGATAGCTAGACAGTTGAAATTTTCACAGATGATGTATTTCTGTTGCCGCTATAACAATAAATACTAAAAACGGAATAAAATAAATATTTAAGTGGGGCTCCCATACAACAAACGTGATTATTTTTTGTCGTTTTTTGCTATAGTGGTACATATCCCTACGTGCGCGAGTCCGACTCGAACTTGGTCAGTTTATGTAAATCGATCGCGTTCGTTTCCGTTCCACGGCGATAGATAGATCACCATTTATATCCGTGGAACGGAACTGAACGCGATCGATGTACAAAAAATGATCAGTATAATCAGTACAGTACGTTGGCACGGTTTCTTTGTATGGGATGAGACACCACTGGGTATGTTTACGATGTAAAGGTTTGTTATTTCAAAAATGCAGGCTTTTTTTTTTGGCGCAGCTTTGAAGCACAGGTTTTCATTTTTATTACAAACTTTTGTTTAACTTGCAATGTATTTATGTGTGTTCGGGTCAAATCTTGCAACTGAATTTTAAAGCAGTTACCCTTTTTTTTCTTTTTTATTATTATTGATGGCTTGCGCTTGACCACTATCTCACCTGATGCTAAGTGACGATGTGGTCGACGATGAAGCACGCTTGCCTAGAAGAAACCTATTCACTCTTGACTTAAAGACTCCCAGGAATTAGTTCATGCAATTCCAACGCACACTCCCCGAAAAGTAACCGATAAAAAACCGCCAGGCTGGCAACTCTGCGCCGATGTTCGAGGTTTTGGAGCCTAGATTCGATGAGTACTTCATTGCCAATGAGCCTCTTGGCCCGTTTTTCGATCGACTTAAGTGCATCCAGCTGGTACTTGGCAGATCCGTCCCAGAGATGAGAACAGTACTCCGTGCATGATCGAACTTGCGCTTGTTTAAACAATACATGCACACTGAAGTTTAAATCGTAATAAATGTTAAGCTTACCTGGGGGGTGACCATATTCTCTTAGAGCGGTATCAATTTGAGATCGAGTAAGTGACAGATGTATACACGTCAGATACATCTGTCCCTTATTCGATCTCAAATCGATACTGCTCTAAGAGCTTATGGTCACCCCCCTGACCACTAATTTTTTGCAGGAGATGCAGGCAGCCGAGAAGCAAGTCCTGGACTTCTCCCGCCGACTGCAGAACTGTGAGCGACAGTTAGCAGAGTCCAGAGCTGTCCAGGGCAAGCCTGACAGGGCCGCGCATCACGCACAAGTAAGTATACAGTTTTTGTTTTTAATAATTACTAGCTGATCCGGCAGACTTTGTTTTGCCATAAAACACCAAAAATTCCTCTACCCTACCTACCTTACCATACCCTACCCTACCTACCCTACCCTACCTGCCCTACACTACCTACCCTTCCTTACCTACCCTACCTTACCTACCTACCCTACCCTACCTACATACCCTACCCTACCTACATACCCTACCCTACCTACACACCCTACCCTACCCTACCTACATACCTACCCTACCTATGTAGGTAAGGTAGCTTTTTTTTTCATAAGAACCTTCTCCTAACAATAACAAACAAAACAAAAAAAGAATAAGCGAAATCGGTCCAGCCGATCACGCGTGATGCTGTGACCAAGGGAAGTAGGGATTAATTTTTATATATATAGATAAATAAATAATTATTAACATATATATAAAGAAGTTTTATCATGTTAGATCATTAACAATTATATATTTTGTATAGCATACATTACATTTGTTTATGTATATAATCAAGTTCTACTTGCATCGTCAGCAGTACAGTTGCAAGACATGGTGACTGTGATGAATGAAGCTTTTAAGTTAAAAGGGCTGAGTATAAATGTGAACAAGACTAAGGTAATGGTGTTTGAAAGGGAAGACGATGTATCGGAGTGCGAAGTGAAAATAAATGATAAGAGTGTGGAGCAAGTGAACGAGTTTGTATATCTGGGAAGTATGTTCACAAGGGATGGAAAGATTGAAGAGGATGTGGAAAGGAGAGTGAATGCAGGGAATAAAGTGAATGTTGCTATACATGCCGTTGTGACCAGCAAATCGATGTCTCCGGAAGCTCGACTCGCCGTTCACAACGGCGTGCTGGTGCCTACACTTATGTATGGAAGTGAAAGTTGGGTATGGCAAAAAAGACATGAAAGTAGGATTAATGCAGTAGAAATGCGGTCCTTGCGAAGTATGTGTGCTGTAACCTTAAATGATAGATTGAGGAATGAGGTAATAAGACAACGTTGTGGTTTAAAAGAAGATGTAGTAACTAAAATTGAAAAGAGTATGTTAAGATGGTTTGGCCATGTTGAGAGGATGAATGATAGGCGACTAACGAAAGGTATTTACAAGGCAGACGTGAATGGAAACGCCGGGAGGGGACGCCCTAGGAAGACATACATAGACCTTATAGGTGATGTTCTTCAGAAAGGCAAGGTGCGCAGTACTCATAACCGGCGTGTGTGTATGACAAGATGTATGAATGTGAGTGAAGCAAAAGAAGTATGTAAGGATCGTAGCAGGTGGCGTTCTGTAGTCCATGGGAAAAAGGCGTGAGTTTATGTATATGTTAAATTCACACTTAGGTACAACACAATATTATGTTTCTTTTTATATATATAAAAAAAAATTGGTACCTATTGGTATTGGTAGGTAGGGTAGGGTAGGTAGGTAGATGAATGTTTGGTGTTTTTATGACAAAACAAAGTTTGCCGGGTCAGCTAGTATATATATATAAATGAATGTAACGGGTAAAACCGCGAGGTCCAGCTAGTTAATCACAGATGTCTTTAGACGAATTATGGACTTCAAGCCCTGAATCTGGGATTGCTAAAAATCGGGGTAAAATCTTTGATATGGCAATACCATCTGCATATCATCTATCGCACATGCGGCACGGCAACCATTTGTCTATAGTTTCCTCTGTCTACGTTTCTTACAGTACCGCCTCCCTGTCGACGAGCATTCATATGTAATGTAACAAGTCAAATTAGATTTTGAGCTTCACATTACAATACTGCCTCCCTGACAGACAAGTTTTCGCCCAGCAGTGGGAACAGTAGACTTATTATACTATTCAGTGTCTATAACAATACGTCCTTCCACAGCTCGAGCAAGCAGCTTTATTAGCTAAACAACAGGAAATGCAACAACAGCAGGCGATACAGCAACAGCTACAACAGCAACATCATCAGTTACTGCAACGACAGCAGCAGCAACAACGAGAACAGTTAGAACAACAGCGGCAGCTGCAGATGTTGGAGTTGGAGAAACAGAAGATTGAGAAGCAGAAGCAGGGTGCTACGTTTATAAGTGAGTTTTATTTTATTATAGCTAAACAACAGGCGCTGCAACAAGAGCTGGCGATACAGCAACAACTACAACTGCTGCAACAACAAGAACAGTTAGAAAAACAGCGGCAGCTGCAGTTGGAGAAGCAGAACCAAGGTTGTTTTTTTCATTTATCAGTGAGTTTTATTTATTGGAAAAACCTGCTATTATTTATCTTAATGATAAATGATTTTGTTTCTGTAAGTTGGTTTGTACAAACGCTTTTAGAAAAGAAAGAAAGAAAACACATTTATTTGACACAAGCCAGAGCACACAACACAAACTTAAAAAAAGAAAATGTTAGACTAAACAACAACAATATAAAAAAAAAAACAAACAATATAAAAGTAATATTGTGTGTCCCACAGCTGCGCCAAATAGGACCAGTTCAGCAAAATGTCGGGCAACCAGTGCCCGACGCTGGTTTTCAACTGGACCTGTGACCGACGACGTGACGGACGTAAAGCAGTCTTATAGTAACTAAATGTGTATATAAAACAAGTACTTACTTACATAAAAGATAAGAATAGATGTATATATTACAAATAATAAAAAATACAAGTACACTACGTAAGAATAAATAAATAAGGTGAGTGTGACAATAAATGAAGTGTGGGTAGGTAGGCTAATGCGTCATACTATTGAGGCATTCAGTGCGACCATATCCAGCTTACGTTGCGTTTTTACATGTCGATCATATTTTTAAAACTGGAAGCCGATCCCAATATAGTTGGGAAGAGGCTAGGCAGATGATGATGATGATGATGATCATATTTTTAAAACTAGATGAGGTCGGCGTTTCCTATCTGACTACTCTGAGAAGAAAGGATGAAACAAACACGAGAGGTCACAGTCTCTTTTAAAGTCCAGACAAAAATGGTCTTATGTTACTATGTATATATATATGTATATATATATTATGATAAATGTGTATGTAAGCTGTCATTATGGCAAATATATTTAATTTTAATTTTTTGTGTTGAGTAATGTAAATTATTTGCATACTATTGTATAGAATCAAGTTTTTGTTTTTTTTTTCTAACTGAACAGACAGCTGTGCTGCTGGGGAGTTTGTTGCGCCACTTCTTCTTCCCAGCAAAAGCACTAGGAAGTGGTGAAGTGCGGGCGTTTTTTGGACTGTCTTATGTAATTTTGACGTTCGGAAAGTGCTGATTCTCAGCCTAGTTTGAATAAATGACTTTTGAATTTTGTGAAAGTTTGGATGTATGTGTGGAAGTGTGCTTTTCACCCAACCAAACCCCAACGCTGTTGTTTATTACACCATTCCTCCACCACCACCTAGTGGGAGGCCTTCCAACACATCGTCTTCTGGTTCGCGGTCGTTATTCCAGAACTTTTCTGCCCCATCAGCCATCCATTCTGCGAGCAATGTGCCCTGCCCACTGCCACTTAAGTTTTGTTATTCTTCGGGCTATGTCGGTAACTAACTCTTGCGGATATCCTCATTTCTGATGCGATCACCCAAGGAAACTCCGAGAATAGCCCTCCGCATTGTCCTTTGGGTGACTAAGCTTTCAGATAAGGTCCTCTGAGCGACCACGTCTCGGTTCCATACGTGATCACTGGCAACACACACTGGTCATAGACTAGTAATTAATTAGGATTATGAATTGGATTTTTCAATTTCTTACGTACAAAGTTATCGCGACATGTACAAGATAAAATCACAAAGAACATGGCCAGATTCTGCCCTACAATCAATTCAGAATACGTTAATGTACAGTAATTATTAATATGTGAAAATTACTTGTAAAAAAATTAAAATTTAACGCAACAATTGCATTTCTCTAGAACAGGCGACAAAAAAAGCCAAAAAATATGTGTTTTAATTGTTTTTGAGTGGTTTCTATGCAGTGCATTTGCGTTTGAGAGTGATTGTCAAATGTCACTGTCAACTGTCATTGTCAAATGCCAACTGTCACTGTCAACTGTCACTTAAACGCGACATCATTGCTATTCAAAATGATTCGGCATTTTTTTTGTTTCCTTAAACAGTGTCTCTCGCATCTTTTCTGATCATAAAACAAAAACTATTGGAAAGGCTATCTCTCTCACTCTAAGCTTTAATACGACGTACTGTATGTCAATGTACATGAATATTTTTTGTTAGGGCACAGCTCCATACAAATTCTGGCCATGTCCTTTAAAAAACCCCCGATTTTAATTTTTATTTCATGCTTTTTGAACTACATATAATATACCTAGCAGCAGACACGCTTCAATCGACAATCTATTGAAACACGTAATAATGACACGATATCTTGTTAAGAAATCCAGATTCAAAGAGTAAAATGCGAATAACTTTTGAACGGCTAAACCGATTTTATTCAAACATAGCCAAGAACACTCGAAAAAGTCACCATTCAAACAAAAAAAAAAAAGTCAGTCAAGTCAGCTGTCTTAGAACCCAATGGCCTGGCACGCGTCGATGGGAAGAGACCAGATGGTATGACCATAATGCCATGGAAGTTGGGTAGGTCTTTGGTGTGGGATGCAACTTGCATCGACACTCTTGCACCATCCCATCTTCCTAGCACAGTGGGCTGCGCTGAGGCGGCTGCTGCAGGTGCTTAAAACCTCAAACGGCGCAAATACAACAACTTAATTGGTAATTATGTGTTTGAGCTGTTTGGGTTTGAAATACTACGGCCATGGGGTCCGAGTGCACACCTATTATTTCGGATTTGGTTGAGCGGTTGGCTGACTCTTCACAAGACCTTTGGCTGGGCTTTTTTTTGGCCAAAGAATCAGCATTGCCATCAAACGTGGCAATGCTGCCAGCCTTCAAGTACATAAGTTTATTCTTATTTTATTTCTAATATTAGTTTGTAAATAATCAAAAGTAAATCAAAATCGGTTCATCCGTTTAGGCGCTATGATGCCACAGACAGACACACAGATACACGGCAACACACGTCAAAGTTATAACACCTCTCTTTTTCCGTCGGGGTTTAAAAATCAGAAACGTCATCGGGACTTTTTAGATTGTCACGATTATAGCTCACTCAAAAGATATCGAGTAATTGAAAACTAAGCTCTAAATCTGCTTTGGTCTCCGTTTCAGACGCAGGCGCGGGCGGCGGCATAGTCTGCGTGCGACGGTCTCCGGGCGACGGCGCTGTAACGGTATCCATCCCGGGACAACGCAACGACACGCCGCTAGCGCAGCTCGTTGCCAACAATAAGCATGTCACCGGTAAGTGTCTCTCCCACAGAGAGGAGGCCTGTGTCCCAGCAGTGGGAACATTAATAGGCTGATGATGTGATGTGAAGTGTCTACACCAGGGCCTCTATACACCATTTGAGATAACTTTTTTTTTTTTTTTTGTTCTTTGCTTATCATGCAATCAGTTTAAAACTATGAGCAGATGAGTTGAAGGAGGATTTAGCGGGTAAGAGTTATTCCCCATCAGGAGCAACTCTCTTATCTATCTATCTATATATATAAAAATGAATTGCTGTTCGTTAGTCTCGCTAAAACTCGAGAACGGCTGAACCGATTTGGATAACTCTTTTTTTGTTTTGTTCGACAGAATACAGGGAAGGTTTAAAAATAAAAAAAATGGGGAAAAAAGGGTAGGTGTAGGGTAGGTGTAGGGTAGGTATAGGGTAGGTGTAGGGTAGGTGAATTTTTGGTGTTTTTATGGCAAAACAAAGTTTGCCGGGTCAGCTAGTATATATTATATATATATATATAAAAGAAAGTCGGGTTAGTTACACTATTTATAACTCAAGAACGGCTTTGCCGATATGGCTGAAAATTGGTGAGGAGGTAGCTTAGAGCCAGGAGACGGACATAGGATACTATTTATTCCGTTCGACAGTAGGGTAGGGTAGGTGTAGGGTCAGCTAGTTAGTAATACAACTGTCTACATATCATCTAGTTGTAGGACGTTGCGTCTTTTGAGTGTGCTGACACAATCTGGTATTGTGAGTTGAGCGGCCAGCATTAGACATTTAAATAATCCTATTTTACAGCCCGTGAGGAGCTCGTGGCTAAATAATAACAGCCGCACGGGTCTATCTTCAAGGTTAAGCAACGCTTGACGAGGTCGGTCCGTGGATGGGTGACCATTTCAACATAGCGAGTTGCCTCCGTGCCTCGGAAAGCACGTTAAGCCGTTGGTCCCGGCTGTCATTTGAAGATCTTTGACAGTCGTTACGGGTAGTCAGAAGCTTGAGATCTGACACCAGTCTTGCCAAGGGGTACCGTGTTACCCAGTTACTGGGCTGTCGAGGTCAGATAGGCAGTCGCTTCATGTAAAACACTGATACTCAGCACAATTGGAAAAGGCTAGGCAGATTTATTATTGAACAGCCCGTTCAACCGATTTTGATTTCTATTACGTCGTTGATATGACAAATGGCAGCTGTATTTAACAGCATGCTTAGGCCTAAAAAAAAATCGTTTTTGTTTGGTAATAAAATTTGTATCTTCAAAATGGTTGGAGTATAGGTAACAAGCAGTCACATACAAAAACTCGCAAGTTAAAGACGAAGGAAAATATTAAGAGGAAACGGGGACAGAGAGCGCTGACTGAATTTCCTTAGTAAAAAGTCATAATTCGTGGTTTGGCTGTCGCCTGTTTCCTCCTCCAATATTGGACCAATTTAAAAGATATTCCGTAAACTGTTAAAGTAAGATTGTATACTATGTCCCTATGTTTTCCTTTTTTCATTTATATTTGTCAAATTTGTACACTAAGCCTGTGTTGACAGCGCAATTTTGAGCATTTATTGAGGGCTCTAGTGCTTCTAAAGATAATGTATCATCAAAAAGGAAAACATAGGGACATAGTATATATCTTTAATTTTCAGTTTACGGAATATCTTATAAATTGGTCCAATATTGGAGGAGGAAAGAGACGGGAGCCAAACCTCGAATAATAACATTTTACTAAGGAAATTCAGTCGGCGCTCTCTGCCCCCGTTTGCTCTTAATAAAGGGAGGGTAGAGATTGTTCTGGTGCAAAATTACTGTTACCACACGAATGCTTATAACAATATTAGGATAAGATTCGCAGTTTTGGCTTGAATAGGAGAAAGTGCACAACGCAGATCTAGAGCCAGGCAAACGAAAGTAGACACTCGAATTATTTGCAAACTTTTTGTATCAAATCAAATATTTTTATTGACATATAAATTGTTTACACCAAAATAATTGGAGCCCTGACTTCTGAGCTAGGCAAAAACCTGTGTTACAGAAGTCAGTCCCATTGTCGGCGCTTGTTTACAATATTAGTGACAAAATTTATACATAAAAATCATGCTCAAACTAAGACTAAAATTTAAAAAAAAAAACATTGTGAAGTCAGAGTAAATTGCAATAAAGTTAAATAAAACTAAAATCAATATAAATTCAAAATTACAATAAAATTAAAAAGAAATCACAGTAAAACAATGTCACTACACTTTTGTTCCAAAAAATGTTTCAATAGTTTACACTTGATTATGTTTACCTTTGAATTTTCACTAGTTTATTCCTTTTACTATTGTCCATAGAATTTTAAATGTTTTGTGGTCCGAAATTGGTTTTAAACAATTTCTTGGAATTAAAAACTTCGGAAGCACACAAAGCACACGACGGTTGTGCGGGGGTGAATATGTATGGCAAAGCTATACTAATGTCAACATCAATTTTTGGTGATTTGTTGTGGTCTTGATAATAGCATTTATTAAGTGAAAAATGAATATAACAATTAAAAGTGGATTACGTGAGATGTCGTTTCGCATGATGTCTAAATATCAAGAAAAACATCGGGAGAAAGACGTCGAATTCAAACAAAAACAAGATTGTTTAGATTTCATAAGTTAGAATGACGCTAAGTTGAATCAACCAAAATTAAGAATACTGATGTTTTTTTATTGAGATTGATACATAATGTCTAAAATATTACCTACCTCAATTACCTATAGTATTTTTATTCAGACGAAATAAAATAAATAATTCTAAAGTATCAAATTAGGTTATTCCAGGTATGTCATACTAGTTTTGGGGTTGCTATGCTGATATTTTTTAAATTTTCCGCGTTTTTTCAGTCTCTTCTTTCGTTTGCCAGACTCTATAGGCGTATATATACGTGTTATCTATACCAAAATTATAAAGAAGGAATATTTTTTTGTTTGTTTGTTTGTACCGAATAGGCTCCGAAATTACTGGACCGATTTTAAGAAATTCTTTCACCTATGGCAAGCTACGTTATTCCGGAGTAACATAGGCTATAATTTTTTATTTTTTATTTAGAATATTAGGATACATATTGGGCAATGGAGAGGGCTATGCTCGGCGTTTCCTTGCGTGATCGAATCAGAAATGTTGAGATCCGTAAGAGAACCAGGGTTACCGACATAGCCCGAAGAATTGCCAAACTTAAGTGGCAGTGGGCAGAGCACATTGCTCGCAGAACGGATGGCCGATGGGGCCGAAAGGTTCTGGAGTGGCGACCGCGAACCGGAAGACGTTGCGTTGGAAGGCCTCCCACCAGGTGGACCGATGACCTGGTGGCGACGCTTGGGGGAGGCCTATGTCCAGCAGTGGACGTCTTTCGGCTGATATGATGATGATGATACATATTCGTAAACTGGCTGACCCACCGACTGCACAGCATGATTTATTCTTGTTTACAGCTTTTTAGTTCGCTTTTTAAGCAGGCGGGTTTTTGATTTTTAAATTAACTTTTTTTATGTGACAATGAAGTGCCACCAAAGAATTTTGACTTTGTCTTAATTGATAAAAAATTAAACTCTAAATGCTATGAATTAATTAATTCTTTATTTGCACCCAGAAATTCTAACAGCAATCCTAATATTTATTTACAGTTTGATGTTGTCTATACTATAATAATATTATAAAGAGGTAAAATTTGTAAGTGTGTATGTAGGGGGTAATCTCAGGAACTACTGGTTGGAATTGAAAAATTATTTTTGTGTTAGATAGTCCATTTATCGAGGAAGGTTATAGGTAACGTGACCATTTATTCTTTGCCTCAAAACGGGACATTGACCACAATTCGGATGTGGGATCTTCAAAAAAGTTTTTTAGTAACAGGGGACATTTTTCAATACTAAAAAAGTAGTATTTTAATGGCTGATACATTTTAAAAACCCTTTCCAAGACAGGTATAAGAGCAAATCTGGTTTTGCCAAATCCGCATTATTTGATATTCCGTTTCAGTTTCGGCGTAAAACTCCTTTAGAGCTTTAACTCGAATCGTGTAAATATAAAAGAAAATATCTTCACAATAATGCTTTCGTAATCTAAGGGTAGCCTGTCTGCAGCAGATTTACATGGGCTCCACATCCAATACTTATTAATGGATTTTTCAGAGATGATTGTAATTTCGTTAACACATGCGGCGGCCGTCCGGCCGGCTCGACTACTCAAATTTTCGCGCTGTTTCAGAAAACGGGACAATTTTGCGTCCCAGAGTTCATTTCGGGGACGCCGGGACTCGTAATTATAAAAAGGGACAGTCCCGTTCAAAACGGGACGTCTGGTCACGTTAGTTATAGGCTATATAACATCACGCTACGACCAATAGGAGCGGAGCATACATGAAAAATGTTGCAAAAACGGGAAAGAATATTACTTTTTGAGGGCTTCCGTTGCGTGCGCTGCGTAAACGGTTTCAGTTATGCAATCATGTATGTAGGTAGGGTAGGGTAGGTGTAGGGTATGTGTAGGGTAGGTAGGATAGGGTAGGTACGTAGCCAGTTGACGGAAGCCACGTGGGACAGCTAGTATTTAAATAAAAGTACTAAGTAGGAGTTGGTGTCATTTCTGCTGTTGCAAATCACCTAGATGCTAAATAACCTCATTTTAGCGTGCCTAAAATATTTTGTCGTGTGCCACCACACGGACGCGTGCCATAGGTTCGCCATCCCTGCCGCTCGCACTTCGGCTCAGGGCGTCGCTAGCGGGACAATTAGGGCTGGATCATGAGGATCCACGCGAGATACAATGGTCTTTTTAATTGTTTCGGTAATAGCCATAAGTACCGAAACAATTGAAAAAGGCCATTGTTTTTTTCTATTCTAATGGCCATTGTCTTATTCAACCGGTTGAACATAAAATAAAAGTCAAATAAAGTAATCGCTTACGAAAGATGCGCGTGCGCAGGTACAGTACGGAAGTCTATGAGCGCCGTCTCTTTCAGTCGCACGTCAATGTAACTTACGCCCGGACAATACGCGCACGCGTTCTTATCAACAGCCGGTGTTTGACTGTTTTGTTACCGGAACAAAAGGCTCCACAAAGACCTTTCATTGAGGTGTCGAAGTTTCTTTGTTATTGCTAATTGCCAACCAATGGTACCTGGTGAACATCCCACCTATAATACACTAAATGTTTTGGAAATACTTACATTATGCGTACAGCTAAGGAGTGGAATTCCCTGCCGGAGTCTGTGTTTCCCGATAGCTACAACCTGGGGGTCTTTAAGTCAAGAGTGAATAGGTTACTTCGAGGCAAGCATGCTCCATCATCGACCACATCATCGCTTACCATCAGGCGAGTTAGTGGTCAAGCGCGAGCATATCACTACATATTAAAACCGGCCAAGTGCGAGGCGGACTCGCGCACGAAGGGTTCCGTACCATTATCGCAAAATACGGCATAAAAATCACGTTTGTTGTATGGGACATCTTAAATGTTTTTTTTATTCTGTTTTTCGTATTTGTTGTTATAGCGTCAAGAGGAGCTCGTGGCTAAATAATAACAGCCGCACGGGTCGATCATCAAGGTTAAGCAACGCTTGACGAGGTCGGTCCGTGGATGGGTGACCATTTCAACATACCGAGTTTCCTCCGTGCCTCGGAAAGCACGTTAAGCCGTTGGTCCCGGCTGTCATTTGAAGATCTTTGACAGTCGTTACAGGTAGTCAGAAGCTTGAGATCTAACACCAGTCTTGCCAAGGGGTACCGTGTTACCCAGCTACTGGGTTGTGGAGGTCAGATAGGCAGTCGCTCCATGTAAAACACTGGTACTTAGCTGAATCCGGTAAGAATGGAAGCCGACCCCAATATAGTTGGGAAAAGGCTAGGCAGATTGATTGATTGTTGTTATAGCGTCAACAGAAATACATCATCTGTGGAAATTTCAACTGTCCAGCTATCACGGTTTATGAGATACAGCCTGGTGACAGACAGCCAGACACATAGGCGGACATTGGAGTCTTAGTATTAGGGTTCCGTTTTTACCCATTGGGTACGTAACCCTAAAAAACTTAGTGAGTTACATCCGTACACAAATGCGCACGCGCTCCTATCAACATCCGAACATCTTTTGTTTTCAGAACAAAAGTATCGGGGTTGTCTGTGAGGTGTTAAAATTTCTTTGTTATTTTTAACTACCTCTCCGCCCCGGCTCCGAACGTGTATACTAATGCAGAATATGACTTTTATTCTTTCTTACCTACCCATTTTTTAGGGTTCCGTACCCAAAGGGTAAAAACGGGACCCTATTATTAAGACTCCGCGATCCGTCTGTCTGTCTGTCCGTCTGTCACCAGGCTGTATCTCATGAAGCTGAAATTTTCACAGATGATGTATTTCTGTTGCCGCTATAACAACAAATACTAAAAACAGA
Organism: Orthosia incerta; assembly: GCA_948252205.1. Taxonomy (NCBI): domain Eukaryota; kingdom Metazoa; phylum Arthropoda; class Insecta; order Lepidoptera; family Noctuidae; genus Orthosia; species Orthosia incerta. The sequence goes on from OX411767.1 coordinate 6,563,154, forward strand.
ATAAAATAATTATTTAAGTGGGGCTTTCATACAACAAACGTGATTTTTTTGCCGTCTTTTGTGATAATGGTACGGAACCCTTCGTGCGCGAGTCCGACTCGCACTTGGCCGGTTTTTTTACAATAACAAACAACAAACCTAACCTTACCTAGCTTACCTATTGTATCTGTGTCTTTATGTTTTTGTGTACAATAAAGAACAAGAATAAGAACAAAAAAAAGAATTAGCCAAATAGATGCAGCCGTTCTGAAGTGATGCGTTTTGTATTTAAGCGCATCGGCATTCAGTTAATTTGTGTTAATATAGATATAATTGTTATTAATTATTATGAGAAGATTTTATTTAACTTGCAACTGAATTTTAAATCAGTTATCCTCCACCGATTAAGATGAAATTTTGTATACACGTTTAGTTTGGATGACAATGCATGGTTAGCTAAGTGACGTCATTCTTAATCCAATATAGAGGAGGGCCCAAGATGACGGACTAGTTATTTTTAGTGCACTGCCATGATTTGGGTATCAAATGAAAGGGTTGGCTGATTAGAATATGAAAAAAGCTTGTTTTTAAAATGGATTTTTTACTATCGACTGAACTTGCCCCGGGGTTAAAAGAAAGAAAGAAAGAAAAGAAAGAAAATTGTGTTTATAGGCATTTAAAACAAAAACACCTTAAAATTAAACGAACTGCGTCGAACTTTGAGTATAGTGCCCGGCACGTAAGTTGGCAAGGTTTTGCCGTAGTGGGGGTAAGTTCGAGCATATTCCGCGAACTGATCAACCACCATACAGAGCGAACGGAACGTGGACGCGACGCGATTGGTCAGTCGATCCTTGTGTCAACTGACCAACCAATCGCGCGCTCGGAACGGTGCTAAACGTTCCCCGCGCCCCGCTTTACTACCAAAGATACCTAAAAAACGACTTCTGCGCATCTAACGAATCTATCCAACTCACGTGCCAGGGATTATACTAATGAGGTCGAACTATTAATAGTGCGGTCACTGACCACTAATCTTAACAGGCTCGAACTAGACTTCTGTAAATTTTAGCTGTGATCTGTAGTATTTTGATTGAGTTATTCCAATTTAACCTTCGTACTTTTACTATCATCAAAATGCAGAAAATAAAGCTTTATAGTAAATTAAATTAAGGGTACACTAGTCGACGGCACGAACTATTTTGTGCGCGGGGTTAAAATGCATTTTATATTAACCGACAACACGTGCGGAAGAGATAGATGCTGTGATGAGCAGTAGGAAGCTAGTTCGCGTACGAATACACACTTTTGCAAATTTGAAGCGAAATGGATAATGATTTAGGACGAAACCGAGTGCGCGAAATTTTATAAACAGACCTTTGGCAGTCTAGATCTCATGAAAAAACGACTAAATCTATCTGTTCAAAATAAAATTATATGCATTGTTGAACTATTAATCTATCCCTGTATGGAGGCCGTTTTGCAATTTTCCGTCTTCTTATGGTATTTATTTGCGCCCAAAAATGCGTTAAAATTAGTATCGAAATGTAGAACTTTCGATGCTCATAACTTTCAAATGTTTGCTTTTTTTTACTTTTTTGCTTCCATACAGGGCTAGATAATGATGAGACAAATTGATATCACTTTTTATTTGGAACGTACATTGTCAAACAGTGGCATAATCCCTAGACTACGTTTGTATGGAATTAATTTCGACTAGTGTAACCTTAAGGTACTTATTCAAACCATAATACCACAGATATAAAACTAGATGATGCTATTGTATGTACTTCGCGTGTCAAAAAACGGAGTAAAATTACGAACAATGATCGTAATCTGAGCTCTTCAAAATCTAGAATAATCCCTCTTTATGCCATATTGAGCTGTAAAGACTGTATAGAAAAAGTTGGCCGAGGAATTGCAAATGTTTTCTTTCATTGGTGTGTAAATTTGTTTTCAAATTGTATGTGGAAAAATGGCACGCTTGGTTTTCATACAGATGGAAGGACTTGCGTTATCTTGTTAGTTTTATGTATGTGGTGTAAAAATATCGAAAAATATATTAAAAAAATTGCGGTTTCGTGCAAATATTCGCGGACGCCACCATTGTTGACCAATCGTCACTCATTTGTAACTAAAAGGGTAATTTAATAGGCAATAATAAACACATTTAGATAAACACTAATTAGTGGAACTGGTTTTAAAATTTAATAAAAAAATAATCAATTTAGCTAGTACACTATGACACTATTTAGAAGATTAACTTAGCTGCATTCGATTCGTTTTTAAGGGTACCGCACCCAAAGGGTAAAAACGGGACCCTATTACTAAGACTCCGCGATCCGTCTGTCGGTCTGTCTCACTGTCCGTCTGTCACCAGGCTGTATCTCATGAACCGTGATAGCTAGACAGCTGAAATTTTCACAGATTATGTATTTCGGTTGCCGCTATATCAACACTACTAAAAACCGAATAAAATAAATATTTAAGTGGGGCTCCCATACAACTAACGTGTTTTTTTTGCCGTTTTTTGCGATAATGGTACGAAACCCTTCGTACGCGAGTCCGACTCGCACTTGGCCGGTTTTATTTTTGCTACACTAATATTGTAAAGAGTTAAGATTTGATTGTTTTTGTGTAACGGATAAACTCAAAAACTACTTAACCGATTTTGAAAACTATTTCACCAGTAGAAAGCTATATTATTCCTGAGTGACATAGGCAATTTTTTTCCTTGCAATGGGTCCTGTGGGGTGGACCACAGGAGCATACCGGGATGAAAAGTATTCCAGACTATAATCTATCTCTGTGCCAAATTTCATCTAGATCCGTTCAGCCGTTCTGGCGTGAAGACGTAACAAATATTAGTAAGAACGAGATAAGTAGGATGATAGGCTAGGACCACTATCTCCCCTGATGGTAAGCGATGATGTGGTCGACGGTGAAGTACGTTTGTCTAGAATTAAGGCGCCTCCCCGAGCAAAACTCCGCGCTAGTCGAATTTTGTGCAGTTTTTAAGAGCTATCTACTCTTTATTTAAAAAGAAATATCAATTAATAAAAATACATTAAATTTCTACATAATGTTGATTCTAAAATTGTAGTACCCTTTTTTTTATAGAGATATTTGTGTCACTAATCTCCTTCCAACAAAACCATAAAAATGTGAAATAATTATTGATAGCATGCATCTCCTCGTAACGTGTTCAATAATTATTTTTTATACTAACACTAATTGATAGACAATTTGATAACGAACATTTTGTAAGTTTTATTTTTTTCACAAGACCAATATTCGATTTTATAAAGATTTTGTTCTAAAATCTGGGCGTACTCACTACCGTAATTCATGCGCCGCCAGTGCCGCTAAGCCAATAGGAATGCTCATATCTCATGCTGAGTTTTTGGTCAGGGTACGGCCTTAACCTATTCACTCTTGACTTAATTACTCCTAGGTTGTAGCTATCGGCTATCGGGAAACACAGACTCTGGCAGAGAATTCCACCTCTTAGCTGTACGCACAATGAAAGTATTCCCAAAAACCAAACCAAAATTTAGTGCGTATGCGTGGGATATCCACCATGCAACGATGGCGCATCACAGTGCGTCTTGTAGTCCGACAATTGACCATGCCAAATCGAAGTTTTTTTTTTTTTGTGACCTGGTCACATTTACCTTTAAGTCAAGTCTTATTTTATTTTCTTTTAACATTCTTTAGTATGCATTAGAATACGGATGTAACAGATTCTAATGTTTTTTTGGAGTATTTGGCAGCAAATTGGATTGTGTCAGCCTTCCCAGTAAGCTTAGCGGAGGTAGTCAATACTAAACAATAAAATTCTCCGCTCCACTATCCTGAGATCGCTTCTGTCAATGATTTCACATATTGTCCAGTTGCGTAGACAGTTTAGACACAAAACTACACCAATTTTATATCACAATATCCACTAGGAATCAATTTGCAAATAATATTAACAGCCGCTGAACTTCACTCGAAAAAATCCCGCCAAAAACTCAAATCGTAGTTTCGCAATGTTCATTAATGAAGAATGTTGCAATTAACTTACATGTCGTACTCGTGAGATACTCATTATCATTTTTGTGGTTGAAAATCTTGTAAATTAATGATATTATTAATGAGTATTTGGCAACATATTTAGGTTAAGTGCAGCGTTCTTCCTTAACGACCCTTGCAAAACCTGGAAAACTTAAGGTTCCACTAGTCGATAATTCTTCCATACAAACGTAGTCTAGGGATTACTCCACTGTTTGACGATGTACGTTCAAAATAAAAACTGATATCAATTTATCTCATCATTATCTAGCCCTGTATGGAAGCAAAAAGTAAATATTTGAAAGTTATGAGCGTCGAAAGTTCCACATTTCGGGCGCGAATAAATACCATAAGAAGACGGAAAATTGCAAAACGGCCACCATACAGGGATAGATTAGTAGTTCAACAATACAAATAATTTTATTTTGAACAGATAGATTTAGTCGTTTTTTCATGATATCTAGACTGCCAAAGGTCTGTTTATAAAATTTCGCGCACTTGGTTTCGTCCTAAATCATTATCCATTTCGCTACAAATTTGCAAAAGTGTGTATTCGTACGCGAACTAGCTTCCTACTGCTCATCACAGCATCTATCTCTGCCGCACGTGTTGTCGGTTGATATAAAATGCATTTTAACCCCGCGCACAAAATAGTTCGTTCCGTTGACTAGTGTAACCTTAAGCATGGTTCTTTCCAAGCTAGAAGAAATAATACCTTACATTTGTTAGGAGAACAGATTATATTAGAAAAATCTTCAAAGAATCGAATAGAATATACTATATTGTACATCAAATTAGCAACACAATTTTGTTTGCAAATAAAAATAATACTTACTAGCGGATGCCTCGCGGTTTTACCCGCCTAGTTCTCGTTCCCGGTTTGCATATAGGCATAAAAAGTAGCCTTATGTCACCAGGGGATAGTGTAGCTTCCCAACGGTGAAAGAATTTTTGAAATCGGTTCAGTAGTTTTTAAGTTAATTCGTTACATACAAAAATACAAATATTCCCTCTTTATAATGTTAGTATAGATAATAATAAGCCTGTGTTGCCCACTACAAGGCAAATTTCTCCCATTGCTCATTCCACTTCGCCTGATCTACTGCGATCGCTGGCCAATCTTTAAAAAATAATTAAACAGAATAAATAAACTAATTTATTTATTTATCTAATAATTTAAATGTCACTTTTGTACTTTAAATTATAATAATTAAATATTCCTCGAAAAAAAAATTTTTTTCGAGCGTTGCCACTGGTAACACTGACAGTTATGCATTACCTTTGTAGTTCCGGTGGTTTTTAGTTAGTATACAAACACGCAAGGTAACACTCGTGTGGTACTTTGTTGTTAGAAGCAGACGTGTGGTATTTTTTTCCGGGAATTAAATAAATTGTACGTTATTTGTACCCGAAAATTATTACAAAACTGTATGTGAAGTGTGTGTGACTGTTATAATAGTGTAGTTAATATATAAAATGGAGTTTCCAATTAATGGGGATGATATTAAGCGATCTTTCGCGTCGCGAGTGCCTATAGACATTGAACTGTACTACAAGCGTTTTTGTAAATTTATTATAGCGATTCTTACAACTACTCAACTTATACATTTATTCCCAGTTTTAAATGTAAGCGAAGAGCTCGCTCCAGCGCCCTCAACTTCTAAACCAGCTGATAAGGGCAAGCATCAGACATGGGAACAAGTGGTGGCTCATATTAACCAGGTCGCCAAAGGAGTCAACAAACAAAAGGTAAATAATTATAATAATTCTAATAATAATAATCACAGACGCAGCTTTGGAAGGCTTTGGTGGAGTGACGACCTGGTCTAGGATGCGGGAGTCCGGTGGATGTGAGAGGACAGGACCGAACAGTGTGGCGACGCTTGGGGGAGGCCTATGTCCAGCAGTGGTCGTCTTTTGGCTTAAAAAAAGATGATGATATTAGTGGGATGAGTCGTGTCAGCCAATGGCTTAATAGCCACGAGTACACCAACACCTTATGAGGCTCTCGTGAGGCGGCTTGATTCAGATAGCAGTACTTCTGGACACGGCTTGTATTGTTAGGAGGTTCCTCTCTATGGATCTCTGACGCCGGTAGCTTGAACCTTGTTTCCTTTTCCGGTGGGCCATTTAAAAAAATGTGCAAGTTAAGAAAGGACTTTTAAATTAAGCAACTATAATAGTCTAATAATATTAAACTATAATATTATAAAGAGGGGAAGTTTGTAAGTTTGGATGTACAAGGTAATCTCTGGAAGTACTAATCCAATTTCGAAAAGACTTTCACTAATAGATCGCCACATTATCGGTGAGTATTATAGGCTACATTTTATCCCGAAAAATGCCATGAGAACCATGCCGCGGGTAAAAAGTTATATGTGATAGTCCTCCACACCGAATTTCGGGCATGGCCGCCAATCTCAGTAGAGACTGGCCATCGACGTGGGATATATTATGGCGCACAAGTGCGGTACAGGTGTAGGTGTACAGGTGTACAGTACTCCCCTTCTTGGCCTCTCTAAAGTTGGCTACAATGTCTGCGCAGTATTAAATCTTATACTAAAACTAGCACGCCAACTTCGGGGCGGCTAAGAATATTGGAGAGAACTGTACTGTAAACTCCGGTTTTAGGGTTCCGTACCCAAAGGGTAAAAACGGGACCCTATTACTAAGACTCCGCGATCCGTCTGTCTGTCTGTCTGTCACCAGGCTGTATCTCATGAACCGTGATAGCTAGACAGTTGAAATTTTCAGAGATGATGTATTTCTGTTGCCGAATTAAAATAAAATAAATTGAGGAGGGCTCCCATACAACAAACGTGTTTTTTTTTTTGCTGTTTTTTGCTCGATATTAATAACGGAAACAAGTAGGCGCTTGAAATATTCACAGAATATTCAGTTGTATATTCACTTCAAAAAATAGTAGTGATTAAATTAAAATAAAATAAATTAAGGGGGGCTCCCATACAACAAACGTGATTTTATTGCAGTTTTTTGCGATATTGGTACGGAACCCTTCGTGTGCGAGTCTGACTCGCACGTGGCCGGTTTTTAGACATATAAGGCCTTGTTAATAAAAACTTTTTTTTATTCATATGAATATTGAAAATACTGATTAGATTATATATTCAAATTGTTCAAAGAAATTTAGAATTAACTCAAAAATTGATCACAGATCATAGACACAACAGTTGCTGCAAACAGCTGTTGTTTCTATAATCTATGTGATAGTTGGACCCCTTTTTCGCACTTAGACTCGCATTTGGTCCATTGTTCGTGCAGGCTTCCGCTCTGTGAAAGGGAATGGGCCGTAATCCACCACGCGGGCCCAGTACATGTTGATGGATGTCACATGTCTTCGAATGTTTGGTTCTAAGACATGCCGGTTTCCTCACGATGTTTTCCTTCACCGTTTTGAGAGCAGTGGTGTTAAATAATTTATACAAAGTAAAGCGCTTGAGTTCGAACCTACGCCCTACAACTTGAAAGTCGCTGCCGTTACCAATCGGCCACCACTACTCAAATGGTTAAAATCATAACATAAAACCATGCTAGTATTCACTGAGGCTCATAGTACTGCCACATATTGTCAGCAAATGGCTTAATAGCCACGAGCTTCGACCAACACCTTAGGAGGCTCTCGTTAGGCGGCTGGGTCAAGGGCCTGATCCAGAAAGCAGTACTGCTGAACACGGCTCGCATTGTTAGGAGGTTCCTCTCTGGAGCCCTGATCACCGGTAGCTTGGACCCTGTTCTCGATACCGGTGTGCCTGTTTTTTATATTTTTTTATTTTTTATTATTTAAATATGTATTAAGTAAGAATTACGATAAATAAAATAAAAATAAATGAATTAATATTTTTAAATAACGTAATTTTGCCTATTGCCAAACACAAATCCTGTCTCCGGGCTGCTACTAAAAAAAACAAAGTTGAAACGCCTATCAACACTTTGCCAAGTTATAATAACTCAGCCTGATCATCTTTCATACAGTCATCGTTTTTTTTGCCCTTACCTTAATCTTACAGCCATCCACATAACCGAGGTTCACACAACTTCTCGGGCACCGTTACTACGTTCAGTCTTATTTTTATATTCTTGTTTCTTGTTGTATCTATTTGTGTAACACTACACCAATTAGCTGTTAATAACAGAAGGTGAATATTACTGATATGTTGATAAAAGTAAAGGCAGGAAGTTTTGTGCAGGAGCTCGGCTAAATGGTGCCGGAAAAGCATCTGTTAAATAGTGCTGAGATTTTTATACACAAGACCCATTTTCAATCACAGACACCCATACATCGTTTCTTTGGTCTTCTCCTATTCTTATAGCTATCCAGATTTATACTCTAAACTTTGTAGACCATTTTCATTCCTCCGCATAACATGTCCGTACCGTGACAACTAATTTTCACACAACTTCTCGGGCTCCATTGCTACGTTCAGTCTTAAATTCTTGTTTCTTATTATACTTATGCGTGTAATACCACACTCAAATTAGCTGCTATATATTGATAAAAGGATAGGCAGAAACTCTTGTGCAGCAGCTCAGCTAAATGTTACCGGAAAAGCATCTGTTAAATAGTGCTGAGATTTTTATACGCAAGGCTCATTTTCAATCACAGAGACCATACATCGTTTCTTTGTCTTCTTCTTGTTCTTCTCCTATTCTTATAGGCATCCAGATTTATACTCTAAACTTTCTTGACCATTTTCATTCCTCCGCATAACATATCCGTACCATGACAACTAATTTTCACACAACTTCTCGGGCTCCGTTGCTATGTTCAAGACTCCTTCTTAATACTTGTATCAAATTCTATCCATTCAACACCACACATTCCTCTTAGCATCCTCATCTCAGAAGTTAAATACTACTACTACTAAATATCTAAAAATATATAACCTGTTTAAAAATGCAATATGAAACCCGACGAATATGTATGAAATTCATATGAGTAAAAGGTATTTATTTATAAATATTGCAGGATATATCTAGAAAGAAGTTGTCTATTACGTATTTATATGATTACATTTTTTACTGGCAGAGATATATTTTTGAATTTCCTTAGTAACGCAAGTTATTTTTTATCAGAAAAAGCACAAAGAGCCTAAGGAGAGGACGCCTCAAGCGGAACAGAAGCCTAAAGAGGTGAAGGAACCACAGAGGTCCAACTCTCTCCCAGACCCTCAAACCCTGTCGAAAAAGCAGAGGAAACAGCTCGCTAAGCAACAGGTAAGAACTCCCCAACTGGCACCTATCAGGGGCCATACCATGAGCTTTTATAGTAGGGCCCCAGACCAGGCTTAGTAGTAGTCTAGTCCCCGTTGAGCATCTTTTGCTGTCACCACCGACTAAAAAAAATAGAGCACTATTGTAGGCAGCTGGTTGGACGGAGAGAGAAATGGCGTAATTTAGTCCTGCAGTGCTATATCGATCAGAATGCCGGTTAACTTGGACCTTACTTGATTTATCACATTTTTTCACGTTTATTTCTTAATTCTTCTGCTCCACAGCCACTAGGGCGCAAAAACAAGTGATATGCAGAACATTATTGTTTTGAATTATTGTTGGACCTTCTGAAGACTGTATAAATATATTTGTATTGTATAAACTCAATTTCATTCATCAAGGTATGTACTTATGTACCTAAATATTGTAAAAAGTTTTTTTTTAAAGAGTAAGTATGGAGTTTCTTGTGCATTCTTCTCCATTACAAGCTACTTTCCGAATGCACGGTAGAATCAACTATTATTATTTGTAAAAAGTAACGTTCAAAAGTGCCGCTTGGTGGCCTACTTGAAATAAAATATCTTTGTCTTTGATACAATGTATATTTTCTGCCAAGCCTTTACCCAACTATATTGGGGTGGGCCAGTGGTACTAGTGTTTTACATGGAGCGACTGCCTACCTGACCTCCACAACCCAGTAACTGGGTAACACGATACCCCTTGGCAAGACTGGTGTCAGATCTCAAGCTTCTGACTACCCGTAACGACTGTCAAAGATCTTCAAATGACAGCCGGGACCAACAGGTTAACGTGCTTCCCGAAGCATGGAGGAAACTCGCTATGTTGAAATGGTCACCCATCCACTGACAGACCTCGTCAAGCGTTGCTTAACCTTGATGATCGACCAGTGCGGCTGTTATTATTTAGCCACGAGCTCCTCCACGTTTATTTCTTAGAAATTACAATTATCTATCGCTTCCTATACTTATAAGACTTAAACCATAAATAATTCTCATCCTAGGCCGCAGAAGAAGAGAAGTTAAAACAACAGCAGGCAGAAGTAAAAGCTAAAAAGCCAGAAGCTAAAAAACACGAACCGCCTAAACCCGAACCCGCTAAGAAGGCCGAGAAGAAACCGGAGCCGGAGAAAACCAAGAAGGAGAAGAAAGAAGAGAAGAAGAAAGAGAAGGCAGTCGAGAAGAAAGCGGAGAAGAAGGGCAAGGAAAATAAAGTGGAGAACAGTGAGTATTCCAACAACTTTTAGATATTACCCTTTTTTTAGAGTTCCGTACCCAAAGGGTAAAAACGGGACCCTATTACTAAGACTCCGCGATCAGTTTGTCTGTCCGTCTGTCACCAGGCTGTACCTCATGAACCGTGATAGCTAGGCAACTGAAATTTTCACAGATGATGTATTTCTGTTGCCGCTATAACAACAAATACTAAAAACAGAATAAAATTAATATTCAAGTGGGGCTCCCATACAACAAACGTGATGTTTTTGCCGTTTTTTGCGATAATGGTACGGAACCCTTCGTGCGCGAGTCCGACTTGCTCTTGGCCGGATTTTTTTAAAAGTTTGAAAGTATTTTGTAATAAGGATATTTCCTGGGTAGAAAAAGAATTATTCCGTATAAATATAAGTCCGTCAGTGAGATTATTAAATTCAAAACAATAAAATTCTAATGAGATTTACCATATTATGAATTTTATTGTATTTTAAGAACAATTCAAAAATAATAATAACTTTATCTAAATTATGTAAGATTTAATAAAAAATTACAATAACACAACGTTTTTTATCAGCACCGCCACCTCAGCCCAAAACACCAAAACAACCGGCTCAGCCACAACAACAGACTAAAAAGGAGGCCAAGAAACAACAGCAACAACAGCAGCAACAACAACAGCAGCAGCAACAACAACAACAAAGCAAACCGCATGTAATCAACATTACGCCAGATACCACCATAGAAGTTGTTAGTAAAAAGGTAAGATTTTAATATCCATTCTTGGTTCTGCAAATTTTATTTCCCATACAAATTTTGTTCCACTGATGACAAGTTTATATGGAAAACTAGCTGACCCGGCAAACTTTGTTTTGCCATAAAAACACCAAACATTCATCTACCCTACTCTACCTACCCTACCCTACCTACCCTACCCTACCCTACCTACCAATCAATTTGTTTTTTGAATAATAATGAATACTAGAAGTGCGCGCAAGATAAGTCTGCGCGCGACGGGTGGCGTGCTTAATGTTGCCAGCATAAGTGATCTTGTTTCCTTCATTTAATCAATAGTCATTTTACATAACTCGAAACTTAAAAGTAATTTAAGTTAATTACTAGCTGTTTCTACTTGCATAGAATATAATGAAAAAAGCTTCATGAAATTATTTGTAAATCATTGATTGAATACTTATTAGTACCTTCTGTTAAATTTGGTCTAATAATGGTCCATCAGTGGCTAATACCGTCCATTTCAACTCTTTTTAATTTCTTCATCAACAATTTTTGAAGAAGCTGCTGCCACATAAACCTCTTCAGTTATTTGGGTGACGGTGCAAAATAACATTGATGCATTATATTACATGATGCCAATCCTGCGGCACCGGTAGTACGAAAATTTAGGGAAATTTTATTATAATGGTATCCCTAAGAGTTACCTGTCAAATAAGAAACGCGGGCTCTATCTTTGTAAAACGGTACCGTAGGCCCGTTATTGTCTTGTTTACTTCAAGAAAACATTTCTGCCCGCACTTTAAATTACTATTGGCATAATGATGGCGATTATTTACATCGTAAAACGAATAAAAACACGGAATACAACCACTGACCTCTATCATACAAGTACGCTGGACTACATATATTAGATGAAATGACAGTTGATTTTTGTGCCGAATCAAAGCGCCCCACTCGAGGTTCTCAGGAACTAAAATTGACACATTAAGAGATAGGTTAATACCGATATTTCTCAAGATATATATTCGCCTGGAAATATTACATTATTTTAACTAATACGAGTATATGAGTATTAGTAATATTTTTAAATTACACTAATATCAAAATAGTAGACTTGCCAAGGCGTATCACTCATCTACTGTATTGACTTCTCATAATATGTTGCAACTAAATATCTCATATTGGTATTAGTGATGAATGTTATATGAATGCCTAATAATCAGTAATAATATGTTAAAAAGCAATGTGTAATACTAAATTCTGGAATCATCATCATGATCATCCACAGTCCGACTTCGCCCACTGCTGAGCACAGGCCTCTCTCTTCTTGTATCAATCACCTCGTTCCTGTCTGGAATTAATTCTTGAATAATATCATGATAATTATAATTGTATTAACAAATGTTTTTAAGTCAAACAATTTATATCTGCATCTGAAACAGTTGAAAACTGACATAAGTCTTCACGTCGCTGGAATGCGATGTAACTCTTATTTGCACCTTAACACTACAGAGACAGGATCTCAGCGATGAGAGCGAGAAATATGTCCGTTGTAAATTATTATCCATCTCATTCGTACGCAAATATTTGTATGAATGATGTTCCAACCGAGTGAATCCAAACTATTGTAAATGTAAATATTAACTAACTAGTATACTTGAGCGAGCAGATACTTGCTCAAATATACTAGTTTTAAGGATAAGTTGTTAGCCTATCCCCATATTTAAATCTCACTGATCTGACAGTAATGCGCTATATCTTTAGTAGCACGCTATCCACTAGTTTATAGCTTGCAATCTGATTGAAAGTATTTTTCAGTTAACCTTTACAGCAAGTTTTCTATTACTTAGAAATTAATCTCAATTAAAATAATTGGGATTTTCATGTTCTCCTAAGTATTAAATTATTCTCACGTATTTTTATACCGAAGGCTATGTCCCATCTCTAATATTAGTTCCATGGAATCTCACGTTAAGTCACGTTGCTATCAGCGCCAAAATGGCGAAAATCAAATGTCTTAATTTTGTCATCGATAATATGAAGTCCAGCGTACTTGTATATTAGAGGTCATTGAATACAACACACTCTTTTGACACCTGACATAAATGACAGACGATTAGTTTCAATTTCCGCCGCGCGCAGACTTATCTTGCGCGCACTCTACAACACGAATGCAAACTTTTGTTTTTACCGGCAATCGAATTAAAATTTAGAACACAAAAGCTGCTATTGTGAATTAACTATGATAGTTAGATTATTCTCTCGTAGACTTTTTAACCGACTTACCAAAAAGTAGGAGGTTCTATGTTCGACATTATGTATATTTTTTTTTTGTGTATGTTCACCGATATCTCCGTCAATTGTGGACCGATTTTGAAAATTCTTTTTTTGTTTGAGACAGTATGTTCCGAAATTGGTCCCATTACAACAGAACTCTTCAATAAATAACGGCAAATCTCTAGTGATTGCTGCAATCGCATGTCTGTTCATTGTTTATACCATTTCTTAACATAACATCACGCCAGTACGCTCTTAAGGGGTAAGCAGATCTCTTATTTCACCGGTCATGTTCAATTTTCATGATATTCGGTTAATCTATTCTGGTGTTAAAGGTTACTAAACAACTTGCCTATTAGGTAGGTACAACTAAAAAGTGAAAAATAAATTTATTTTTGGAAGTCGGTGTCCACAAAGAAAAAATTGTACGGACCAACTTAAGTTATTTTTCACTTTTTAGTTTTTTATTTGGAAGTCGGTAGTATTTTTTTCCAAAAAAGTTTGTTTTAGTTAATAATCAGTACTTAAATCATAATTTTAATGTATCATCAATAGTTTTCTCAGCGCATGCCAAGGAATGAATTTTATAGGCAAAATATTAATAACATATATATATTACAGAATCTTTGCACCAACGAGCCTGCTCACCCAGCCTCATGCAGCATCATGGAGCAACTTAGCTGTGGAGTGCAGGTATGTGCTAGAGTGATTATGTAGTGTGTACTCATACCGACGTTTATAAATACATCAGTTAGAACTCATATGTCAATGTCTGATTTGAGTGATGTGTGTCGTGGTCTGTTTCTGAACAAACTGGCATTTAAGGAATTACATTAGCTGCAATTGAAGGTTCGAAGAAACACCGGTATCTTTTTCTGCATAAAAATTGACATAAAGAAAAAGAAAGAAAGAAAAAAAAAATATTTGTGACCCGCACAGGAGACACGAGATAAGAAAACACAAACAATAATAAAAAATAAAAATAAATAACTCCGTGCGAGACCAAAAAGGCTCCTATCTCAGCATGTGCAACGATATTAAAAAGAACATAACGCTGCGCTGATATCGTTTACGCTTTTTACTTCTGTTGCATGGATTGATAATATAGTACGATGCAGTTAAGGCTAGTTGTAATTAGTATTTACTGAAGCAGATACCTGGTTACGCACAACTGTGCAGACTTCGGTAGCCAATTTCACACCTGGCCCGTGTTGTAGCATGCAACCCGCATGAAAAAAACGTATTCAATATCAGACCTTTATGAAACAACACAAGGAAAGCCTAAACTTACACTCAAATCCATTAGTTACTGAATTCTTAAACCAGTCAGCGGTGGTAAACAAGGCTAAAAAGAAACCCCATTCTTTAAATAAAGAAAGAAAACTCTTATTTGTTACCAACATAGGAGATACAAGAGATGAAACAAAAAAAATAACATTAATAAAAAAGAACACCGTGCGAGAACAACAAGTCTCCCATCTGCATTTTCAACAATAAGTGAGAGGCTGGCTGCTCCGCCACAACAACATCTAATCACAGAAAGCATACGCTTATTTTTTTATTTGTGATGGGTTTGCTCTTGACTCTAGTCTAGGTCAGAGGTGACAAAGACAGAGTCGACGATATATATATACATAAATATGTTTATAGTACGAGATCCCACCTCAAAAATCCGCAGTCATTATGTTTTTGTAAAATTTAATTTTTATGAAAGATACTTGATCGAATAATAGATTACAGCAGGGTTGCCTGGCAAACAGCCGCAAACAGATTGCCGCTTATTGAGAGCTGGCAACAATTTTTAACACGCTTTTATTAGCTTGGTATGTATCAATGTAACAGAATCTCTGAACGTGATTTTCAACCCCTTCAAAACTTCGGATTGATTTGAAACTTTGCACACTTATCAAGGACCGATGACAATGCAATAATTTAGTCAAAGTCAAAGCCAAAGTCAAAGTCAAATATGTTTATTCAACTTGGTTCAAATTTACAAGTAATGAAAGTTGATTCTACCGTGGGCGTTTAAATAGTTTGTCCCATTAACCTTACCAAGATCTTCAGGATTAGCGACTTTTAAGTTCAATGTACCATTAAAGCGTGTTTTTTAGTTTTTAGAACTACAATTTATTTTTCCACACCTCTTGCTTTCAAATGACGTTGGTTTGACAGTTGAAGACACTTGGAACCTTACATATCTGCGGTTAACTATCAAACATAAATTACAATTTATTTAATTAAGGTATTTGCGGCTACATATTTCGAGGCAACCCTGCAGCCATCTATTCTACTGACAAGTATCAGTCATGAAAATTAAGTTTTATCAAAAACAAATTCAACTGCAGATTTAAGCAGTGGGATCTCAGACTTAGCTACTGAACTGTTAAACCAGTCAAAAAAATATGAAAAGGGTGAAAAGAAACCACCTTATATTCTTCTAAAGAATACGCTTATGGTCTGACGACCGATTTCAAATAGAGGAAAAGGGACAAAAAGATTATTAGACCTTTCCATATTAAAAGAGGCGTTGGCAGTAATCCTTACAGAGGTATTCCTAGAGACGAGAGGAGTGATAACTCTAGGCGCCAGATGACTAAAGAGCGCCAAAAAAACAAATGTGAATTACAATTGCCAGGTCAAAATAAAATTTTGATGGCGCCTTTTGAGAGGCGCGGGAGCAGTGTTGTCAGATCAGATTTAGAAAAATCCGTAGGATCACGCTGAAAAAGCCGTAGATAGTCTCAATAAAAAAAATAATGCATGTGCTAGACTCGACGCCCGCTGAGTTGCTGCGGTCTGCTACAGACATGACAAGTTCTCGTGCGCTAGGTCCGACAAAATTCTTTTAGTGTACTCTCCAAACTTCTTGGCCGGTTACAATGGCTGCGCAGCAGGAAATCTCATACTAAAACAGTAGCGTGCCATGCCATGCGCATCGGAATCCTATGTTTAGCCCGGCCAAGAAGATTGGAGAGTACCATGATGAACTGGTCCTGTCTGCAGCAGACTCAGTGAATTTTCTTAGCGTGTTTAAGCGGCCTTAGTCTTGCGCCGTTCTGTGCGAGTTGAATGTAGCGAGAATGCGGTATGAGAGTGGGAACACTTTCGAGACGTAAGCTCTGACACTTGCAGGTGGCTGATTTGAAGCTGCCGCCCGGCATCACGCTGACGCGCGTGCAGCCTCACGAAAAGAAGGAACCGCCGCCCATCAAGTCTGTGGTGAGCATCGATCGTCATCATCATCATCATCATCATATCAACCGAAAGACTTCCACTGCTAAACCTAGGCTTTTTTTTTCGTGGTGGAATTCCAGCAATTGTTGAATACAGGCCTGCTGATCACAAAGCCAAGAGGCAACATTGGGGCCCATGGCAATGCTGCGACTCTTGGATCCTACAAGGTCTATACCCGCGAAACCGCGATACGCGGCAGCGGTAAACTAGGGGTTTGTTTGTTTGATTCCTGTCAGACAAAACGCGCTGCCATGTCGAGTTGCTAAAGATAAGTCTCCCCCAAGGGTTGCAAGATCGACCGGTCATGTGCGTCTCGCATCCAGCGGAATCCTGCAAACTTAACTAGGTTTTCGGTCTACCAAGTGAGAGGTCTTCCAACGCTGCGTTTGCGGCTCGTGATCGACACTCCAGAACTTGTCGCCAAGAGTGAATAGGTTACTTCTAGGCAAGCGTGCTTCACCGTCGATCAAATCATCGCTTACTATCACCATGGTCAGACGCGAGACTATCGATGAATAAAAACTTATCGACCACATAGATCGTCCATTCTGCGAGCAATGTAATGTGCCCACTGCCACTTAAGTTTGGCAATTCTTCGGGCTATGTCGGTAACTTTGGTCCTTCTGACGATATATTGATACGATCACGCAAGAAAATGCCGAATGTCTCTCTTGTGGTGCGACAACTAAACTGCCACATACGAACTACACTGACGTCACACAAATTCCACATCGCACAATCAAAGTTCTTCTCCTTCATGACACACATAATAGATATCTGAGGTCATCGGAAAACTTGAGACTAGTGATGCCGATGCATTCCACCAGCTTTTACGACAAATCTTTTACGGTTCAAGCGGTGCGGTTGTGGAATGCTTTGCCCGTGTCAATAAGGCGTGCTCAATCTCTGCCCATTTTTAAAACAATGGTAAAGAATCTCCCTTTAATAGTTGTATTTCTGGATTTCTATGCTTTTGTTCCATACTTATTACTGTATATATTTGTCTATTATATATATATATATGTATGTATTCATTTTATATATAAATAGTACACCAAAGACTACCTACAGTACTGTCTTTCCTTCCATTTTTTTAAAATCCATCCAAAGGTTGTCTTGAAAAGATCGCTTTTAGCGATAAGGCCGCCCATTGTGTCACCCAGTGTAATTTTTCTTTGTCTATACTTCCTGTAACTTATATGGTGTACATAATAAAGAGTATTCTATTCTATTCTATTCTTCGCGTGATTCGAACATATACAGCAGCCCGGCCACAGTCATCGGGCTGTTGCCCTGACCACACTACTCTCGTCTGGTCGGAGGATCCAGTCTTTTTAATGGAGGTTGCTGGACTCTACAGGTTGTTCCGCATACTCCTAACAGTTCTATATTTACCTGCTGTTCCTCACGGATTGACATATAGTTGCCTTTATTTATAAAATTCTCTAAGCTATTTAGCAACTGGCTAGCAGATTCTTTATTCAAATTCTCTATAGAAAATTTAAAAATAGAATGTGCTAGCAATCGCTGAACAGTATCGAGATTTTTGTAAATAAGAGTATTTTCTTATCAAACAATCAGCGTAGCCTTTTGCTCACTATGTTGGGATCGGCTTTCAGTCTGACCGGAGTCAGTTGGATGACAGTGTTTTACATGGAGCGACTGCCTATCTGACCTCCACAACCCAGTAACTGGGTACCCCTTGGCAAGACTGGTGTCAGATCTCAGGCTTCTGACTACCCGTAACAACTGTACAAATCAATGTCAATGGATGGTTACCCATCCACGGAGCGACCTCGGCCAGCGTTGCTTAACATCGAATTTTGACCCGAGTGGCTGTTATTGTTTGGCCACGGGATCCTATCTGACTCTTCTTCATATTAGTTGTCTTCATTCCTGTAGGTCATGCACGTCTTGGTAAGCCTTGACGGAGTCACTGTCGAGCTGCTTCCACGTCACTCTGTCTTCGGCTCTTCTCAGGGCACTGGTCATCTTGAGTCCTGTAATCGCCCTTATCTGGTCTGACTAGACAGTAGGTGAATGTCCGCGCGGTCCATTACTATCCGCCTTTCTCACTTTCTAGGCAAGCGTGCTCCATCATCGACCACATCATCGCTTACCATCAGGTGAGATGGTGGTCAAGCGCGAGCCTATATAAGGAAAAAAAAACAGTTTTTCGAGGTTGTCTGGCTGTCTGCCAGCGATATGGCCACTCGATATTATACCATCAAACGGGGTGAATTGCAAGAATGCAGAGATGAATAGAAACAAAACTTTGAAGAGAATTTTAAAGTTATAAAAAAAAATACAGAATGTAAATAGCCACTTCGATATATCAATAAAATTGCTTCTGCCAGCGGCTATCGAGTGATAATCGGCGATTATCACTCAGGAACGTAATACTGCCTATGTGCTATTCTGATTATAATCAATCTCTGTGTCAAATTTCAACGAGATCCGTTCAGCCGTTCTGGCGTGATTGAGTAACAAACATACATCCACACATCCATACTTACGCATTTATAATATTATATAAGTTTATAAAACAAAACGATGTTTTGTGAACCAATAAAGTGGTATCAAAGTTAAAATCCTAATCAAAGTTTTGCTCCCTTTCACCCCTGCATTCGTATTCACCCCGTTTGTAGGTAGCATATCTTGAAGAGTCCTGATTTGATGTTCAGCTGGAGCCTCTTTTGCTATTTATGTATAATAATGTTATGTTATGTGTCTGTCTGTATAGCCTTTGTGGAAGGCGGGTCAGCTGCCAGCTGCGCCGACGCCTGTAGCTCGTCCGGCGCCCGTCATCAACGCAGACCCTGCCAACGTTATGTTCACCACCGCGCATCCTGGTAAGATACACGTCTATTTTATTCAAAGTCAGATAATTTATTTCAATTATGCTATTAAGGTTACACTAGTCGAAAATTTTCCATACAAACGTAGTCTAGGGATTATTCCACTGTTTGACGATGTACTTCCAAAATAAAAAGTGATATCAATTTGTCTCATCATTATCTAGCCCTGTATGGAAGCGAAAAAGTAAAAAAAGTAAATATTTGAAAGTTATGAGCGTCGAAAGTTCCACATTTCGACACTAATTTTAACGCATTTTTGGGCGCAAATAAATACCATAAGAAGACGGAAAATTGCAAAACGGCCTCCATAAAGGGATAGATTAGTAGTTCAAAAATGCATACAATTTTATTTTGAACAGATCGATTTAGTAGTTTTTTCATGATATCTAGACTGCCAAAGGTCTGTTTATAAAATTTCGCGCGCTCGGTTTCTTCCTTAATCATTATCCATTTCGCTACAAATTTGCAAAAGTGTGTATTCGTACGCGAACTAGCTTCCTACTGCTCATCACAGCATCTATCTCTTCCGCACGTGTTGTCGGTTGATATAAAATGCATTTAACCCCGCGCACAAAATAGTTCGTGCTGTCGACTAGTTTAACCTTAAACGGGCTTTTTGAATGTTAAAAATCTAAATCTACAGGGTGTTTGGAAGGGAGCTGTACATACGCCTAGGGTAGAAACTAGGGATAGTCTGCTACCTACCCCCGCCCATTATATTGACCTTGGCCTCAAGGTTTTTTTTTAATTTATTTTTATTTTTTATTTGACTTTTTTGTGATTTTTTGACTAAAACTACCTGTAGCTCAAAATCT
Organism: Orthosia incerta; assembly: GCA_948252205.1. Lineage (NCBI taxonomy): Eukaryota > Metazoa > Arthropoda > Insecta > Lepidoptera > Noctuidae > Orthosia > Orthosia incerta. The sequence goes on from OX411767.1 coordinate 6,583,566, forward strand.
ATCCATGGGACCGGTCGGCTAATGGTCTTGTTTTAATCGTTAGAGTCTTAGGGTCCTGCAAAAAATTATTTTACACCAGAAAATTGTGGAGAAGAAAAGTTATGGGGCCTGAAGTTCCGTAGTAAGGTAAAGAAATAATTTTAAGGGCAACTTTCTATGGGGTTTAAAAAAAAACTAACAGGGTTGGAGTTCTTCTGATTTTTTTAAAACATCCTCAGTCCATGCCCTTTCTAACGATATGCTAAAAATGTAATTATCACTTTTAGTTTTAAAGTTATTAATTAATTTCCGCAACTAGGGCACTTCAAGCAAAAATTTCAACTAATGAAAATTAAATGTGTTCGATCGTAAAAGGATGGCAAATGAAACAAAAAATTTGGTAATGACTAATGTCATTAAATTACAAATTAATACGATACGATTAATACGATTTGCCTGATTTAGCGGAAGAAGTGTTTGACGAAGATCGGCCCATAGTCTTCCAGCACGACGGCTGTCCTGCTCATTGGAGCCTAGCAGTGAGGGAGCTTCTGGACAACTGCTTTCCTAATTCTTGGATTGGTCGGGGTGGGCCAATTCCCTGGCCCCCAAGGTCGCCTGACCTTACCCCACTCGACTTCTACGTCTGGGGAAGGGCGAAAGAGTTGGTGTACGCAGAAGAAGTACCAACAAGGGAGGTTCTAATTAACAGGATCCACGCCGCATTCGATACAATGCGCGAGGAACTGCTGCTTAGAACGGTGACCGTGGAGATGAGGAAGAGGTGCCGAGCATGTTTACAGGTCAATGGTCATCAATTTGAACAAAATTTGTAATTAATTAAAATTAGTAATTAATTAAAATTTGTAATTTAATGACATTAGTCATTACCAAATTTTTTGTTTCATTTGCCATCCTTTTACGATCGAACACATTTAATTTTCATTAGTTGAAATTTTTGCTTGAAGTGCCCTAGTTGCGGAAATTAATTAATAACTTTAAAACTAAAAGTGATAATTACATTTTTAGCATATCGTTAGAAAGGGCATGGACTGAGGATGTTTTAAAAAAATCAGAAGAACTCCAACCCTGTTAGTTTTTTTTTAAACCCCATAGAAAGTTGCCCTTAAAATTATTTCTTTACCTTACTACGGAACTTCAGGCCCCATAACTTTTCTTCTCCACAATTTTCTGGTGTAAAATAATTTTTTGCAGGACCCTAAGACTCTAACGATTAAAACAAGACCATTAGCCGACCGGTCCCATGGATAGATTTTGAGCTACAGGTAGTTTTAGTCAAAAAATCACAAAAAAGTCAAATAAAAAATAAAAATAAATTAAAAAAAAACCTTGAGGCCAAGGTCAATATAATGGGCGGGGGTAGGTAGCAGACTATCCCTAGTTTCTACCCTAGGCGTATGTACAGCTCCCTTCCAAACACCCTGTATACTAATATTATAAAGAGGAAAGATTTTTTTGTATGTTTGTTTGTACCGAATAGGCTCCGAAACTACTGGACCGATTTGAAAAATTATTTCACCAATAGAAAGCTACATTATTCCTGAGTGACAAAGGCTATTTTTTTTTATCCCGAAATTGGGTCCTGTGGGGTGGTCCACGGGAGCGAAGCCGCGGGCAACAGCTAGTTTTGGACATGAAGATCTACACTTAAAAAAAAGTGATATACAATAATAATGAATTACTTGTATACCAAATACATGTAATTAATTAATCATACGAGAGGACGATGTACCTTGAATAACACTACTATATATAGATACAAAATGTGACACAATCTTACAATTAAACCTAATTTAGAGCTCTTCCGAGGTGACATTTTGAGCTATTAACTAGTTTAAAATACTAAACTGGTAAACCAGGCAGAATTGCAATCCATTCCTGCCTAGCCTTGCAAAATAAATTGCAATTAAGCTCTTCTTGAACTACAAATTAGCCGTGAGTTGATATCTCTCTTGAATTGGGCAAAAGTAACCACTGACTGGATTCCGAATAACAGGAACCGGCGACGCGGTAGGCCCAGAAAGAGATGGCGTGACGAATTAGACGTTTATCTAAAGGATTGGCCAGATGTGGCAAGAGACAGGGAAAAATGGAAAGACGGAAGGGAGGCCTTTGCCCTGAGCCAAGAGCCTCGACTCTACTGGACACGGCGCGTATCGTTAGGAGGTTCCTCTCTCAGGAGCCCTGACCACCGGTAGCTTGGACCCTGTTCCCGATACCGGTGGGCTACTATTTTTTATATTTTTAAATGTTTTTCTTTTTTGTATGTATTTTGTAAAATATTTAAAAATGTAAGAAATAAGAAAGAAAATTAAATAAAGGACATAAGAAATATATATATCAATGGGAGATTTTGATTGCCTCTCTTTCTTGTATTATCCTCTAGAAATCTTCAAATTATTGTTTATTCTTAACTAATAAAAAAACAATCTGTCCACAGAACCACCAAAGCCAGTAATCATTGCCGACCCACCGCCACCACCGCCAGTCGGAAAATCGAAAAAGGCTAAAAAGAAAGCCAAAAAAGCTGCAGCGGCCGCAGAAGAAGCGAAACCGGAAGGCGCCAACATGGTTACCCTGCGGAACCCCATGTTCCACGCGAACTTACCTCCCGTACAGATCAGTAATCAACCCGCTCAGAAGAAACAAGAACAGATCAGGATACCGGACCCTATACCGATGCCGCCGAACGCTTGCCAAGCAACTATCACCCCTACCTCCAACGGGATGTACACCATAAGGAACCCATTGATGACCATGATGCACCAACAGAGCATGATGGGGGTTAGAACACAGAGTCCCCAAGTAAACCCTATGTATGGACAACAGTACAACTACACGAACCCTAATCAGTACAATCCTGTACCTCCAGCACCGACTCAGTACATGGAGCAAACTAGAGCGTCACCTAAACCAGACGACTTCCAAACTAGAATCATGAATTTAGCGTCCTTTACACAGAAAAATGATGAAGGATACTCCCTATTCAAGACACCAGACGACAACCAACAACGCAGCTTTTTAACTCCAGAATACTATGAAAACCAAAGTCCTAAGTCCGTTGTATCACCGAACCCTATAGGGACACGACCAGTCGACGCGTCTCGGTCCTTCGAATCGGATTCCTCTCTCTTCGCGAATCCGATTCAAAGACCCGAACCTATAGGAACTCCTTTGAAACAAGAAGAACGGTGTGACTATACCGGTCTGTACACTCCGTTTGGACAAGAAGATCGGAATGTCTTCAGGAATGCCTTGTTCAGTGATAAAAATGAGACTTCTAGGATGAAGAATGAAGAAATGGGGGTCAATAATGTCGCGAATGGAGATTCGTTGCCGTACTTTCAAAGGTTGAGAGTCGGGTCTCAGCTGAACAGTGAGGTTACGATACATCATGTTACGGAGTCCAAGTTCTACAAGGGACAGGTGAGTTATTTTTATTAATTTTAACTCAAACAAAGAGGTAAAATTGTATTAATTTTTACTTTTATAGGGTAATCTTTAGAAGTACTGGGGGTGACCATAAGCTAGTGTAAGAAACTCGAGTCTTTTAGTCTTCATTTCGAGACTTGAGTAGATTTTCAAGACTAGGACTCGTTAGTCACAAGAGTCCGAGTCCTTTGAATCTTCTGAGTCCTTTCGAGTCTTTTAAGTTCTTTGAGCTAGACTGAGTCATGAACTTGAGTTGGTGTATTATAATAGGTAATACAATAATTTGTTAATTGCTATTTTATTTACTTCAAACTACATATATGGATTTAGAGGTCTCAGTCGTGAGTTCTTTTTGGCAGGACTTAAGACTCAAAATTCTGTAGGACTTGAGCTCTAAGTTTTATTTATAAGACTCCGAGTCTTCAAAATAGCTTTAGTTTTATTAAATAAGACTCCAAGACTCGAGTTTCTTACAAACCTACCATAGGCTCTTAGAATAAGGTTATTTTGAGTGTGCATAAGGGACAGATGTATATGACTTGTATACATATGTCACTTTTATACAGTCAAACTATTATAGTTTTGACACGTCAGGGTACGGAGGCTGATCAGATTACGAAAAATATTCCACTGATAGGACGCTACACTACCGCTGAGTGTCGTTTGTGAAGTTTTATCCCGAAAACATGCACGGTTTCTGAAGGTTGGCAACGAGAGTGAAGCCGCTGCAAGCAGCTAGTTATTATTAGTTCGGTAGAAAAATGCTTCAGGCACTTTATTTTACTACTAGCTGTTGCCCGCGGTTTCGTCCGCAACAAACTAAAAAAAAATATGCAACGGCATATAATTAGGTATTAAAACACTCGTGTGATACTATTATCACACGAGTGAATTAATAACCCCTATTATGTGACCGTTGCATAAAGTACTGTTAAACTGCTATTGTAAGGCAATGTTTTTTAACACGCTAAGTTCATACACTCGCTTCATCTAGTTAGATTTATGTGTTTGGAACCTTCACAATGAAATTTGTACCTTTTCGTTTATTAAATAAAGTTCTATATTGTTCGTCTCTGTGTGAGCTGAAACTTAATGTTATTTTTCATGTCCAGGAGCCTGGCTTGCCCTTGGATTGTGGGCTGCAAGGAGAGGAGTCGTTATTCAGCAGACCACCGGCGCACACGTGGCCTGACCAGCTGTACGGAACGCCTTGTCCCCCTAGTAATTCCGGTAAGTCTATTAGTTATTTTTAGTTTAGTTATTAGTAGTGGCTGAGCGGTTGACTGCTGCGCTGTGTCTAGCTGGCTAGATTCCCGCACGGGCCAACTATTTGTAAATAAAATTAATTAATAAGTATTCATTAAAAAAAGAGGTTGCAGAAAAAACCAGCCAGGTCAGGTTGTCTTCTGACATAGGCCTCCTCTAATAGGGAACTATGCGCAAAGCTGCGCTCAGATGGCGCCACAGGAATCGGCGTAAATAAACTAGAGAAGGGCGTTTTCGATTTTTTGCACAAACGGTTATGTATGTGTTTTCATATCGATATACGCACACTATGCAGGCTGGCATATTATAAGTTGGGGGATTACATCAATGATAAAAATGCTTGGCTAAATGCTAGTCCTGCTCCACAGCCACTAGGGCGCAAAAACAAGTGATATGCAGAACATTATTGTTTTGAATTATTGTTGGACCTTCTGAAGACTGTCTATATATATTTGTATTGTATAAACTCAATTTCATTCATCAAGGTATGTACTTATGTACCTAAATATTGTAAAAAGTTTTTTTTTTTAAAAGAGTAAGTATGGAGTTTCTTGTGCATTCTTCTCCATTACAAGCTACTTTCCGAATGCACGGTAGAATCAACTATTATTATTTATAAACTTTAATGTAACGTTCAAAAGTGCCGCTTGGTGGCCTACTTGAAATAAAATATATTTGTCTTTGATATCGAAAACGGTTTTCAGATATCGATATCAGTAGTACAGTTTGGAAAAGTTAAAATGTTATTTAGATGAGCAAACTAACAACGAACGCAAAATAATACTTAGAAAGAGAGGTAGCGCATATGGTTTCTAACGTTTGCGTTTTGTTCGTAGTTCGTACGTTTTCGCATTGTTACGGTATAAGTTTTGATTTATTCGTTCTCGCACGTTAGTAAGGTTTTTAATAGATACAGCTTTTATAATATCGGTAATTTTGATATCGATATGATATGATATCTAACACATATCCGATATAAGTTACGTTTTGATATATCGGACCCATCCCAAAAAAAAAACAAACTGTCAAAGTCGAGCGACAAAATTTCGCAGTATATGCATACAAAATATAAAACTAATAGTGAAAGAAACATGAAGCTAACTAACTTCCCCAATATTATTATTTGGTTTTTGAACACAAGTTATCTTGTGTTGTTGTTATGTTTTTGTTTACCCCCAGCCGTCAAGCGCCATTTGGCGGGAGCAATTGGCAGTAGTGTTCCCTATTCCCACGACTTGTTTCGGTCCAGTGCAGATACAATTACAAATATTTGAACTCGCACACACAAACAGCCACAATGCCGCGGAAACAATTGGTCATTTTTTTATTCGTTGACATTGTATTATTTGCACACCGACCCAGCGAAATTCGTACCGCCTCGGAAGAAATGAGTTAATCTGTTCTTGAGATATCCTTAAAAAAACGTTCCAATAAATATAACAACATATTTTTTTTTTGTGAATATATTAAATGTTTTAATAGTTGTTCCGTAAGATCATGAAAATGAGTTAAGCCTTTTTGTTTTATATCAATAGATTTTTGTGCGAATGTAAGCCAATATCCTTGTGTTAGTAGGCGTGCAGTCAGCACACAACTCGGCCAGCAACTCGCCGGGAGCTGCGAGTACTGCGGGCGCAGTGGGCGCAGTGGGTGCAGCGGGCGCAGTGGGCGGCGCGCGCGCGGCCGAGCCCGCCGCCGACGAGCGCCGCTTCGGACCCGTCGGAGAGCGTCCCGCCGAGCACAGAGGTACGTACTAGCCTAAAACTCTCATTTTTAGGGTTCCGTGCCCAAAGGGAAAAAACGGGACCCTAGTGATAGCTAGACAGTTGAAATTTTCACAGATGATATATTTATCGCAAATAGGAGGGCTATCTTGGATAAACACTCGATCTTGTGGGCTTTCGTGGGTATATGCATGCTACAAAGCAGGTAACTTATGCCGATTTGAAAGAAAGAAAGAAAAGAAAGAAAAAAATATTTATTTGTGACCCGCACAGGAGACACGAGATAAGCAGAACACAAACAATAATAAAATATAAAAAACCCCGTGCGAGACCAAAAAGGCTCCTATCTCAGCATGTGCAACGATATTAAAAAGAAAATATCACTGCGCTGATATTCTGATAAGGCCCACTGTTGATGCCACGGACACACTCACGGAACGAAACATACAATATATTAGGAATAAAATAGAATAAAACAAATAACAAAATAGTGCAAACACAGAAGGTGAGTTACAGTATGTTTGTGTATAATTTATAAAACAAATAAGTAAATAAAACACAATAAATATACGACCAAAAACCCGACGGCTCAATAGTCATTTGTCGAAACCGTAGACAAACGAGAGAGCGCGCCAATCCGTTGTTGACGTCGGCTGTCAAAATGAGAAGAAAAAAAAAAAAAAAGATAATTAATGGTGATTGGTGAATTAAGTTAGAAATTTCTGTAAATAAACAAAGTGAAAATATAGCTGGTATTGGATAAAACAGAGTGGTGTGAATATTACTGTGTGTAGTAAAGTCTTCAGTGTAGTGTTCGCCAGAAAACATAAACTAAGAACAAGGAACATGACAGTAATTAAGTTTATACGCTGGCTTCTTTTTGCTTGAGTAATAAGTACTGCTTGAAATTAGTACTAAATGTTCCAATGGTCTTCATAGCACGAAACGGCGGAGGAAGATCGTTCCAGATACGAGAGGCAGCGAATTTAAAACTGCCTCGGAATGCAACAGTTTTGTGAGACGTCAACAAAAGGTAGGCAGAAGCTCTCGTTCTGACCTTGTTTACATCTCGGGACCAGGTCAGTTTACTAAATAGATAGTCTGGCTTTTTTGTGAGAATTATGCCAAAGAGCAGGGTAGCCAAATGTAGCTTTCTACGATCTGACATTCTCATCAAATTACCCTTATTTAGAAAAGGCGTTACATGAGATCTAGGAGGAATGGTAAAACAAAATCTTGCACAAGCATTCTGTACTCGCTGAATCAACCTTTCGCTCCTGCCCAGAATGCACGCCCCATACACAGTGTCAGCGTAGTTCAGCTTGGATAGAACTAGTGACTCACAGAGCATGATACGCATCTCCACACTTATGTAGGGACGCACACGGTACAGAAGCTTAAGCCTGTAAAAGCAGAGAATGGAGCTGTATTTGGAGATAGTCCTTGTTCCAATCTTATCAAAGCAGCGAATTCGGCCACCTATTCGTTTCGCTTTCTCTCAACAAAACACACTTTCAAGTTTATAAAGCCACACTTTAGGCTACTTCTCAATTATTTCTCTCACAACTCTGTTTTTCAACTTTTTGCAAACGCGCTCCCGCGCGTTCCTTTTTCTAACCCTTTTCCGACCAAATATGGCGGGCGACTTCGCTCAGGTCGCCATCTTGGCTACCCTGCTTTCATTGGTTTAAGAACACCTCGGGCAAAGTTCACAGCTTTTAACATCCAATCAAAATCGAGTATTTTGACATAAGCCAAATAAAGTGTTGTCAATCGAATAAAATCGAACTGAGATTGAATCGTAGGCTAAATGTTGCCAATTAAACAAAACTGAATTAATAAGTTTAGATGCGTCATACTTCTTTGTTCTAGATTGTTATTAGTAATCAGTAAACCTTCCTCCTACACGGCCATTCTGACAGACAAACGGCCCCACGTTTGAGCGACGAGAGAAATCGTTACTCAATTTTAATAAAAAAAAAAAAAACAGACAGAGAGACAGAACAACAATAAAAAAAATAAGTAATAGGTTAAGTTCGGCCGCTCCTGACCAAATAAAAAAAATAACGTGGTCGTGACATCTTCCTTCTACGTGAAACCTTCAATCAACACCCTATATTACCAGCCTATAACAAAAATCAAGTACTTCTTAACTCATGAAAACGGAATTCTCATAGCTTTCACACTGTTCATTTGTTTTCTCAAAATTACCCTTATTTAGAAAAGGCGTTACATGAGATCTAGGAGGAATGGTAAAACAAAATCTTGCACAAGCATTCTGTACTCGCTGAATCAACCTTTCGCTCCTGCCCAGAATGCACGCCCCATACACAGTGTCAGCGTAGTTCAGCTTGGATAGAACTAGTGACTCACAGAGCATGATACGCATCTCCACACTTATGTAGGGACGCACACGGTACAGAAGCTTAAGCCTGTAAAAGCAGAGAATGGAGCTGTATTTGGAGATAGTCCTTGTTCCAATCTTATCAAAGCAGCGAATTCGGCCACCTATTCGTTTCGCTTTCTCTCAACAAAACACACTTTCAAGTTTATAAAGCCACACTTTAGGCTACTTCTCAATTATTTCTCTCACAACTCTGTTTTTCAACTTTTTGCAAACGCGCTCCCGCGCGTTCCTTTTTCTAACCCTTTTCCGACCAAATATGGCGGGCGACTTCGCTCAGGTCGCCATCTTGGCTACCCTGCTTTCATTGGTTTAAGAACACCTCGGGCAAAGTTCACAGCTTTTAACATCCAATCAAAATCGAGTATTTTGACATAAGCCAAATAAAGTGTTGTCAATCGAATAAAATCGAACTGAGATTGAATCGTAGGCTAAATGTTGCCAATTAAACAAAACTGAATTAATAAGTTTAGATGCGTCATACTTCTTTGTTCTAGATTGTTATTAGTAATCAGTAAACCTTCCTCCTACATATTTATATTGCCGCTACTGTTGTTCTTCAGAAAGGCAAGGTGCGCAGTACTCATAACCGGCGTGCGTGTATGACAAGATGTATGAATGTGAGTGAAGCAAAAGAAGTATGTTAGGATCGTAGCAGGTGGCGTTCTGTAGTTTCTGCCTACCCCCATGGGAAAAGGCGTGAGTTTATGTATGTATGTAACAACAAATACTAAAAACAGAATAAAATAAATTTTTAAGTAGGGCTCCCATACAACAAACGTGATTTTTTGGCCGTTTTTTGCGATAGTGGTACGGAACCCTTCGTACGCGAGTCCGACTCGCACATGGCCGGTTTTTTATTAGGTAGACTAAACTGATATTGTGTGGGTTGTCACTTTATTGTTACACTAGCTATCCCACGCGGCTTCGCTCCCGTCAACTGGCTATCTACCTACCCTACCCTACTTACCCTACCCTAATACATGAATGTTACGTAACTTTAACCGCTTACGCAGCGCACGCAACGGAACCTCTCAAAACGGGCAAAATTATTCTGCCTGTTTTTGCAACATTTTTCATTGTTGCTCCGCTCCTATTGGTCGTAGCGTGACGTTATATAGCCTAAAACCTTCCTCAATAAATGGACTATCCAACACAAAAATATTTTTTAAATTCCAACCAGTAGTTCCTGAGATTAGCGCGTTCAAACAAACAAACTCTTCAGCATCATAATATTATTAGTATAGAATTAAAGATAAAAGAGTGTTGTATCCTGAGTGATCTAAAATCGAAGTAGATCGTAAATGAAAGTATGTCATGACAAATAAATACATTTGTAAAGAAACATGCAGCCCTTATATAACTTCTACTCATCTAAGTCAGACTACATTCTATCGATCGCATTTATTTTATGGGATATTATAAATTGCATATCAAATAAAATAATCGTCATCATTTATGTTCTTTTTTACATCAAATAACTTACTAAATGTTTAGCAATACTCAAACTGCAGATAATTCGAAATTATACATCAATATGACATTACTTTTTTCCTCATAATGCAATACAGTTAAATTTATTTTTGTACAAAAATACTACATACATAGCAGAAATACTAACTGCACAGCAAATTTTCCATATTTCGTAGCAAAATAACTATCTCAGTCGCATATTAACCAGTAAGTACAACAAAACCTGTTCATCACATTTGTCCTAATTTTCAAGAAGTCATTAGTCCAAGAGCGAGCGAAGCGAGCTCGGGAACTTAGGGCACCCCGACACGGACAGGTTAGGTTCGAAAAGATGACGGCAGCTGAAGTGAGCGAGCAAAGCGAGCGAACTCAGCTCCCGTCATCTTCTTCGTGTTAGGTTACTTTAGACCCTTTAGACAGAAATAGGAGCCCCGCGCAGCGGGGCTCCGTCGACATTGTCGTTAAATAGTAATCGTAAAAACTTTAACCATGGATTTAAAAGAAAAAGAGTTAATATGTATGATGTGCATTAAGATTATTAGCTGTGCATTAATAAAAAAGCTTTTGCTTTATGAAAAATCGCTGTAAGCTGCGAAAATAAATTGTAGTGTGTTTAGTGATATTTTGCGTTGAATATTTTGCTGCGCAATCAGTAATTTTGATGAGAATTCGGAATTTTATTGCATAGAAAAAGGATATTTTTTTATTTGCGTTTAAATACTACCCTTATTTTATTTTTGACGAACTATCTTTATTAAACTGTTATATTTAAATCTACTACGTTTATCTAACATTTAAAAAAAACGAGCAATTTTTGTATATATAAATATGAAATTTAGTAGTAAAATAACATTTTGGAGTCATGACACATCGATTCGATGAAACACATATGATTCGACCTTATATACAACACTATACTCCGCGCTTGCAACATTAAAAAAAATATATAGTTATAGGCAGGCTGACTTTTTTTTGAAGAAAATAAATAGTGTAGGGGTAGGTCGTGCTGACGTCACGGTTCCGAAGGAAACACTGATGATTTGCAGGTGTTTATTTTTGTAGGAAAGTTACAGACTGTTTACACTATGTATTTATAAAGTATACGGCGTAGTACACACAACCAAGTCCGCTTGAACGAAGGCGGGGTACTTAGCCTTCTAATCCAACTGACAGGGATGTTCTGCGTGACAAGAATGGTAGAATCAATTATTATTATTTTAACGTTCAAAAGTGCCGCTTGGTGGCCTACTTGAAATAAAATATCTTTGTCTTTGTCTTTGTCTTTGACACATCCTAAGACGAGGATCCGCAGATGCACCTTTCTGTTAGCTGGGATTTTTATTGACGAACGACGATACTCTGTCGAAGTCATTGAATGGCAAAAATTTTTAACACCGCGATTCAGGATTCCGACACCAATAAAAAGTGACCTCTAGTAGTAATACTGCGAACCACTTACAATGCAGTCAATGAAGTTGACTAAGTGAGTCCTCTACTACTTACGTTCCTCAAAGGAATCGTAATCAATAACAGTTTGAAGTTTTATACGCAGATGGCGCTATTTGTAAGATATATTATACTTAATATAGTAATGCGGTGTGTTACAATAGTATTTTTTTTAACTTAGTTTGGGGACATTTCAACATCTATCGGGACCGCTAGTTTATAGTATTAGCAGGATTTATAGATAAATTTATAAAACAAACTTTATTGTCCACAGAATCCAGCGTGTTCCTCCCCGACTCGTCGATCACGAACCTATCATCGCTAGAAGTATCGGAGCGCGAGATCGAGTCGTTCAAGCGGTTCGACTACTTCTTCGAACCGCCGCAACATAAACCCAAGGTGCAACTCGACGTGAGAGACATCGCCGCTGCACTCAGACAGAATCAGAAGTAGACGATGGAACTAGAAAACAACAATCTTTCTCTCAATTGTGTAACGCTAAGGTGTGGTCAACTTTTAATATCTATTACGATGCCTCGCGGTTTCACCAGTGTGGTTTTCGTTCCCGGGTGAATACAGGGATAAAAAGTAGCCTATGTCACCCGGGGATAGTGTAGCTTCCCAACGGTGAAAGAATTTTTGAAATCGGTCCAGTAGTTTTTACAAATCTTTCAAATATTAGTATAGATAAAGATAAACCGGTTCACAGTCCCATGACTCAAGGGCTGTTGTGATTGTTTAATTATTGTGCCTGCTATGTGGATAGTGAACCTGTAATTTTTTTTCTAAACAATCCTTTTTATAAAAAATATTGCATTTTCACGAGTAAAAAGCATGTGTGCAAAAAGTCAGCTCAATCCAACACCGAGAAGTGAGTCAAATATTACTTGCAAGATTTGATTGTAGACACCGGTTCAGGTGTAAATACAAGCTTAAAAACTGCTGTAAGTGATTATTTCATCATCATCATCATCATATCAGCCGAAAGACGTCCACTGCTGGACATAGGCCGCCCCCAAGCGTCGCCACCTTGACCGGCTCCTTGCGTCATAATGATTATTTTCATAGATAAAAATATGTACAGTTTATTAAAATACTATAACAACATACAAATACTACTAAGCCTAATAAATTATACTCAAATATGGCGTCGAAAAGCTCTCCCACACCGTTGAATAAATATCCCCAAAGGCAAGTCTCATAAAAAAAATTATTTTCCATACAAACTTATTGTCAGCTGACCTGAATTTGTATGGGAGATTTTTTTTTTTTTAATTGTCTATGGATTTGTTGGAGATATTTTTTATTTAATGGTAGTCTCGCGTTTGACCACTATCTCACCTGATGGTAAGCGATGATGTGGTCGACGGTGAAGCACGCTTGCCTAGAAGTAACCTATTCACTCTTGACTTAAAGACCTGATGAGATGGCTACAATCTAGGGATTGTAGCCATCAGGGAACAAAGACTCCGCAGGGAATTCCACTCCTTAGCTGATATTTTTGGACAGAAACAGTTTTTAGGGTTCCGTACCCAAAGGGTAAAAACGGTACCCTATTACTAAGACTCCGCGATCCTGTCTGTCTGTCTGTCTGTCCGACTGTCACCAGGCTGTATCTCATGAACCGTGATAGCCAGACAGTTAAAATTTTCACAGATGATGTATTTCTGTTGCCGCTATAACAACAAATACTAAAACAAAATAAAATAAATATTTAAGTGGGGTTTCCATACAACAAACGTGTTTTTTTGCCGTTTTTTGCGATAATGGTACGGAACCCTTCGTGCGCGAGTCCGACTTGCACTTGGCCGGTTTTTAAAATATGATCACACTTTGCCGTTACACCCAGTTAAAACTAATACAAGAAAATATTTTATATCGTCATCCAAAATTATTCTAGTCATTAGGTATTAATATAAGAGTAATTTATTTTTAAATTTCTCTAAAAAAAAAAATTTAAAAAAAAAACAGCTGTTCAATATGGATATTCTAGTATAACTCGATTGAATAGCTGTTTTTTTTTTCATAGATAATTTTGGTAGGTGATGAAGATATCTTCTAGTATTCGTTAAATAATTGAAGAGAAAGATTGAATAACAAACCAGTATGAGTTGGCCTCTTGTTGTATATGATTTCCTTGCAATGAGAGGTTAGCTTATACTGGTGTTTATAAAAAAATGTGACATGTATACAACCAGTGTAAGTTTACTTCCTTTTTTATAGAATGTCTCTACAACGGTAAGTCCGCTTATACTGGTAAATAATAACTTTGAAAAATAAAGTATTGTAAAAAAATTTAAAACTATTGTATTTTGGCAAAACATTAATTAAACACCATGTAAAAATTATAATATTTTTCAACACACTTACTCGAAAATGGCTCGTATTGCACCACGTTTAGGCTCACAATGCAGTACTTGTTAGCGCCCACTATCAAGTTTACATAGATACATAATTTCACGCATTTAACCTATGGGGGTAGGCAGAAACTGCAGAACGCCACCTGCTACGATCCTTGCATACTTCTTTTGCTTCACTCACGTTCATACATCTGTTCATACACGCGCACCTGGCCTTCTAAAGAGCATCATCTATTACAGTCCAACTATTTTCTTAACGTCCCTCGACAATCATCGCATTGCCGAATGCAAACAAATGCTAATTGCCATGTCCTTCAATTATTAGATTCATCGTGTATAATAATTTTAATTCAGAACTAAGTACTTCATTGTTGTTTTGTTTTGATTTCCGTGTGAAATATACATAGAGCTGTAAAACTGCCAGCTTTGGCAGCTTGCCTCAGCATTTTTAAAATAAATTACTTTTAAGTTAAAAGAGTTTTAGCAACTCTATATAAATCGAAGTTGATTGAGAGCGTCCGATCAGCACCAAGTGCAAAGGGCAACTGATAGAAATCCGACGACTGACGAAACACGAAGTATGCCGAGGGACACTATGGAAATAGGTGTACTGTAAATCCGTATATGTTCTTATCATTGTTTCGACTGCCTTGTAAATACTTTTTTTAGGGTTTTTTTCATAAAAAGTACCATAGAAAAAAGCTCTTCTATTTTTATTAATTTTCTGGAATCTTTTCTATATTATTTTTTTGTAAAAACTGTATTCGAACTATCAAGAACATTTATGAAAAGAGTAGCTGCCGTCCGGTACCAGTACTTCTATCTTTTGTACTGTTAAGTTTCATCAAAATTCGTTCAGTAGTTTTTTCGTAAAAGAGTAACCGTAAACATCAACCTTTCACTAATGTAATAATTAAGTGTAGGATAACCATTCTCGCGTTTACCATCGCACAAAACTTCATTAGAAGACTAACTGTGCCATGCGGTTTCACTCGCCCCCGCTATTACTTTGTTTTCGCTTAACGTTCTTTCAGACTTATTTTTCTTTTTGCTCGGTTCCTATCGGTCGTAGCTTGATGTTGCATAGGCTAACTTTCCTCAAGAATTGGACTATCTAATGTATGTTGAATTTTTCATCCATTAAAACATCTCCGAGCCATGAATAGAATAACTTCTTACTAAATATGAAATTTATTTTTTTGTAAGTGTGTTGAAAAACGTCGTTTTGATGCACTTGGGTATTTGTCATGGCACTCTTTGGCTTATAATGTCAATCCCGCGTCGGTTGCAATGATAGAATGCATTTGCCCGCTTTCATCAAAATATGTATTATTTAAAATTATCTTATTGTACATTACATTATTTTATGTCTTGCAAAAGTATGTTGTAATATTACCGGCCTGAGAAAGTCCCACAGCTGGGCAACCACCTCTTCTCATACAGAGAAGGCTCAAACATTGTTCACCGCGCTTGCTCAATGCGATTTCAGAAGTATTCTAAAAGCGATGGCCTGTTTCCTGATAAGCTCCGGTTCACTTATATAGCGGATATGTATTTTGAAGATACAAAATATATATCCGCTATTCGGACACCAAAACAGGCCGAATTAAGACGAAAATATTCTCGGATGTGTAATTACTGCCATGTAAGTAATAATAATGACAAAATGGCTTCTCAAGCCAAGCGTTGTGTAAATTTGACGTTTTTTTTTTATACTAATTGTAAAATAAGACTGCGATTTTCATTGCAAAACACGGAATGACAGAAGACATGGCCTGTAAATAAAAATATGGTTGTATAGTGACATGGTCTATTGCGAAAATAGACCTTATTGTAATGGAGTAATGAGTAAAGTAGCTAGATGTAAAAATGGCACTTGTCACGTTTTGAAAATAGTTTTCGAGTTTGACATGTGAGATTTCGCAAGAAGTAGACCTGTTGTAAAAATGGGGGAAAATAAAATATGTAGTTTGTTGTATATTTTACTGATTACTCTATGATATCTACGTAGCGTTAAAAATTGATAAAACATTACCAAAAGACATCATTTTCATCTGAAATTTCTTTTTTTGAGAAAATTTCACGATGTCGTGTACAACTTGAATTCAAAATTCGATTCATCGCCAGCAACTTAAATATCGACTTTATTCTCGTGTATTCAAGTTGATTTTTAAATATTTAAAAGGCCCTATAAACGACATAGTTTCTTTTTTCAAAGTTTGAAAAAATATCGCGAATTTTGAATTCAAATTTACACAAAATATAGATCCGAGTTCTAAAAGGTAATTTTTGAAGTTTTTAACGTATCTGTGGTAAAAAAGGACGTGACTTATGTATAAGAGAGCGAAGAACGTTTATATTCAGTCTCCAATTGTATCACATTAATATAAATAATAGTATTTTGTCGATTTTCGTTGAGTTCAGTTGGTTGTATGATGTAAAACTTAAGTGAAATACATTATCATAGATGAATTTATAGTGTTTTCTTTTATTTATCCCCTTTAAACGTGTTGCGGCGACCCCAAGTAACAAGGGACAAAGACAGGGAGAGATGATATCTTATTTTTTCCCAACCACTTGAAAGCCATAAGAAGCAACAGTGATCACCAGAAATTGCCAGCATCATCTGCCTAGCTTTTTCCCAACTATATTGGAGTCGGCTTCCAGTCTTACCGGATTCAGCTAAGTACCAGTGTTTTACATGGAGCGACTGCCTATCTGACCTCCACAACCCAGTAACTGGGTAATATGATACCCCTTGGCAAGACTAGTGTCAGATCTCAAGCTTCTGACTACTCGTAACGACTGTCAAAGATCTTCAAATAACAGCCGGGACCAACGGCTTAACGTGCTTTCCGAGGCACGGAGGAAACTCGATATGTTGAAATGGTCACCCATCCACGGACCACCAGAAATTGCCAGCAATTAAACTATATGAGGCACTCGTCTTACCGCCAACGAGTAAGGCCGTTTGTTCACGACACGACAAAATGAAGTCACGATTCAGAGCTCCATATATTTGTATGTACCGTTTGTTCATTGCACGACACCGCACCACACGCGATACAATTTACAAACGGTTTTTCGGCTATGGCATCGCTGCCGCTATGTCGTCGCGACTTTTTTCAGTGACGATTTAGCGGCACATCGCACCGCACGACTCACGCGTGGTTCGTCACTCACGCGCTTATAGAACAATACATGTGCACTGCAATGTCGTTGCAGTATTGTGTCTAGTGAACAAACGAACGGACGAAAGTCCGTCTGCGTGTGTCGTGTGTTAAAAATCGTGTCGTGCGGTGCCTCGTGAACAAACGAGCATAAGTCATGTGCTTAGTGCGAGTTTTTTAACGTACTCACTCGTGATAACGTAAACGATCTCTTATGTCAAAATGTATACAAAAAAAAGAGGTTTTGCCTTGCCGTCACCAGACGGCGCTTATCCAGTTTCAATACAAATTGGCGTTAACGTTTACGCGATTGAGCGTGAGTAAAAACTCGCACTAAGACCTCACCTACTGAGTGAAGTGGCGAAACAATAAAACGTCACTCGGCCGACACAGTCCTGTGGCCAAATGATTGTTTACACGTATCACGGCGCTTGGCCATGAGTTTATACATACCGAGTGCTCAGCCGAAGGCATTGTATCGCAGGTTGTACTAGGTAGGTGTAATCACTCTACAAGCGATTAAGCTATCGACTATTTTCTCGCTGGAGAAACGGACTAAAGATATAGAGCCCGTATCAATAAAAGAGACACATACAGAGTGGGCAAAAAACCGTGGATCAAACGAAACAGGGCGATAGAGTCTGGCAAACGAAAGAAGAGATTGAAAAAGCGCGGTAAATTTAAAAAATATCAGCATAGCAACACTAAAACTAGTATGACATACCTGGAATAACCTAGTTTACTTCGTCTGAATAAAAATACTATAGGTAACCTATAAGTATAATTCTCGCCAAACTTCTTGGCCGCCCTGAAGTTGGCTACAATGGCTGCGCAGTAGTAAACCTCATACAAAAACAGCACCGTTTCGTGCCTTGCGCATCCGGTAAACCAACTTCAAGGCGGCCAAGAAGTTTGGCGAGGACTATAATATATATGTCAATGCTATAGGTACTTTAGGTAGGTAATACCTTTAGATATTATGTATCAATCTGAATAAAAAAAATATAACAGTATTCTATAATAATTCTAGGTTATTCACACCACACGTAAATAATCTTGTTTTTGTTTGAATTCGGCGTCTTTCTCCTGTTGTTTTTCTTGATATTTAGACATGCGAAACAACATCTCCCGTAATCCACTTTTAATTGTTTTATTAATTTTTCACTTATAAAGACCATAACAAATCAGGTTGACATTAGTATAGCATTGCCGTATAAAAAGTTTGGGAAATTATTAACCGAGGGAAAAATATACTGAATGGGCGACTATTATACTAAGTAAAAACTATTTATCCGATTTGAGTAATACCTTTTAGGAGATTTTTGTGAGCTGCGGTAATAATATTGTTACATACTTTAATTGTATTTGGGTTTCTATTTTAGAATATTATTATTTTGAAAATAGCTGAACAACTATCGAGGCGACATCACTGTGCAGTGCGGGAGTTCGGGTTTATTCGTGTCCAAGAGCGAGCGAAGCGAGCTCGGGAACTTAGGGCACCCCGACACGGATAGGTTAGGTTCGAAGGGGATGACGGGAGCTGAAGTGAGCGAGCAAAGCGAGCGAACTTAGCTCCTGTCATCTCCTTCATGTTAGGTTACTTTAGACCCTGCAGACAGAAAAAGGAGCCCTGTCGACAAACTTATATTTTTAAGTCGCTGTTTTAAACATTTGTATTCGCCCACTGTTTGTCGCCCACTTAGTATTTCAGTAAGCCATATTCAGTATTTTTTACACCTTTAATTTGAATTTTTTTTCGCTCGTTTAAATACTATCCAAAAAGTTTGCAAATAATTCGAGTGTCTACTTTCGTTTGCCAGACTAGTTGGGGCGATAAGGAGTAAAAAAAAAAATTGTTGCTTTATGACCTATTTGCAAATATCGCCCTATTTAGTTTGGCCCAGGATTTCTGGCCCATCATACCGCGCACAAAATAGTTCGTGCCGTCGACTAGTGTACCCAAGTGAGTAACATCTATCCATCCCTAATCACAAACTTTCACAATTATAATAGGTACAACTAGCTTCTGCCAGCGGCTTCGCCCGTGTAAATAATTGTGTTTTATCATCCCAAAGGATCATATTCAAGGGATAAAAAGTAACCTATGTGCTATTCCAGACTATAATCTATCTGTGCCAAATTTCATCCAGATCTTTGAGTTTTGAGCGTGAAGAAGTAACAAACATACAAACACAAACTTTCGCCTTTATAATATCAGTGATAGTGTGAAAATTAGCAGGATTACAACAAAAAATCAAACCAAAATATTGCATTATTGTCATTTATTTCACAAAAAATACATAATTGTACGTAAAATAATAACCTACACATACTTTCGAGATACAATCACAAAGCTTTTTACTAGAGTAGTTGACTAATTTCACTTGAGACAAAAAACATCATCACGGCAGTATTCCTCGTAGGGTTGGCAGAGGTGCACGTACAGTACACCTACACTTCATCAGGTATGTTAAAATATAAACCCCGTATTACCGAATACGGGGGTTTAAGAGGGGGCCTATTGCCTTCAACCGGACACAAGTGCAGCCTCCGGGCTTCTACTGACAAATTCCAGATGGAACCCTACAACACTGCCCGACTTGTAATCAAACCCAGAGGATCAAGACAAGTGTCATTCTACGACAGCGTCATAGCAATTGGAAAAACGTCGAAATTTTTTGGAAATATCAAGCAAGCCCCATGTCATGTCCAGGTTGGCTGGAAGAGATCGCGGTATGCGATAAGGCCGCCCGTTGTATGTATTTTAGTTTTAAATTTCCTTTTCACTTCTCATGCTCTGAAATAGCTTATTTGTGCAGGATATAGGCTGCACAAAATCGATTTTTGTGCACAAGTGCATAAACGTACACAATAAAAAGTTCACAGATAGAATTTGTTATTTTATAATATTTACTTTAATTTATTTGCCTTTTATGTGTTTTTTAAGACATAAAAGATATTAAAATTCGGCAGGTTAATAAAAAAAAAATTCATATTACAAAATTAATTTAATAGTAGGCTGTATAGGTCTGCAGCCCAAGACTAATATCAATGAAAAAAAGGGAAACAGGTCTTGTTTTTTCGTGCGTTAAAAGCTAAAACTAATTTTACTTTGAATATTAATTTAAGAAATATTATGTTATACTACTGTTTTATTTCCTCGCAATCGAAATGAAAATCAGAGTTTATAACTCGTCCACAAAACCATTTTATCCTCGACATTACTCTCTCGGATAAAAATGGTTCGTTTTGTGCACTCGTTGTAAAATCTACTATTTCTATATTTTAACTTGGTGTGTCCACATTAGATATATCTAATCTAATATCTTTAAAAGAGCAATTCTTGTATATGTTATATATATATAATATGAATCTAGGAAACGGCTCCAACGATTTTCATGAAATTATGTAGGTCTGCAGGGGCGATAAATCGATCTAGCTAGGTTTCACTTTTAAAAAACGTCGTTTTATCTATTTTCACCCGAGCAGAGCTCGGTCGCCGAGGTACTATAAATAAATAAATACGCGTTCTCAAAATGTCGTGATCAATCCATTACAATTTGACATTTCAAGCGTCCCCAACGCTGACATAACGACACTTTTTCTAGAGTTCCTGGGAGGTTACCATAAGCTCTCAGAACAAGGTTATTTTCAATGAGCGTAAAGGAAAGATGTACCTGACTTGTAGACGTCTGTCCCTTTTTCACAGTCGAACCGTGACAGTTTTAACACGTCATCATGGTACGGAGGCAGGACCCGTGGACTATTTGAAATATAAATTGTCATCTGCAATACCATAGGCGTGGCGTACCAACTTGTTGGCTGTCTAATACCGGTCTACAACACTCCAAGAAATTCCTAGGCTCTACGTTCAAAGCCCGGGAATGTATTTGGAACATGAGCAGGCGGCAAATCCGCTACCTGCTTGGGGCCTTTACTGGGCACTTTGGAACCAACGACAAGCTCATGAAGATGGGTCTAACCGCGACACCCATGTGCAGGTTGTGTGGGGAACATACGGAACGCATAGAGCACCTTCTGTGCACATGTGATGCACTGGCTGGTAAGCGAATGAGTCTCCTAGGGGTTGGATATCCAAAACCAGAAGACTATAGGCTCATATCTCCTAGTCTCGTTGTAAAACTCATGAAGAGAGTTTTCAACGAGATTGAGGAGGAGTAAGTTATCTAGGGGACCACAATAGATCCCAATGGGTCGAAGTGTCCGAGTTATTTCTCGGCCCCTCCATAAGATAAGATAAGATTGGCGTGGCAGTTGCCAGAAACAAAACTGAACTGTGTCACGTGCCTGTAACTACACCGGCACACATACCCTTCAAACCGGAATACAGTGACGCTATTTAGCGGCAGAACTTATGTATCGTGGTAGTACTTCCCCAGACTAGCTCCTTCACTAGTAAAATCTAGTAAAATAGTCAACTAAACTCCATTTAAAACAACATTACAAAACAATCTCTTTTACAGTCCGTTCAACCGATTTTGAGTTCTATTCCGTAAACATAAGGGTGGCATAATAGTACATTATGGTACAAGTGTGCAATGTTGGTGATTACCGCTGAGGCGCCATTGAGACCCGAGCCGTAGGTGAGGGTCTTAAGAGAGCCGAGGACGGTAATCATCAATACACACGTGTATCATACGACGTTTTTCAACACACTTGTGAAGAAAATAATACAAAAAAAATATTTTCAACAGTAAAAACGAGTTGTGAAAATTTTTTCACAATGGCGAGCAAAAATAATCAGTTTTCCTATGCGCGCGCATCTAACAATGGCGATCGGCCATAGACTAAAAGAATGAGGTTTTTTTTTCGGCTTTTCGTGCATAGCGTTTTAGCCACGTACAAAATAGGGAATTAATTTTTTCTTAATTACAGAGCAAATAAAATTTATATTTGAGTGAAAGTTTTATTTATTAAGCACGTACAAGTTGAAATTAATACGAAGTTGCATGAAATGAGCAAGCAATAGGTACATTAATTTATTTGTACTATTGAGCACGATCTTTTTTGTATCGAAACTTTTTTAAGAACAAAGCAACTCAACCAATAAATAAAAAAAAAAACTATAACTCACTTGTGAATAATAGCAATGAAAAAGTCACAGTTTGATAACAGGTATCATTATGTGCCTAATTGCGGTGAAATTAGAGCCACTTTATGAGCAAGTGTGTTGAAAAAAGCATAAACCTGTTACCAAAACCGCTGCTATTTATCATGTCACAACGCAATAGAACTCAAAATTGATTGAACGGGCTGCAAAAAGAAATTGTTTATTTATAATGTTATTTCAAATGGAGTATACTCTATTACAAATTCTTCTATTATTACAACGTTGTACTTTTCATTTCGCTATAACTATAAAGCTATTGGGATCTATTAATATTTTTTTTCGTATTTTGTCGGTACAGATAATAGGGTGACCAGTGCCTTCCTTGAAATGGGTTTGTTCTAGATCTAGAGCTAATGTGCAACGATTTTGATCTCGATAACTTGTGGTCCAAAGTAGGTCGTTTTTCAGTTCTGAGTTTTTTTTTTAAATGACCTCGCTACTAAAAACAGAATAAAATATTTCCCATACAACAAACGTGATTGTTTTGCCATTTTTTGCAATAATGGTACGGAACCCTTCGTGCGCGATTCCGACTCGCACTTGGCCGGTTTTTTCTTTTATTTTGCCGCTCGACCGACCAAGTGATTTGTATTAGAATAATTATGTCGATCGAAACTGTGGCAGAATTTATATCTGCTGTTCAATCTAGAGCTTATTTCTTGGTTAA
This sequence comes from Orthosia incerta, assembly GCA_948252205.1. Classification (NCBI taxonomy): domain Eukaryota; kingdom Metazoa; phylum Arthropoda; class Insecta; order Lepidoptera; family Noctuidae; genus Orthosia; species Orthosia incerta. Next base: position 6,606,639 of record OX411767.1, read on the forward strand.
TTTCATGAACCCACTCTCTTTTGGAGAAAAATTCTCAGAAAAATAGGTACGTAGGTACATCTTCTTCGTATCACGAAACAAATGCCACTGCACGGTGCCACCGGTACCAGTGTCATGTTGCCAATCGCCTGAACCTAACCAGTGCGGCAAGTCATTACACGATGTCGCCAAGATTCGCTGGCAGTACGGCCACTTATTTTTCTGCGTTGCAATCGTGTTGTTGTCGCCCTAACAGTGCGGCCCTGGCCTAAAACTCAAAACAGCCCCATTTGGACCCCATCTTATCTCAAAACAGCCCCATTTGGACTCGAAGTTGTCTCCAAACAGCCCCATTTGGACCCAATCTTATCTCAAAACAGCCCCATTTGGACCCAATCTTATCTCAAAGCAGCCCCATTTGGACCCAAAGTTATCTCAAAACAGCCCCATTTGGACCCAATGTTTTCTCAAAACAGCCCCATTTGGACCCAATGTTATCTAAGTGCAAACACCGAATTACCAGTCACCCTCTTAGAGTCAAATTAAAATCAGCTAGTAAACTGCACAGACAGACAAGACGATATTTAATAACGACAAAGAGATCTAAACTTATTTTTACTAACCATAGGCTCGCGCTTAACCACTATCTCACCTGATGGTAAGCGATGATGTGGTCGACGGTGAGCACTTCATCACCTAATGACTGCGTCAGCGGTGATTGAATACTAGGCCAGGCAAGGTATTTAATTAAGAATGTGTCTAATTATCTAGGTGAGCATTTACTTGTAACAGAACATCGATCATTCGCTGTTTTTAAATTTACTCGAACCACACTTCGAACATGATGCTCGTTGCTTTGATACAACCTGATTTAAAAATAAACTAATGTTTTGATATAACATTTTATGGAACAAAGGTATGATGAACTCAAGGTACAGATAAATGTTACAGGTAAATTCTCACTCGCCGTGAGCGTTAAGGTTACACTAGTCGAAAATTCTTCCATACAAACGTAGTCTAGGGATTATTCCACTGTTTGACGATGTACGTTCAAAATAAAAACTGACATAATTTTGTCTCATCATTATCTAGCCCTGTATGCAAGCGAAAAAGTGAAAAAAGTAATTATTTGAAAGTTATGAGCGTCGAAAGTTCAACATTTCGACACTAATTTTAACGCATTTTTGGGCGCAAATAAATACCATAAGAAGACGGAAAATTGCAAAACGGCCTCCATACAGGGATAGATTAGTAGTTCAACAATGCAAATAATTTTATTTTAAACAGATACGTTTAGTCGTTTTTTCATGATATCTAGACTGCCAAAGGTCTGTTTATAAAATTTCACGCGCTCGGTTTCGTCCTAAATCATTATCCATTTCGCTACAAATTTGCAAAAGTGTGTATTCGTACGCGAACTAGCCTTCTACTGCTTATCACAGCATCTATCTCTTCCGCACGTGTTGTCGGTTGATACAAAATGCATTTTAGCCCCGCGCACAAAATACGCGTGCGCGCGTGCCGTTGACTAGTGTAACCTTAAGTCGAACACAGCGTCGAACATTCGCTAAGAGTAACATTACATAGAAATGCTTTAGGAAACCGAGCACCGTATTGTACCATTCGTAAGAGCGTTAAAAAATCTAGTTCAACATTTCAGATGTTTAAATTATTTTTACCGACTTCAAAAAAATGCGTATGTTTGTATTATTGTTGAAATTGGACAATATTTACATAACATTTTATGTTACTCTTTGCGTGCTAATTTTCATAAGTGTATATGTTTGTTTGTCCACGAAATTTTGCCGAAACTACTTATCAGATCGTGATCCTTCTTTTTTACTGGATTAAGTATCTCTCAACTTAGGGAATAGTTCAAATTTCATCAAAATCGGTTCAGTGGTTTTCAAGATGTGGAACATACAACCGAACTCCTTATCGACAAACAGCACGAATGTGTAAATTGAGCTATTATGGGTATATTTTCAATTCTTTTGGTACCTTACTACAGAACTTGCTTAAAAAACTTTCGTCTCGGAAGACGGTGTCACTAGACAATAAAAACCATGAGGTATCAAAGACACCGACTTCCGAAACGAAAGTTTATTTTTGTTTGTTTTGTTTTTGAAGTCGGTTTTTTTTTTTGTGAAAAAGCTTTGCGTATTTTGTGGCGGCAGTTCCCGGCTGGTATAGCGCTAGTCTTTAAATCAATGACCTGTCTGAATACTCTGTGTATGTAATCAAAGCTTTTAAGTTTAAGATGCCCCCTTCATGCCAGTGACGTCAGTTCAGCGACAAGTGCAGCTTCCCCCCATCAGTGGTGCCGCTTGTGTGTCTGCGGGCGCGGCTCGTGCTCCCGGCGACGCTTGCGGCGCGCACGCGTGGAGTCCACCAGCCCGGCGTGCGCCTGCGCAGCCAGCAGCATGCCCAGCTGGCCCAGTGCCTGCACAATGGAAGGAAAATTTATTTGTTGAAAAAATTAATACATTTTGATGCAACTGGACTTTGACTCCACTTTGTCAATGCAGCCGAGGCGAATTGGACGCTAGAGCCGAAGGCGAGACCGTTTTGGAGCAGAGATACTGCTATGACAAATGCCCGTGTATCAAACAAGCTTTTTTAACACATTCAATTTTTTTTGTTTTTTTAAACAAGCTTTTCTCGTATTCTGCTCAGCAAACCCTTTAATTTCATACCCATATCATGGCAGTGCAAAAATAACTAGTCCGCCATATTGGATTTAGAATGACGTCACTTAGTTAACTATGCATTGTCATCAAAACTAAACGTGTATGCAAAATCTCATCTTAAACGGGTCAAATCTCATAACTGCTTTAAAATTCAGTTGTGAGATTTGACCCGAACACACATGCATACATTGCAAGTTAAATAAAATCTTGTAAAATATAAACACACATACACACACACAAAAAAACGCCTAAATTCCCCGTAGAGTTACAGGTTACGCGTACACTCACTTGTCGACATTTAGGTTTAAGTCCCATTTAGGCGAGTGTATTGCTATCATTCAAGCACACATCCAGATTCTGGGCTGTTACTAATAAATCCCAGATGAAAAACCCAATAACACTAACACACCCAGAAATCCAGGACTTTATGCTCAGCCCTAATGCTACCGCTAGACCAAAGAGACAGTCAACAAAAAAAATAAGGTCTAAAATGGCACGCATTGAGATTTTTTGTCCGCGTACTGAATTTAACTAACACGCACTGCGGATAAAAATCCGCGCGATTTTTGTCTCCTTCTTCTACCTGTTCATAGAGTTCAAAATATTCGCACGAATTTAATCCGCGCCGCGGTGCGGTGGAGTCTGCGGCAAAACACGGCTTTCATGCGGTATTATTGCCGCAAGCACGCATTGCTTCATACAATTCCATAGGTCGCAGAACAGGGCGGAAAAAATCGCAATGCGTGCTTATCTCGTTCCGTTTCTGTACGATAAGAGAACTTTGCCCAGCTGTGGGACAGTTCCAGGCTGGTGATATAGCAGTAAAATGATAGTTCTCACCTCGCCATGCATCTCCTTAGCCATCGTATAAACGCTGTGTTCGCTGCTATTGTACATTAACGCGTTGGACAGCATAAGAAGAACGTCCCGTTGAAACTGAGCCGTTGTTCTGTAAATAAAAAAAAAATAAAATTAACAAGCTTTTTCGTATTCCTCTCAAAGGGTTCCCTTTTATTTGATACCCAATCGGTATGGCGGACCAATTATTTTATTGTTATTATTGGGGTGTAAAAAAATAATTGGTCCGCCATCTTTCGGAGTTGCCATATTCGATTTAGAATAATTCCACTTAAGTGCACCTATAGGACATCCAAATTTCACCAGCCTATTGCCATCAACCGGGACAAGTCCAGACTGCTACTAAGTAATTACAGGAGAAAAACCCAGTAATACTTTGCCCCGCCCGGGAATCGAACCCAGGAACTCATGGTCTGCAGTAGCGCTTGCTAACGCTAGACCATGAGTTCTTGGGTACAACGAAAAGCCACAAACAAAAACGTCCTTCCACGTCCGCGTGTCGCTGCGGGGTGCCAACTGAAAATCAGTCGTTCTGGTATTACGCTCAGCGTTATTTGTGGTTAGAATAGAATATACTTTTTATCACGTCTATTCAAAATTATCTAGTTTAAATCGTAAACAGAGACTAAAATAGCTCATTAATCCCTAGGGACTAAAAGTGATTTGAATTTGGAATGTGAATATTGTTAGTAAATGTTCCAATCAGCAAAGAGATGAATCGCAAATCATGCGGTTCTAAATAGGTTTACACCGCTAAAATCGATGACGACGAATGTATGAGGTGAACGGCTAATGAGCGATTGTAATTCTATTTCGGACCGCACGGGAACATTGTATTGAACAAGTGACTGGCTGGATAACCACGCGCGAGCCAAATTAAAAAATAAATCTACAACTGTAACGGATGGTACTTATAAAATTGTTACGATGCACTTCCATAATCGTTCAAAGATAAACATTAGCCTCTAATTATTTCTATGTTATGTCTTATGGCTCCTAATTGTATGTGAATAAATAAACGTAACGTTCTTGTTCATAAGTTGCACTTACTTATTTTCTCATAGAGGGCGATAAAAAGTAGAGTGTCCACCTCGGGAGCAACACTATTTTAAGCTCGAGTGACGTATTTCGAACTTTTTAGGGTTCCGTACCTAAAGGGTAAAAACGGGACCCTATTACTAAGACTCCGCGGTCCTGAGGCTGTATCTCATGAACCGTGATAGCTAGACAGTTGAAACTTTCACAGATGATGTATTTCTGTTGCCGCTATAACAACAAATACTAAAAACAGAATAAAATAAATATTTAAGTGAAGCTCCCATACAAAAAACGTGATTTTTTTGCCGTTTCTTGCGGTAATGGTAAGGAAACGTTCGCGCGCGAGTCCGACTCGCACTTTGCCGGTTTTTACTTGTTGTGTCGAATAAATGTACATATTTCTATTATATTCTAAAACGATATTACCTGATAACGCCAGAGTCGATGTTCTTCCTGATGGTGGTGAGATCCATGGGTCGCTTGACCACCTGGCTATACCCGGGCGCTTCATCGTCACTGATCGGACGGAGGAATAGGGACGCGTACTTGTGAGCGCATAATCTATGGAAAAGTATAATAGTATTAGTACGATCGTACTCTCAAAGAACAATGGCGAATTCTTAGCTGATTTAAATTTGAGCATCTGAAAGTGAGTTAAATACGACGGAAATTCCAATAATTCACTACGTTTTTTTGAAAGTATAACTTTAAGGTTACACTAGTCGAAAATTCTTCCATACAAACGTAGTCTAGGGATTGTTCCACTGTTTGACGATGTTCGTTCAAAAAAAAAAGTGATATCAATTTGACTCATCATTATCTAGCCCTGTATGGAAGCAAAAAAGTAAAAAAGAAAATATTTGAAAGTTATGAGCGTCGAAAGTTCCACATTTCGACACTAATTTTAACGCATTTTTGGGCGCTAATAAATACCATAAGAAGACGGAAAATTGCTAAACGGCCACCATACAGGGATAGATTAGTAGTTCAACAATGCAAATAATTTTATTTTGAACAGATAGATTTAGTCGTGTTTTCATGATATCTAGACTGCCAAAGGTCTGTTTATAAAATTTTGCGCGCTCGGTTTCGTCCTAAATCATTATCCATTTCGCTACAAATTTGCAAAAGTGTGCATTCGTACGCGAACTAGCTTCCTACTGCTCATCACAGCATCTATCTCTTCCGCACGTGTTGTCGGTTGATATAAAATGCATTTTAACCCCGCGCACAAAATAGTTCGTGCCGTCGACTAGTGTACCCTTAACTGGTTCATTACGGATAAAAAATATAATATAATTGTAAGTTATTTGATTTTTACGTTCACTCTCATTAGCTTAGTGTACTTGTACTTATTCTGCAAAGTGACAAGTAATGACTGTAGTAAGTATATCATTATTGTATTTGTTATTATAATAAAACGGAGCAAATGAATGTCAATACAGTTTATGTCTAAGTGTAGGTGTCCCAAATGAATTACTTAATTTCATTAATGATAGGCAAAAGGACTAGTATCCAAGTCTAAAAAAAATATAGCTTGGTTGTTGACGACGACCTTTTACACGTCAAAGTAGCTTAAATAAATAAATATAGTATTTCCAAAGAGTATATTTTACATTTCATGCTGAAATAACTAGGAAAGGAAAATACTAATGCGATATTGCCCTTTTACTACCATGAAATTAAATAATACTACCTATTAAACACATTATTTATAGTTACCCAGACATAACCTACAAAAGTTCTTGACTGAATATCTATTATTCTCGGCAATCTTGAACAAAAATTCTTGCACAAACTTATTCAGAACACGACACTGAATTAAACAATATATTTTTCATCTAGAGTCGTAGGAATTTAATCTCAGCTAAAATAATGTATGGGCTTCTGCCATTGTCCTTTGCAACAATCCTAACCAATATTATAAATGCGAAAGTAACTCTGTCTGTATGTTACCTTTTCACGCTTAAACAGCTGAACTGAATTAAATGAAATTTGGTATGGAGATAGTTTGAGACCCTGGGCAGGACATAGGATAGTTTTTTTTTCAGAAATCATCCTTAAAGGGGTAGAAAAGGGGGTTGAAGTTTGTATGGAAAACCTACAATTTTATAACGCGGTATAAAAGTAAAAAAAAATTAAAGTCAAATATATTTATTTCAATTAGGCCAATAAGCGGCACTTTTGAACGTCAAACATATAAAAATTCAAGTTTACAAGTAATAAAAATTGATTCTACAGTGCATTCGGAAAAGTAGCTTGTTATGGAGAAGAATGGAAAAGAAACTCCATTTAAAATATGCTATTCGTAGTACTAATGCGGCGCAGACGAAGTCGCGGGCAACAGCTAGTGACTTATATAAAAAAAACCTATAAAAATATTTACTGAAGGGCCTTTTATAAACAAAATAAAACATATAAAGCAAGTAGAGAGTAAAAAACAAGGTTTTTTTTTATGTCTGACCGTTTAAATGGCAATAATTTAAAACGTTTAGCCGGCCGGTGTTTTATGCAAACAAAGTGAGTTGAACTGCTTCTAAATGTCGGCAAGAATAACTAAATTGTTCATCAAAAATAGTCAGCAAAAAAAGTTAATTTAAAAATCAAAAACCCGCCTGCTTAAAAAGAGAACTAAAAAGCTGTAAACAATAAAAAATCATGCTGTGCAGTCGTAGGATACATATTCGTAAACTGGCTGACCCCCTGATCCTCCGACTGCACAGCATGATTTTTTATTGTTTACAGCTTTTTAGTTCTCTTTTTAAGCAGGCGGGTTTTTTGATTTTTAAATAAACTTTTTTTATTTACAACTTTTTAGTTATCATTTTTTATTTCGAATGACATTTAAACATATAAGTTGTTTATATTTTTGTAATCTCCTCTAAAAACCCTTCATTTTGATACCCCACTCGATGGGTAGGAAAGAAAAAAAACATTGCAACCCCCACAATATGGCGTCCAAAATCCGCCATGTTCCTTTTTTTTAACGGCACTTAGCTAAGAACACTTGGGCGGTCCAGACCTATCTAATGATGTCCTAATTATAAAAATCCGCCAAGTAGTTTGAAAGATATGAGGTAATAAAGAATATTACATACATACAAACATACATACAACAACAAGATACGCGCGAAAAACATAACCCTTTCCTTGCAGCCGGGTAATAAATAATCGTGGAAGTTTGTAAGGATGGATAGATGTTTGTTACTCTTTCACAAAAAAACTACTTAATGGATTTTGATGAAACTTTACAGAAATATAGCTTATACATCAGAATAACACACATGCTATAAATTATAAAGATATTGGGCGAAGTGCTATTACCGCACAGGCGGAGTCGTGGGCGGCAGCTAGTGTCATATATTGGGCAGCAGGTGATTCAGTTTTATTCAAAACGTATAAGTAGTCGACAAAGCAGGGCGCCTTTTTCTGTTATTTTTTTTAGGGTTCCGTACCCAATGGGTAAAAACGGGACCCTATTACTAAGACTCCACGATCCGTCTAACTGCCTGTCCGTCTGTCACCAGGCTGTATCTCATGAACCGTGATATCTAGACAGTTGAAATTTTTACAGATGATGTATTTCTTAGGCGCACGGTTGGCGCAGTGGTTGAGCGATTGACTGCTGCGCTGCGTGTCGCGGGTTCGATTCCCGCACGGAATAATTATTTGTATGATCTACAAATAGTTGTTCCGGCTCTGGGTGTTTGTGTATGTGAGTTTATATGTTTGTAAACGCACCCACGATACAGGAGAAATTCCTAGTGTGGGGCGAAGCTTAAACATAATAAAAAAACTCTTGCCTCTATAACAATAAATACTACAAACAGAATAAAATAAATATTTAAGTGGGGCTCCCATAGAACAATCGTGATTTTGTTGCCGTTTTTTGCGACAGTGGTACAGAACCCTTCGTGCGCGAGTCCGACTCGCACTTGGCCAGTTTTTTTTTTACATTTGTAGTATTATATAATAGTATTTTTTTATGAAATGCATAATATAATACATTAATTTATTAATTAAAAATTATATGTATTAAATATTAGTGAAATAATTGAATAAACGAATGATAAGTATGGTTACAATCGCACCTGCTATACACCAGCATGACCGACTTCTTCCACAAGCGGTGCTGGCGCTCCGCGTCGCTGGCGCCCCCGCCCCCGCCCCCGCCCCCGCCCCCCGGGGACTCCGGCGCACTCGCCTCCGCCGCGCTCTCGGAGCCCGAACATGCTGCAAATTATTATTTATATTAAATTTCGTAAATATCCAATCTGCTCTCAAAACGGTGAAGGAAAACATCGTGAGGGAACCAGCATGTCTTAGAACCTAAAATTCGAAGACATGTGACATCCACCAACCCGCACTGGGCCCGCGTGGTTGATTACCGTCCAATCCCTCTCACAGAGAGGATGCCTGAATCCCAGCTGTGGGAACATTAAAAGGCTGATGATGATGATGGTCCCACCCAACCATCTACTAAGTGGACAGATGACCAGCAGGCTTATTAAAATGAATGAATGAATCTTTCTTTCTTTCTTAGCCGCGGGCCACATCTAGTTGATTATACACATGAACGAAGCAAATGAATAAAAAACGTAAAAATATACGTCCATGTTTCTCTTAAGGCCGTACCCTGACCAAAAAATCAGCATGAGATATGAGCATTCCTATTGGCCTAGCGGCACTGGTGGCGCATGAATTACAGTAGTGAATACGCCCAGATTTTAGAATAAAATCTTTATAAAATCGAATATTGGTCTTTTGAAAAAAAAAAACTTACAAAATGTTCGTTATCA